>CM044436.1:11963561-12000486 GCA_024363595.1 Xenopus borealis | reverse complement strand
ATATATATATATATATATATATATATATATATATATATATATATATATATGATGTGTGTAATAACGGTGGAGTTACGATATTATCCTGGTATAGTAGGGCGATCTGTCGCCTATATTAGCAATGGGAAGGGACTTTCTATATAGGATACAAGGTATAGTAGGGAAATGGGTACCTTTAGTAACCAGTAGTATTAGTGATTATTATTTGGGGGAACCGGCATCTGCAGCACCAAAATCCTGCTAATAGTTAATCATAACGTGTGTGTAACCCAGATTCATTTGCAATACTCGTCAGAAGGTCACACTGCTAAAAGTAGATCTGCTGTAATTCCAAAGCTTTTATTTTGCATAGATATGCCACACCATTAGGACTGACACATTTCTTTTTTAGATATTCTGGCTGTCTGGGTTTGGAAGGGGAGGCTGGTCCATGAGGGGCAAGATAACATAAAATAGGTGGGGTGAGGACATGAAAGGGTGGGGCATTGGCACAGAGCAGGCCCAATACAGCAAAAATGTGGTGAGTTCAGCAGGCGACAGAGGGGAAGGACAGAATGGGCAGGGCCGGATTTATACAGTGGGCGCCCCTAGGCCCACTGGCGTTCATCACCCCCTCCCCTCCCCTATATTCGGCCAAATTTCCATCATCGGGACTGGAGCAATGGGGATTGGTGCACGACAAATTAAAAAAACTATTGTATCTCCTGCGCATGTTTCTGAACAAACGTGGGTGTGGTTGGGCAACATGCCGCCCCCGAAAATCATGCCGCTTTAGGCCCGGGCCTAGGTGGCCTTTCCACAAATCCGGGCCTGAGAATGGGGCAAAATGGGGATGGAACACCAGGTAATTTTAAGTTTACCAGCAAATACATTGATGATTTAGTTGTAATTCCTCAATGAATGATTCAATTACGCAGAATCAGCCGCATGCGTGTCATGACTGTTGGTTTTCTATTACTGTACTACACCTACTAGTACATTATTTGCCGTGTAGAAATACATTTTTCTACCAAAAACAGTGATGGTTGCAGTGAGGTTAGTGATGTGGCACTGCAACTGCATAAACCCTTCAGTGTTAGTGTGCAGCGGAGTATGTTGACAAGTTAATAAAATACTTGTTAAAGGGCACCTATTGGGGCAAAATTATACCCCCAACCAAAAGTGCGGGCTGATAGAGCCCGCATTCCGGTTGGGGGTTTGACTATTTTTTTTTTTTTTAAATATGCCCCTCGCAAGTGCTAGCGGCCTCGCTCCGGGAGGGAGCTCCCGGAGCGAGCAGCCGTCTCCCCATAGAATGAAAAAGCGGTCACAGTTCTGGCTGCTTTTCATTCAGCGCTTGCGCGTGACATCATTAAGACGCGCGCCTGTGGGGAGACGGCTGCTCGCTCCGGGAGCTCCCTCCCGGAGCGAGGCCGCTAGCACTTGCGAGGGGCATATTTAAAAAAAAAAAAAATAGTCAAACCCCCAACCGGAATGCGGGCTCTATCAGCCCGCACTTTTGGTTGGGGGTATAATTTTGCCCCAATAGGTGCCCTTTAATAATAACTATTACTTTCGCTGTGCAACACGGGTACATGAATATACAATGTATTCTATTATTTATTTGTGGTCGTTTTTGTAATATTGAAGTTGAAACTTTTATTTTTCACCTTACGGCTTCTACATACTGTATATATACTATTGTATATTAACTTGCCGTTGCCGTGATGAAACAATCTGAAATGAAACCTGTTTATTCTCCTGTTTTAAGGCAAACATACCATGTACGGATAATGTAGCATTTGATATGGAGCGGCTGACCAGAAGCCATCCAGCAAGTCGTAGACCTGCCCCCAGTGATGCTACAGAGGAAGGATCCCTGAGCTTAGAATCCTTGCGTTCATCTGGAATATCCCAGGTCCCTCATGATGTGGAGGTCATTCCAAGGACTGGGGAAATTAACATTTCTGTGACAAGTGAGTTCACGATCGGAAGAACCACAGCAATTCATTATTACAGCTAGTATAACTTATGATGCTGGCTTGAATGAAATATTGCACATGCCTCTCTTGTGATCTTGACATATGCAGCTGCTATACATGGCTTCCAATATGGCTTCCAATATGGGACCGTGTGTACTTAAAGGAGAAGGAAAGGTCCTTTAACTTGAGGGTGCCGAAAGTTAGGCACCCCCGTGTGATCACATGTACATACCTGAAACCCTGGGCCAGTGCACCTATTAGTAAAAAAACTGCACCATCCCAGGGTTCTTCCAGCTAACACCATGGAGCATTAGTCTTGCGCCTTCTTCTTTCTTCAAATTTCCCGGGGCAGACGCATGTGTAGTAGAACAAAATAGCCGACTTTTACTGCGAATGCGCAGCCGCAAGAAAAAAGAAGCCAGAAGAAAGTTAAAAGACCTTTCCTTATCCATCAAAGGAGAATTCAACCGTAAAATTAAAAAAAAACCTACCCCTCCCCCCACCCTACATAGACCCCCTCCCTCCTCCCCACAGCCGCAGCAAATGCCCCTTACTTTTTACTTACCCCTCCGTGCAGGTTCTATCCAGTGGAGTTCACGGCAGATATCTTTGGTGATCTTCGGAAAGAGAGCGGCATATCGGCAATCTCTGTGACTTTCGGTGCATGTGCCGATATGCTGCTGTCATTCCGAAGATTACCCAAAAGAAGTAGATGGCTTCCGTGAACTTTGCTCCACAGAATCTGCCCCGAGGGGTAAGTAAAGACTTAGGGGTTTTTGCACGGGGTAACAGCTAGGCTGGGGGAGGGGGTCTATGTAGGATACCGGGGGGTATGTTTTTTTTAGGGTTGAATTCTCCTTTAAAGATAATGACCAAGGAACATATTGAAATATCCTTATATTTTTCCCTTTAATGGAGTGTTACCCGGAATTCTGGTGTAAAGATGCGGCTGAAATCTGAGGCAAATAATTGATAGGTAAAACATTGTGCCATCAGTTTCACTGTAAATGTGCCCATGTCAAAGTAGGTATTTTGTGGATGGGAAATAGGCAAATATTTTCACTGCTGTGGCAGCGTAGTAAGTGAGTCTTAGTTAATTGCAGCAGTGAAATGTAATGAGTTTTTATTAGCAGGTTTAATGCCTCATTCACATAAATAGGCAACTGCTACGTTTTCATGTGTGTGAAAAGTGGTTTATTGTATTTCGGACCAAAGTGTTATTTTAAATAGGAATTTAGAGAATACTATTGACCTCCAAAGAGTGGTTATTAATGTATTTATACTTATATTTGTAATGTATTAAGGCTATAAATGATCACAACATGATTTAAAGGAATTTAGATGTGGAGGAATTGGGATTTCTTTCTGCTTCCCTTGTATGATGGGCACAGATTTGTAATAATCTATGAAATAAACTGACACTGATACTAATAATTCATCTTGTACAGGTTTGGGATCCGTTACCCAGAAAGCTCCAAATTACCGGAAGGCCAACTCCTATAGACTCCATTATAATCAAATAATTCAAATGTGATTTCCTTTTTCCCTGTAATAATAAAACAGTGCCTTGTACGTGATCCAGGCAAGGTTAGAATTGATCCTTAGTGTGGGCAAAACAATCCTACTGAGTTTAAGAAGATCCCTAATCCGGGAAACCCTGAGCATTCTGGATAACAGGTCCTATAACTGTAATACGAATAATTTCTTCACTAAGGCACGCGTATATAGACATATTCATTGATAACGGTAAAAACAGTCCAAACTCATGGGATTGATTCTTCTTTTCAGTTAAAATGCTTTGGAAGTTTTCTCTGGGAACAGACAATAATTTTGTAATAAGGAAATTCACGGTCTGTGAAAACTGTTCCTACAGTCGTTCTACATTTAAAGCCATTATTTTATCATAAAACTCCTATGCTCTGCTACATTTAGGTAAAAAGACAGGATTGGAACTATGATTTTCACACTTTTTATTTTGCTTAGATTTTTTGGCCAATTGTTCTTGGGAGGAGGTGCATCACCATAATGATAATTAAAGCAATTTAATTACAAAAAAAATGTTGATCAAGTGACTGATCCTGGATATGCTCCTCCATTGGTCAGATAACTGATTGCCTGACACAATGGTTCTGAGTGCAGCCAATTAGAAAGGCTGATCTCATCTTCGGTGTTGCCCAGATTCAGCCCCATAGGAAGGCTGCAAAGCGAGAGGTTAATATGATTGTAGGCCATGGCTCCACACAATTAGGGGCAGATTTATCAAATTCACATGAAGGAATCGAAGTTCGATCGAATTTCCAAAAATATTCGAATTCAAATTTTCGATTGTTTTTGAAGACCACTTCAGTGAATTTTGAAAATTTGATAAAAATCTATTCGAATATTCGACAGTCGGCTTACTTTAAATTTTTATTCGACTGCCTAGTTCACCAGAATAAAGCTACCAAATTGGGTTTCATTATTTTTGATCGAATAAAAAAATTTGAATGGTAAAAATCCTTCGAATTCGAATATTTCGATTGGTCGAACGATCGAATAGGAAATATTCGATCGTTCGACCAATCGAATAGCAGTAAAATCCTTCTAATTCAATATTTGAATTCAAAGAATTTTTATTACCACAACATTCCCAAAAAAATTTTTAACCCTCAAATTCGATCCAAAAATACTAAGTGCAATGTTGGAGGATCCAGGTGCTCATCATAAAGCCTTAAAGCTGCCTGATACTAAAGGAGAGTGTCTATTTTCCAAATGGAACTTACTGACACGTAACTACTGTATATGCCAAAAAAAAGGCCAAAAGTTGCCAAAAGAGTATATCGAAAGCTTGGAAAAGCCGGTATGGTGAATTGACATACTTTTGTGATATATGTGACAGTTGGATGCAGGCCCGAACTGGCAATCTGTGGGTTCTGGCAAATGCCAGACGGGCTGCTATAAGGTCCCATAGAAAGTCAGGATTTAGTGGGCTGGTGGGGACTGTTTGGGCCTCTATGTGGGCTGATTGGGTCTCTGTGTACCTGAAATGCCAGGGCCTATTTTGATTCTCAGTCCAGCCTTCAACCTGCTGCTGTTTTATACAGAGCCCTGTACCTCCTGCCTGTTACATAAAGGGCTGACCAATAATACTCTGAACCTTGTGCCAGATTTTGAATCTGTAAATCTGTAAATGTAATAGTGCCGCATACACAAAGGCTCAGTGATCTTGCACTTGTATCTGGGGCTGCAGATAATGAGGGCGAGTTTAGTCGCAATAGTTTATTGAAGGTAACATACATGACGTAGCTCTCGAACTGGATAACACATGGCGGTGAAATGCAGGACTGGCTGAACTTATAGAAAACATATTGAAGATTTGAGCTGGGAACACTGGCAATCCTGGCATCCGCACACTAAGGGGGAATACACAAAAATACCATTAAAGGAAAATGTTGCTTAACAATGTCAAACTTGCGACCGACTTGTACACAAACTTATTTCCTGTAGTTTTTCTGTCAGCAATTAAAAAGTGGGCGACTAATTCAGGAAAGGACCATAGGACAGAAAAATAGTCGCACTATACGACCCTTGTGAGAATTAGTCATACCCACGCAATTGTTAGACATTTTTCTGCCAAAATATCTCCTTTTTTTTTTTTTATCTAACCCCCCCCCCCTTGCTGCAGGATTTTAGAATTCCATTATAAAAAGGGAAATGTACAATTTCCAGCAGACATTTCTTTCCTATGTCTCAGGAAGGTGCTATACCCAGGGCTCTGTTGTGCCAACAGCTTATTTCAAACACTTGGAACTGCACAACCTCTATAAAGAAATCTGAACTGAACCTATTTCTTCCACACAAATGATTAAATAAAAAAGCAGAAATGTACATATTCAGTATTTAATAATCCTTGCTCCAAACGCCTGCCTTTTAAACGTAAGCCTGGATAAGCAATATAATACCTAAATAAACACATTAGCTTCTCGCAGAGAGCAAAACCGCACAATCACAATCTGAACAATAAATGTCCTTAAGTATGATCTATATTATCTGATCCCTTCTGCATTAATACCTTACTTAGCAGGGATAAAAAAAAACAAACAAGCTGGTGTTGAAAACATTTCTGCAGGTTAAGCAAACATCTGGTAGTTCATAATGTTTACACTATTATGGAACTGACCTGAATATTTTTTTTTTTAAAGAAAATCTAAATAAATTCCGGTTGGCATTTGGTTGACAGATCTTTTGCTGTACTACTTAAAGTCCGGGCAAGACCAGGCAAGTTTTGGAAATTGAGGGTGCCTTTACGTTTGGTGCCTAGGGTGGCAATGGGCCTAAATATAATGCTGTTAGAGGGCAGAGACCAGTGTCGTGACCACCAGGGGTGCAATTGCACCAGGGTCCCCAACCACTTGGGGCTCATTGGAGCCACAAAAATGGTTATGGCAGGTGGTTATCTTGGGGGAGATTTTACAGCACATAGTCCATCAACACTCCAGCATGGGATTTATAGAGATAAGGGCCTGACAGGGGGGCCCAGGTGCCTAGGTGCCCACCAGGGAGTAGTTACGCCACACACAAGAAGATTCAGGGATATTCTCCCCGGCAACAAAGTCTTTGGGGCGACCAATCTCCCCAAACTGCCTTCCCGCTGGCTAGAATGTAAATCACTGGTGAGATGGTACTCGGAGCCCTTAGTTTTCCGAATTTCCTCGTGAGGCAACTCTGGAAAACAAAGCGCTCCTAGTGCCATCCCGCTGGCGATTTACATTTTAGCCGTCGGGAAGGCAGTCCTGGGAGATTAATTGCCCAGAAGAAGAGGAGATTTGTCGCTGGGTGACTAATGTCCCCGAATCTGACCGCATGTCTCTGCCCTAAGGAGTAATGTGCATGTCCTCTGCTCATACTCACATTTGTATAAAAAGGCACTCACACTGCCCAGGTGCAGCAACTCATAGTAACCAATAAGCTGCTATTAAACAGGTGACCGGTAAAGACTTTCTGCTTATTTGATCCTGTAGGTGACTAGACAATTGGCAAACTCTGCATGTTTATTAGATTTACCCTGTAATTCGGTAAGGGTTCACACGAGCAGATTCGGGGAGATTAAGTCGCCTGGCGACTAATCGCCTCTTCTTTGGGGCGACTAATCTCCCTGAACTGATTAACCCTGTCTTGCGCGGGCTATAATGAAAAGTCGCCTGGGGCATGAGACGCTGTACTTCATTTTCCGAAGTCGCCTCACGAGGAATCTTCGAGCAACTTTGGAGAAAAAAAGCTCCGCTTGTGTCATGCCACAGGAGACTTTTCATTATAGCAGGCGCAAGACACAAACCTTTGCAGAAGTCCGCAAATTTTTGAACTAGAAACCCTACACATTCTCCAATCTGCTGCTCTTCGCAGACCACAATAGCTTCCGATAGAAAATTCTGTCCTTTACCCAGCTTTTTTCCCCCCCCTGCAGCTGCACCTGTACAATATGATGTTCTGTACCCCTGCATGATTTCTCAAGGATGCTCTTCCCTACAGACAGACCGAGTGTGTGTGCGTGTTACATATAAATGGCCTGATCTCAATCTCCTGATAAAAAAAATTCTAATATTTTTCAGCTTGGTGCAGGCTCAGCAATATGATTGGATCAGTCATTAACATGGGACTGCTCTATTTTTTATTAGCACTATAATGACTGATCTGATCATATAGCTGAGCCGGCACAAAGTCACAGAATATTAGAAATATTTTATCCGGAGCTGCTTCAGACAGTTTGTGTCTATATTATACATCTGTGTGCTGAAGAGCAGCCTTGCACAAGCTATGGAAGAACAGTGCACGGCAGCATATTGCAGTGAGAACAGGAGGTAAAATAAGAAATGTGAAAAGGTTAAATAAAAGTGAATGTGGAAGAAGGAAAGTGCATAGTTATAAAATAAGTAGATAAAAAGTCATGAACAGAAAAGGAATACAGATGGCTGTATAGAGAAAGAACAAATCAGACCAGATAGAAAGGTAAAGGAAGAGGGGAGCAGAATCGAAGTAGGTAGGCAATCGTATAAAGAAAACAGGGAGCCGTTGCCAGGGATTGGGCAGGTTTAACAATAAAACTGTCATTCTGCCGTCAGCTAGTCCATGGTGCATCAACAGATGAGGAATTAAAGGGAATTAAAGGGAAGCCAATGATGTTATGATTGTGCATTCGCCCCTTGCACAAACAGTTTGAACCATAGAAAGAAGGTCATACCATGTTTGGCCCATTGTACACCAGATGAGCCCATGTATGGCTACCTCTAGGCACATGCTTGCCGATCTCTTCAAAGGGTAAAGGCACAACATGATGTTTTTTCAGTGTCTTAAGTTGGTCAGGAGTCCCTGGCACTGGAAATAGTCTTTTTATTTTTTTAAGATTCTTAAATCTTTTTTTTTTTTTTTTTTTTAAAGCCTCATTCTGTATTTCATGCATTCAGCATTTTGGCTCTGTCATCTTAAAACCTTGCTCCTCCTATAAACAAGATGATGGACCCAGAGTAATTGGTGTAAGTGGATGTGGTTCTGGCTCAGAGGTCCAAAAGACAAAGACAAATGGATTCCCAGCTGTTGCAGCAGCAGCCAAGATAGAATAATATATTAAAGAGGTGTTGAAGTGTGTAATAACAAATGTAGCTGGATGGACTTGGAAAGTGCTGCTGTGGTATTTGATAATGAAAACATGATACAATGACTGAACATTGCGAGAAAGCTGCATCAGTGTTATTGAAACCATGAGAAAGGTCCTTTGTTGTAAATGCAGAGACTTTGGTAAAATCCTAGAGGGTTATCAAGTGACTTGGATAAATAACCTCACAGCAGCCAATAGTGCAGTTAATCTGCTGCTAGAATGATAAAAACAGGTGTCCCTTTCCCATACTTTATTCACATGATTCTACATATTTCGGTTGGCTATTTCAAATTTAGTTTTGGTCTGAGAGAACGCATTTATAATTCCAGATCAGACCGGGATGCTGGGGCCGACCCATTACAAAACTGCTACAGTAGCTGGCAACAGACTTGTGCTGAATGTTCAGCATCATGTATTTTCATAGAAAATGTTCCAAATATAAAATTATTATTTCTATTTGAAACAAACTACAGATTCACAAATAATTTGTTTCTGTATGCATCATGCTTCTTTTTTGATCTTTTAAAAAACCAAAAACATAACTGGATCCTATGAAACTGTAACTCTTGTGCAGGCCGTGTATTTTCCCAGCTTTGAAACCAGTAAGGCTTTTGTGAATGCAAAAATGAATAGAGAAAGAGAACCAAAATAAGAATATATATATATAGACAAATGCAAGAGGTCCTCTGCACTCAACCCATTATCAATATATTTAAGACATTGAGACATTTTGTGCATACAGCTACTAAAAAATGCCTTACCCTTTAAACAACAGGGATTGTTTGTCCATATATTGCAATATATTTAAGCTGGCCAACTACGTCAAAGTCATCCCATATCTGGCCAGTCCTACTTTCAATTTTCATCTGATTCATTAAGAATTCTATTGCTTCATTATACATTTTACAAAGGGACTAAGTTTTACCTGCAACTTACTTGCTGCTTTCAAAGTAAAACTCCCAATCATGGATGCCCTTTTATTAGACACCAGTGTGATCACCTGACTATAGCTGGGAAGGGTGGGGGCCCTGTTGTTTAAAGGGTAAGGCATTTTTAGTGGCTGTATGCACAGAATGTCTCAATGTCTTAAATATATTGATAATGGGTTGAGTGCAGAGGACCTCTTGCATTTGTCTATATGTATTTTGTGGTCACAGCCTCATTGCACCCCCGCCTAATGGTTTTAAAAATTAGTGGTGAGCACAACTTTACTAACTGTAGATTTTAGTATCACAATAGCCTTTGATGATATATCTGTCCAAGAAATTATCTATTGGAGAAACGGTGCACACCATTCAAAAGATCACAGGAGGGAAAGGAGTGTATCATCCGCTCGCCGCTTGATCACTCACCAGCCGCTCTGGCTTCATTATTTAACATTTTCACTTCACAATGAGCATCATTTTGCCGGATCACAATCGGTGAAACCAAAACGGCACTGCATACTCCAGATGAGGTCTTACCAGGGACCGATAAAGAGGCATTATCATTATCATGTTTTCATCCCTTGAGTTAATGCCCATAAAACAAGTTTAAAAGCAAAGGACCAAGTACAGAGCCCTGCGGAACTCCATCAAGAACATTGGTCCAATTAGAAAATATTCAATTTGCCACCACTCTATGGAATCTTTATTTTAGCCAGTTCTCTATCCAGGTGCAAATGTTCCAGGCCATCATTTCTTAATTTAACCTTTTAATGCTTACTTTCTTCAGATATCCACAAATACACACGGAGCACACACATTTATAACCAGCTAGTGTTGTATATTGACATCTATTTTATTTTGGGAGGGTGATGGCACACGTTAAGAGTTGTCCCCTGGGGTTAAATCTTCACTTCTGTGACTTTCCATAGTATAATTTTAAGGGATACTGACGTTCTGCAAAGCTCCAGCGTTGTGTCCCCCACGCCGTGGGATCCAAGATGATCGGGATCCACGTGGGCAGCAGAATCGTTCGCCTCGGGTTGGACGCAACGGCGTCAGAATGGACTCAACTGCATCAGAACGGACGCAGGGTCATGACATCAGCACGCCCTCTGTGTGTTCCTGGGTGCATTATTGCTTATTCTTCTGACTCCTGTGTTTGACTCCGACCTGTTTACTCCTCACCGAACCTTCTCCGCCTGCATTGACCTGTTTGCCTGGACTTGAACATTCTTTTGCCTAAAGCTGGCCATAGACGTAAAGATTTTTGAAAGATCCAATAGTTATCGTGAGACCACGATTGTTCAAAATGATCGTTTAAATGTCCGATGTGTCCATCAACTAAAAAGACCATTTCAGGCGATATTGCAGCAAAACTGAAGGATCGCAGCCTGCTTGGCCCTGCAAACATAAGTAGATTGCATGGGGACCGATAAAGATTTTCTAACCTGACCGATCAATCATCAACCAATGTCGGACGAAAAATCGTAAGACGAACGATCGTTTTTATCCCACTAACCGCACGATAATTTTACAGATTGGTCGGACTTCCCTAAAATCGGTCGTTTGGCAGGGAAAGATCGTTGCGTCTATGGGGAGCTTTATCCTTATCTGACACCTCGAACTGTGTTTGAACCGGTGCTTCCTCCTTGGTCTGCAACCTCTGGCTGCGCCTTCGGGCCCCTTTACAATAATGTTCCTAATGTCATACTATGGAAATTCTTTATTTGGGAGATTTGTCGGCGCAGTTGCACAGATTTAACCACAGGCAACAAAACACCCCCCGTGTGCCATGGCTTTGTTTCATTTTCCATTAATAATTTTATTCAAGTGTATTTGTATTCTGTCTTTTAGTGCTCCCTTAGTTAGACCCACATATTGGTCGCTACATTTAGTACAAGACATATAACTCATTATTGCATCATTGCAATTTTGAATTGCTTTATAATATAAATGTTGTTAGTCTTTTTTTATATTTTATACATTGATTAGATCCACATTTATACACATACCCATAGAACTCAACCATGTAGTGTTTTGTCTTTTAGTTATCACACTGCTGGGAGATAATTTATCACTCAATGTTCTGGTTCTTCTACTTACAAACTTACAGCCTGTGCAAGAATTTTATTTAAAACAGGATCCGTTAGTAAAATAGCTACATTTTTAATAATAATTTTACGTATTGTGTTAAATTGTGGACTATATGTCAGAACACAAGAAAGATTCCCTAGTGTTTCTTTAGAGCTAGAAACTACAGAAGAGCACTGGGGCCAGCAAAAAAAAAAAAAAAAATTCTGATGAATTATGACTTTTAAAAATCATAATTACTTTAAGGGGCAAATGTATCATTATTCACGAATTCGAGGGTTTTTAGCACTCGAATTTGGCCAAAATTCGATAGTAATACGACTATCAAATACTTTTAGTTTTAGGCTATTTTTTCTTTGCTATTCGATTTCTCGAAAAAATCGTACAATTGAATACCGATCGTTCGATTTCACGAAAAAATCGTGAAATTTCCTTCGATCGTTCGAAAAATTTGTACGATTCGAACGATCGAGACGTTCCAGCGTACGAATGGTATTCGTACAGGTGATAGAAAAAAAGCCTATGGGGGGATTCCCATAGGCTTCTATTGCTATTCGGTAGGTTCAATCTGGCGAAGTAGGCAGTCAAATAAAAGTGGAATTTGAAAAGTTGAAGTACTTCGATCATCGAATGGTCAATTATTGAATATTCAATCTATCAAGAAATGACGAAGTGATTAGATTGTAAGCTTTTTTTTTCACAGGGTCTGCCTCGCCTTTTGTACCGGTATTGGTTGTGATGTATGTAACTCTGTATGTTCTATGTATGTAATTCATGGGATTTAGTTGCATAATCCCATTTACTCAACAACGTTGCGAAATATGTCGGCGCTATAGAAATACATGTTCATAATAACAACTATATGTGGTTAATGCAAAGGAAAAAAAATACGTTATTGTCAACAAATACTTCTGTATTGCACATCACGGTCTTGAATAATGAAAAGTTAAAATGAGCAAAGGCCTGTTATGAATCCGTGATAGCCCTGCAGTAATTGTCAAGTAAGATTAAATAGCGATCGGCATTTTTGTACTTGGCAAGCCTTGCGAGATCATATTGGTACGTTTCCCAGCCAAATCCTGCTGTTTGCTCCTATGGGATTATCTGCAAAAACCCGTCTGCGGACAGTTTCTCCTTCTGCGTGTTCATAAAACAAACAAGATTAGTGCTGGCAGCTCTCTAAGCTAAAAGATGGCAGAATGCTTCTAAAAAAATTTGCTTTCCCATTTCGTGTATACTCTCTAATGTCTCTAACTGCGGTCACTTTCAAGTGATAATGGCACAAAATGCAAACTGCTTTAATGAAAGATATTTTATTGCATGCTTTGGCAAACCCTGTGAGACAAAGGACATTATTTGTCCTTTTTACCTTGTCCCTTATTTTGTTACTGGGCCCCAGAATGTTTTGAGCCAACTGTGTTTTTTATTTGCATTCTTAAAGGGATACTGCCATGGTTTTTTACAAAATGCATTAGTTAAAAGTGCTGCTCCAGCAGAATTCTGCACTGAAATCCATTTTTCAAAAGAGCAAACATTTTTTTTATATTCAATTTTGAAATCTGACATGGGGCTAGACATATTGTCAGTTTCCCAGCTGCCCCCAGTCATGTGACTTGTGCTCTGATAAACTTCAATCACACTTTACTGCTGTACTGCAAGTTGGAGTGATATCACCCCCTCTCTTTCCCCCACCCAGCAGCCTAAAAACAGAACAATGAGAAGGCAACCAGATAGCAGCTCCCTAACACAAGATAACGGCTCCCTTGTAGATCTAAGAACAACACTCAATAGTAAAATCCAGGTCCCACGGAGACTGATTCAGTTTTATTAAGTAGGAGAAATAGCCTGCAAGAAAGTAGTTCCCTCCTAAAGTGCAGGCACAAGTCACATGACATCTGTTTGCTCTTTTGAGAATTGGATTTCAGTGCAGAAGTCCCACTGAGACTGATTCGGTTCACATTAAGGGTAGGGGCAGACAAGCAGATTCGGGGAGATTTAGTCGCCATGCGACTAATCGCCTCTTCCGCCTGGCAACAATCTCTGCCTTCTTCCTGCCTTCCGTGTGCTTCAATGAGGAATTGCCTGTGCTAATTCACTTGCGGCACTTCGATTTCCAAAGTCGCCCAAGAGAGTGAATTAGCACAGTCACATGACTGGGAGCAGCTGGGAAACAAAATGTCTAGCCCCATGTCGGATTTCAAAATTGAATATAATGGAGAAATGGATTTCAGTGCAGAAGTCTGCTGGAGCAGCACTATTAACTGATGCATTAAAAAAAAAAAAAAAGTTTTCCCATGACAATATCCCCTTAAGCTGAAGACTTCTCGGCACTGTGTTCCAAATCACAAAAGATCGCATAGAGAATTCTGATTTTCTATTGAGAAATAAAGATAGTATTGCGTTCCTTTTAACTTTCTTTAATTGAATGTTTGCAGTGCCTACCTGTGAATTTCCTAATATGCTCTTTGATGCTCTTCCACGAGCTAAAAGAATTGGTCACCCGCAGTGTCCATCATATCCCTGTCTCTCTAATTCTGCCGTTATCTCTCTCCTACAAGTAACACTATTAATCTTTCCATCCCGTTTGAGCAATGCCTTGTGTTTTGGCGGCCTCTTTCTCGTTCCCTTCCGACCTCGGGCATAGGACTGAAATGTTGGCCTTGCTCCTGCAATTGCAGTCAAGAGTGACTCCCTCCCATTTCCTTTGTCAACAGAAGAATGGTTTATCATTGCCAGCTTCGGCCTTCTCAGCGCCCTCACCCTCTGCTACATGATCATCAAAGCCTCGGCCACCTTGTATGCCACAGAGTAAGTAGCAGCACGTTTCTTTTTCTCTAAATACACAATGTATTGTTTGTTTTTATGAAAGCACATTTAGGCTACAGCCAGATGAGACCAAAACCCCCAGGCTGATTTCGGTCCCTCTATCTTCCTTTTTATTTTGCATATGATGTAACGGGTAATATTCTGAGACAATTTACAATCGGCCTTCATTTCTTATAATTTGGGAGTTTTGAGTCATCCAGCTTTATATTCAGCAGCTCTCCAGTTTGCAATTTCAGTAGTCTGATTGCTATGGTCCTAATTACCGTAGCAGCCATGCACTGAGTTGAACGAGAGACTGAAATATGAATAGGAGAGGGTCTGAATAGAAATAGTAGCAATAAAAATAAACGAGTAGCCTTACAGAGCATTTGTTTTTAGATGGGGGTCAGTGACCCCCCCCCCCCCCATTTGAAAGCTGGAAAGAATCCGAAGCAGAAGACAAATAATTAAAAAAACTATACAATATAAATAACGAAGACCAACTGAGAAGTTGCTTAATGAAGGAAAACATAATTCTAAGCAACTTTCCAAAATACATTTTTCAGTGCTTTTAACGTTATTTGTAAAAAAACGATTGATATTGAAAGCAGTATTGGCTTAACTCCCAGTTGTTACTTTTTTAACCAATGTTGCAACAGTATAGGCTCCTCAGCAAACACAGGTTTTGTTAATCAGCTGCCTTGGCTTACATTGTATCAACAGTTTTAGGGAAGAGACGCACAAACAGATTCTGGGAGATTAATCACTGGTGACTCTTCTTTGGAGCGACTAATCTCCCCAAACTGCCTTCCCGCCGGCTAGAATGGAAATCGTTTTCCGAAGTCGCCCGAAGTTGCCTCACAATGTGACTAATCCTCCCGAATCTGCTTGTGTGTCTCTGCCCTTAGACATCAAGACAGAGAATAGAATGGGACTGACAAACGCTGCTTTCAATAGCAATACATCTACACATCTTTTTTTTTATTTTTTTTTTTATAAAAGAATAAACAGAATAAATTTAATACAAATGTAAGGAAAGTTAAAGAACAGCATGAAAAACATGACAAAAGTTGGGGTACCAAATTTGAGCTGTGATTAGCTGTTTGGTAGCCCCTATGTGGTCTGGCAGCCTACAGCAGCTGGTTTGTATGCAACTAAAACTTGCCTCCAAGCCAGGAATTCAAAAATAAGCACCTGCTTTGAGGCAACTGGGAAGGGGCTGGTGTGCAACATGTTGCTCACAAGCCATTGGTTGGGGATCATTGTTCTATGGAGTGGCAGACTAGATAAATTGCCCCCAATTAATCTCCTCTAGTAGGGACTAATCACTGAACGCATCCCCTGCAGCTAAAATGGCAACTGCCGATGGGGTGCCCCTGCTTTCCAAAGTAGCACAAAGTATCTTAGCAAGTCAACGCTGGACTGTATACGTTTTCTCCAGCACATGACTTGGGGCAGCTGGGAAATAGACAATATGTCTAGCCCCATGTCAGATTTCAAAATCTGTTTGCTCTTTTGAGAAATGGATTTCAATGCAGAATTCTTCTGGAACAGCACTATTAACTGATGCATTTTGAATTTTTCCCATGACAGGATCCCTTTAAAGAATTATAAACACTTCTGATATGTACCCGATATTTTAGCCTTACAGAACATTTTTTTTTATTTTAGATGGAGTCAGTGACTCCCATTTGAATGCTGGAAAGAGTCAGAAGAAAAAGGCAAATAATATTAGGGATTCCCCGAATCCAATATTTTGGATTCGCCCAAACCAACCCTGAATCCATTGTGAATCCTGAACCGAATCCGAACCCTAATTTGCATATGCATATCCGTGAGGGAGAGAGGAAAAAGGAAAAAATGTTTACTTCCTTGTTTTCTGAAGAAAAGTTACATGATTTTAAGGATTTCGATTTGGTTCAGCCGAATCCGACACCAAATCCTGGATTCAGTACATCCCTAAATATTATCAACTATATAAAAAAAAAGAAACGATGAAGACCAATTGAAAAGATGCTTAGTATCAGCCATTCTATAACATTCTAAAGGGTAACTTAAAAGTGAACCCGCCCTTTAATAATGACATATTAATCGCCCAGTTATTTTTGTAAGCATGGATGTCTTTTTGTCTGTGTGTCGGGAGAAAGGCATAGAACCTGCTTGCAATTTAATATTAAACCAGGGCGATAGGTTTAAAAACTAAAGTAGATCTTGCAAAATAGCTTTTTGACTATGTTGCCGTTACGAGAGGTTCCTGAGACATGAATGGATTCTAGCCTCGCTCTCCTGAAGTGTCTGTCGTTTCTGAACCCTGATGCTTGCGGCTCTTATGATAAACGACTGCAAGTCCATCAGTCTGTAACGTTAGGGAATCAATATGCTGTTCTCAGTGTGAGTGCCTGTGCAGTAATGAAATGAGCTGTCCATATAGATAAGAGCACCTCTCTCTGCAGAATGCTGTTTTAAAGGGCTATAAAAAGATTGACTATACATTACACTGCTAGGATAATATACATTTTATTGCTTCCAACTGACATGGTCATTCCATGGGGCATAATTATGAATCAAAATTTAAAAAAAAAAAAGTCAAATCTCAGTTAACCCATTTCACAGAATTTTTGGGTATAATTGTACCTATTTTATATATTTTGTCCCTGTAGACGGAGAATTATGGGTACTAATGCTGGTTCCATGTCCGTGGTGATGAACATTACTGCCTTTAATTTCCTCCATGTTTAAAGGGCAAGGAAAGGCAATTTTTAAAGGGCAAGTCAACCCAAAAATAAAAATGGGCCTACTTAAAGACCACACAAGTCTAAGCAACTTTCCTATAGGAATTTTTAAAAAATTGTCAGTGCTTTTAAAGTAATTTGTAAAAACTATAGCAATTGAAAGCAGCAACTCCTGGTTGTTACTTTTTAAAGGATCAGTGACATCATTTTTTTTATTTAAAAAATTTGTTGGTGTAGAACAAAAAAAAAATAACACAGAGACATATTAAACTTTTAAATCGCTAAGTCTTTATTAAAAAATAACTTAATGAAACTCCACTTGTGCTTAGGGTTGCCACCTTTTCTTGAGAAAAATACTGGACTTCCTATGTATTTATCTTTTTTTCCTATTAATAACATTGGGATCAACCATCAAAAATACCAGCAAGGTGGCAACACTACTTGTGCTCCTCTTCAGAAAAGGCGACACTGCAACGTTCTATCTCCTATAAGGAAAGCAGGGAGGAGAAATTGAGCACTGCATGATGGATCTGATTTCCTTTTCTGAAGGGGAGCGGTAGCGGAGAATCGGTAAGTTGTTTGTTAATGAAGACTTAGCTATTTAAAAGTTTAATTTGTGGTTTTTGTTTTTTTTTTTTTTCGTTCTACACGAACACATTTTTTTTTTTTTAATGTTATTGTTATTGATCCTTTAAACAATGTTGCAAAAATCTTTGATCCCTATCAGCAAAGACAGGTCTCTTAATCATTTGCCTTGTCTTAAATTGTATCAACAATCTGATCCATCAGGGAAGAGAATATAAAGGGGCAGACACTGCTTTCAATAGCAATACATATACACATAACTTAAAGGGAAAACATGTTTTTTTCAAAACGCATCAGTTAATAGTGCTACTCCAGTAGACTTCTGCACTGAAATCCATTTCTCAAAAGATCAAACAGATTTTTTTAAATTCAATTCTGCTGATACAAAGTAACAGTAGTCAGCCAGCTCAGCAAAGTAGTCAGACAGATCAGCAGGAGAGCAGGGGCTAAGATTAGGGATCATCAATGTAAAACTATGCAGTCTTTTCATAATTTTTAATGATTTGGAGCAGTTCCCTAATCCTAGCCCCTGCTGATCTGTCTTACTACTTTGCTGAGCTGGCTGACTACTGTTACTTTGTATCAGCCGCCATCTGTCCTTAGCCTGCATCCTCCAACCCCCACATTTCCATGCACAAATGATTTCAGTAAGGATAGGAACATCACAGTGCAATGCATTGTGGGTTATGTAGTTCCTGCCTGCTGTCTGCAAACTGTGGCCAATTTGTTACAGTTTGTAACATCAGTGTTTTAGTCCCTCCTTCTCTGCCAGGATTTAAAATGATGTAGAAAGAGAAGGGCTGTTTTTTTTATTTATACTTTTTGAAGAAATCGATAACTGTGATGGTTTTCTGTGTTACGTGGGTCACTTTATCAAATTTTGGTTTGGAAGCCAGAGTTCCTCTTTAAGCTAAAGATGGACCACCTTTTAAGGTAGTGATAGGTGGATAGTATGTGGTGGCCACAATGTAATCAGAATGGGCTTTGATCCCAGCATCCCAAGAACAGGGGTCCCCAACCGACAGTCCTAAACTGGGCCGTCGAAATTAATCCGGCGCACCCGAGTTTGAATTGGATGCCGATCCCCCGGTCCTTGCACAAAAATTTGCTGCTGTCTCTGGACCAAAAAATTTTGGGGACCCCTGCTGTAAAACGTGTTTTTCCTGGGACTGCTGGTGACCCATACCATCTGATCTTGCACTGGGATTTATATTCATTAGTACTGCTTAGGGCATCTCACATGAGACTTTTCTATGCATGCATCTCTGGCAGTTGAATGTATCAGTAAATAAATATGCCCATGGCTTATAAATGGATCCTTTTTCCTTGTTCTCACCCATTATTATCTCTGCTCACCTTCCAGAGTCGAGTGGTCGTGATGCAGCGCACTCACAGGAGACCAGAAACACGAATTTCCACCCGTGTGTTTAACGAGCTGCAGAAGATATTTTGTTTCTGATAAGAATATATATATATTTTTTCATTGCTTTAATTTTAGTGCCAAAGCTTCTGTGGACTTGTTAATACCTAATTAAACTGATATAAAAAAAACATGCTGTGTTGACTTTGTTTTCTAACATTTACGGCTTCTCGGACATTCCATTCTGCAGGGAAAGAACTGACCTGTGCTGGGAAAGAAGCCGCAGCTCTCGTACAAATGCATGCTTTTATGGAGTGTCATTTAAACTGCCTGCTACTATAATAACATAGTTCGTGCCTTATGTTCAAATTAGAACTCTCACATTAATTCCTCCTTCACTCAATCAACTATTTATACTGACCGGAATTCAAATAGGCTTGGAACAGAGAAAGACAGCAATATCATATAGTGTAGTGATTTCTACCTGGTTTGCTAACTCCTGTGTACATTTAAAATAAAATCTTTGTGCCATGCTGAGATATGGAGGTGCCACTGCACAGTCCATGAGCTACATATATTTTACTAACCAGGACCCGGCCTAAGGAAGAAGTATGTCTCTCACTGTTGGGCCCTAGGCCTCTTCTGCCTACTCTTAGTTCCAGTGTCTTTGTAAGGGCACCAGTGCTTGTAACTTTAAAGGGATCCTGTCATGGAAAACATGTCAAAACACATCAGTTAATAGTGCTGCGCCAGTAGACTTCTGCACTGAAATCCATTTTTCAAAACAGCAAACAGATATATTCAATTTTGAAATCTGACATGGGGCTAGACATATTGTCAGTTTCCCAGCTGCATCCAGTCCCTCCCCCCCCCCAGCAGCCTAACAACAGAACAATCGGAAGGTAACCAGATAACAGCTCCCTAACACAAGATAACCGCTCCCTTTTAGATCTAAGAACAACCCTCAATAGTAAAAGCCAAGTCCCACTGAAACTGATTTAGGTAGGAGAAATAACAGCCTGCCAGAAAGTAGTTCCATCCTAAAGTGCAGGAACAAGTCACATGATGGGGGGCAGCTGGGAAAATGACAATATGTCTAGCCCTCTGTCAGATTTAAAAATTGAATGTAAAAACATTGGTTTGAGAATTGGATTTCAGTGCAGAAGTCTGCTGGTGTAGCACTATTAACTGGTGTGTTTTGAAAAAAACATGTTTTCCCATGGCTGTATGCCTTTAAGAGCTGAATTTCTGGGTTTTAACCCAGAAATTTGATTCAACTAGTGCAGAGAGTGCTATTGCGCTAATTGTACTAGCAATGATGCCCCCCTTTTACCTGATTGAATGCTAATTTTTAAATGCAATGCGAGAGACACCATCAGAGCTCAGACGGCAACAGCCCCTGAATCGCCCCTGGTAGGAGGCACTCAGACTTTCAATCAAAATATGCATTAAATCTTTCACATTAAATCCAATAATGACTTCCCAGTAGGCTATAGGACCAGAACTAGGGGCAGGCGAGATGCACCAATGATGCAAGTTGAAAAACTCAACGCCAAACGAGTTACTAGGGCCGACGACAATCCGCTCCTGCTGAATTAAAATTTTAAAACCAGGAATTTGGCTTTACTAGTGTGAGAGTAGCAACTGAGCTTCTGCACTAGCGTTGCGGCCCCTCCCTGGACCCTCGCACAGGAAAGGTAAGCGAACGAAGGAGTCCTTTTGGGGGGGTAGGCATAAGAGGCACATGTCTAGGGTGCAAAGGTAGAAGGGCGCCAGGCATGTACCTCTTCTGCCACTTTCCCTTGGTTGGGACCCTTGTTTCCCCCACCTGTGCGCAATCTTCCATGCATGTACACTTGTTTGAGCAGGAGGAGGGGGGCAGCATAGTCAGCTGGGTTGTTTAGGGCACCCAGACAACTTGGACCAGCACTGGCAAATAATATATGTCCTGTATAGTTTAGGTCCCTAAATTGAATTAACTCTGGGGCCAATGTATGTTGGTATTGCTGAAAGGCAAATGCTAAAAATATAAAGTTGAATTATTTATCAAAATGTTATATATAGAATCTCTTCGGGAAGTGGTATGGGATGTGTACTATTCCTTCAGCCATTAACAGCCTATGACGAAGGAAGTTAATTGTATTAAAATATATTACTGTCACATGACCAGAATGCGAGGAGTACAAAGCCAAATGCCGTCTCCCAGCATCCAAAACTCAGAAGAGAGGCAGCCATGACTGCTCTTACAAAAGTTGCACAAGCTCTCCATCACTGCATATGCAAAACATGAATTTTTTTTGAGAATTCACATTTTTTTTAATGCAAAGGCTATCTATGTATGCAGCAATATATGTTCATGGAATGTCGAGGTACAGCCTGGTTGTAAGGTACCGGACCTAACATCCATGCATCACCATGACAATGTCACTGTGTCCGTTAGTAAGAGGTTTAATAGTAAACATCTCAGGCAGATGGATGAAGAGCGATGTTCTATAAATGTTATTCTAAGTAGATTCTATAGCTAGAAATAAAAGAATTTCATAGGTCAGTAAAAGAGAATATGTTCCTAGGCAAGAGATTTTCCTACCATCAACTATAATGTTTTATAATGCAGATTTTTTGGAAAACCAAAATCTGCACACCCTGCAACTGCAGTGTCAAAACACTTATTTTGGTGCATATTACTGTTTTTACTGTACTTTACCATGCATATTTCTCTAGTATGTATATATTTGATTTTAGAGAAGTCCTAACCTAATTTATAATAATATTGTCACGGGAGTCACAGATCATCTTCCTAAAAGACTTTATACAACACTGTAGGTATCTAGGATATCATCATATACCCTTATTTAACAGTTTTATATTTACCTTTCATCTTATATATTAACTTTAAGTATGATGTAGAGCAGGGCTGACCAACTGGCAGCCATCAGCCTGCGGTCCCCCTTGTGTGGCCCCCACATGAAAGTCTACCTGCTGTGTCTGCTTACCATCTGTAAACTTGAAAAGGTATCACTACAGAGAGAACTGGCTCCTGTATTGTTTAAACCTTAAATTCAGACTGTAAACACCTGTATTGTAATCCCTGTGTATTTTTCACTTTTATGTAATACATCTTAGTGTTTATCCTGATTGGTTTCCCTGTCTACAGCTCTGTTCTGCCGATGCTCCTTGTGTGCCATACACCTCCTGCCTGGTGCTCCATGTGTGTGCCATACTCTGCCTGTCCAATGCTCCTTGTGTGCCATACTATGCCTGTCCTATGCTCCCTGTGTGTGCTGTACCCTGCCCATCCTATGCTCCCCAAGTGTGTCATACTATGCCTGTGTAATGCTCCCTGTGTGTGCCATACTTTTCCTGTTCTATGCTCCCTGTGTATGCCATACTCTGCCTGCCCTATGCTCCCTGTGTGTGCGCCATACTCTGCCTGCCCTATGCTCCCTGTTTGTGCGCCATACTATGCCTGTCCTATGCTCCCTGTGTGTGCCATACTCTGCCTGTCCTATGCTCCCTGTGTGTGCCATAATCTGCCTGCCCTATGCTCCCTGTGTGTGCCATATTATGCCTGGCTTATGCTCCCTGTGTGTACCATACTCTGCCTGCCCTATGCTCCCTGTGTGTGCGCCATACTATGCTTGCCGTATTCTCCTTGGGTGTGTCATACTCTGCCTGGCCTATGCTCCCTGGATGTGCCATATTCTGCAGGGGCATTAACTACAGAGGAAGTGGACCCTGCAGCTGCATGGTGGCTCAGGAGGTAGAGGGGGCCCATAAGGCCCTCCTTTATATACAATTTAAATAAAACACTTCAGCTGTGGGGCTCGGTAATATCTTGTTACACCACTGATACTCTGCCTGCCCTATGCTCCTTGGGTATGCCATACTCTGCCTGCCCTATGGTCATTGGATGTGACTCTGCCTGTGGAACATAAGCCTGGTATTTGTTAGCATTTGAAAATTGTTAGGTGCCCTTAAGGTGTTTAATCATGTGCTGGGGGGTGGGGTGCTATGTTATCCACAGTGGAGGATGAGGCAGATGGATTTAGGGGTATGGCTAAACTTTTTCACATATGAATGTTATTCCTGCAGTGAGCACCAACCATTTGGCATTTTTGGTGTGCTACCACCAGTTATGTGGACATGGTCTTGTGGCAACATGGGTGTGGTTTAAAAACAGGGTGTGGTCAGAGCTAGCTTCCATTATTTGCTCTTTACCATGTAGGCTAGAATAATTACGGCCCTCGGAACCACAGAAGTTGGAAAGCACTGATGTAGAGAGTGATATTCTGAGACAATTTGCAATTGTTTTTCATTTTTCTGATTTGTGGTTTTTGAGTTATTTAGCTTTTTATTCAGCAGCTCTCCAAGTTGCCATTTCAGCAGTATGGTTACTGGGGTCCACATTACCCTAGCAACATGCAATGATAAGAATAAGAGAATGGGATATGAATAGAACTGAATAGAAATAGAATCTGAAGAGTACAATGAGTAATGAAAAATAAAAAAATAGCACTAACAATAAAGGGTCAGAAGAAGACAAATAATGCAAAAACTATAAAAAAAAAAAAAAATAACGCTAATTGATAAGATGCTTAGAATTAACCCATTATTATAATATATAATCTGCAATTTTTAAAGATAGTTGGTAACAAGCTGTGCCTATAGAACAGCCTGCAGTTTCTGGGGAAACTTTGCTTAAAGAATCATGTTTGGTGCATAATAATATATGTGTTTTAAATAGTCATATAACACGTGACATCGCCAAGCCCTGATCATATTTCATGACATCACTTCATAGCAAGTATCCATTGAGGCAGCTCCTACTCATGCTGAAAAGAAATTGTTTGTATAGCTAATATGCCATGTTTTAATAGTTTTTGTCTAATATATATATACATTACTTAAACAAGAAAATGCAGCTTAATCCTTTTTAATTGGGTGCAAGTGGGTCAGGCTTGATAAACAAATTAAAAACAAGAGTACCCCGGCACACGGGAAACATATATATATATATATATGTATAAAGGCTTTTACCTGAGTGCTGTTCAGAAATTCAATTGAAATAGAGCTGTGCTTCAGCATTGTTACATAGATATATACATATATATATATATAATATCATGTAAAGCAAGGCACTCACAGCACTTTTTATGGTGAAAAAGAGAAAAAGTTTATTTGTTATTCCAACGTTTCGGTCTGCCTTGAAAACTTTTTCTCTTGCTTTACATGATATGTTCCTGCAGTGAACATATATATATATATATATATATATATATATATATATATATATATATATATATATATATATATATATATATATATATATATATATATATATATATATATATATACGTATATATTCTAAATATCTTTTTATCCCCCAGTATGGCTGTGAAATGCCACACATACTAGGACTGTATTCTGTGATGATTAATGATGATTAATGATTAGAGCAGCACTAACAAAGAGCCTATAGAGAGCGCTGCTGGAGGAGAGAGTAAAAGCAACAGATGAACCTATAGGGAAGCCATTTATATAACTACGTACATTTTATTATTTCAAAATATTTTTTTAAGTCGACTGTAAGACGTGTATGCTGGCACAAGGCTGACAATCCATGTGTGATTTATTGGACTGCAAATATACATACGCTGTGGAATGGGAGCTTATTAGAAGGGGCCGTGCAGTACAGTTGTCGGTTGTGCACACAAAGCTTTTCAAGAGCCATGTTTGTCTGTTGTGCAGTTTCTGTGATTTCCTGCAGCTATTCACTCTCATGCATATACCACAGCTTCTCTGTAGAATCTAACTTTTAGACAAATCAAATAATGAAAAGATTTACAGAAGCAACTGTAAGTTTCTGTCATAATATGAAGACTTGTCAGATGATAAGAGTGCGTTTATATTGTCACAGCAGCTCTAAAGTTGGGCGATAGTATAGCTACAGAACCACACTCTCAATACAGGCACCTATAGGTTTTAAATATATAGTTTCTGAATGAGAACTCATGAAAATATAAATTCAAAAAATACATACATACTGACCCCTCTGGTAGAGTCCTGCACGGTTCAATTTTTTGGGACCCGTACCCGCAACACGCAAACCGCAACCCGGACCCGCATTCTTACCCGGTTGGACCCGCGACCCGAACCGTACCCGCGATCCGCAACCAGAACCTGCGACCCGCTGACCATCAAGAATCAGGAAGTGCTGTCATTGTAAACCGGAAGTGACATCATTGGAAGTGCCCACGATCAGAAAAAAAAGGAGTAAAACAGGAAGTGCTGTCATTGTAAACCGGATGTGACATCATCAGTAGTAGAAATGCTCAGAAAAAGGAGTAAAAATCGCTATAGCGAGGATCCGCGACCCAACCCTCAACCCGCCAAACTGCAGAACCACCGGCCCGCTTCTATACCCGCACCCAGAAATTCTACGAGCAACCCGCAGGGTACCGTGTAACCTGCGGGTACCCGAACCGCTGCAGGACTCTACAATCTGGTGCTTAATCATAGGTGTTACTGTTAAGTATCAGAGGGTACAAAACGAATACGAAATCATACGGGTTCAGTATGTATGTATTTTTATTATGATATCGATGAAATACACTTTTCATTTTTATTTATATTTTTCATGAGTATTTGGACATTTTGTTTAATAGTGATTCAATGCTGCTTTGAAAACTAGGGCAGGTCCTTTATACTTGTTTTATTATAGGACTGAATCACCTGTGTTTAATCATTTACGACACTTGAAATAGTGTCGTGAAAAGTGGGAGTGGTTTTTTTGGCGCCACTTTCCCCGACATTTTTATGAATTACTCGTAAACTTGTTTTTTTTTTTTGCTGACAATTTTTCCGACACATTAGGCTCTCCAAAATTAAAATGTCGGTCAAATTGTCTTTTAAAAAGTCGTGTAAAATGTCGTCTGTACGATGAAGATATGCAACAGTTTAGAAAATTGTCGGACTTACGAGACATTCATAGATGTAACATCTGCCTTTGTGAATTTGCGGTTTGTACGACATTTTACAAATTTGTCGACCGCCACTTCTGGGTTACTTATTTTACCGACACTTTTGTGAATTCTCCCCATTGTGTTGCATCTACAGTGTCTCAGGCAGACCCTCTGGGGGATGAGTAGGAGACCCCCTGCTACCCTAGTAGTGACACTAATGAGGGGACCAGGCCTGGACTGAGAATCAAAATAGGTCCTGGCATTTCAGGTACATAGATGCCCAATCAGCCCACATAGAGGCCAAAACTGCCCCACCAGCCCACTAAACACTGAATTTCTATGGCACCTTATAGCAGCCCCTCGGGCATTTGCCAGAACCCAGATTGCCAGTTTGGGCCTGGAGGGGACACAAGGAAATACTATCGATGGAGATAGAGTCCATATATTTCTATGTAATCTACAGTCATTATATCGTTATATATCAGACATCAGAACGCGCCGTTTATAACAGGAGTCCCCCACTGCCGATTTTGATGCTGTGTGGCCGATTTTGACGCTGGTGCGCCTGAATTGGACGCCGGTGACCATAATGGATGCCAACCCCTCCCCGACATTTCACTGTAGATTATAATGCGTAATGTACACTTTACTGTACCCCTCGGAGTTATATGACCTGTATAAATGGTCACTCGGTGACTTATAATATCTTTATAAATTACAATAGGGGGTACATTATCCACTATTTAAAGGAGAATTCAACCGCTCCCACACTAACCCCCAATCCCTCCCATAGACCCCCCTCCCCTGCTCTCCCCTGGCCTATCTCTTCCCCCGGGGCAAATGCCCCTAAGTCGCTACTTACAAATACTTACAAATGCCCCTAAGTCGCCAGGTTCCCGGGCGCCATCTTCTACAGCAACATCTTCTTCCTGGATTTGGCGGTGCATGTGCAATAGGGCACATTTGCCGATTTGTACTACTGTGCATGCGCCTAAATTTCACGAAGTACAGAAGTACAAACCAGAAAATGCGCTCTACTGAGCAAATGCCACCAAACGCCGATGGAAGAAGGAAGAAGACGTTGCTGTAGAAGATGGTGCCTGGGAACCTGGCTGGAGGGGACCTGCACAGAGGGGTAAGTAGCCCTAGGGGAGAGGTAGGCCGGGGGGGAGGAGGAAGGGAGAGCCTACGGTGGGGTTGGGGTTAGCATGGGAGGGGTTGGATTCCCTTATAACGGTACCAGCCCACAAAAAAGAGAGAGTTGACATTTGGGAAGAAAGCAAGAAATATCCATATGATCCTGAGCTCAGTAAGTTTCTTGCCTAAACACTCATCTGTTTCATCAAGAGCAACTGAAGAGCACAATCTGTTATAGAAACAGTAACACCGAAGAATGAAAGTGTTTTAAAGTAGCAAAGACATACTGTACTGTTGTGCTGCACTGATATACAACGGGTGTGTTTGCTTCAGAAACTCTGTCATAGTTTACATAAAAAGACTGCCATGTAACCATAGGGGCAGCCATTCAAAGTTGAAAAAGGAGAAAAGAGACAGAATACATAGTTGATAATGAATAAAGGTGGGCAGATACAGCTGCTGATATCGGTCATTTATACCAATTTGACAGCTTATCTGCCCGTGTATGAGGGTCTTCCTCATCGATATCTGGCCATGATATAGAACGGGAAGGTATGATTTTTTCCCGAGCCCATTGCCCTAGTCGTAATCCGATCGTTTGGCCATAGGGCTGAACGTTCGCATTACCCCACGGTATAGCCCTGTCATTAGTGGCATATCGGGGAAAGATCCGCTCGTTCGGCGATGTCGCCAAATGACCGGATCTTCAAGTTTATGTCCAGTTTAAAGGGCAAGGAAAGGCAAAGAAATAAAATCCCATTTTACTTTCTTTAATGAAAAAGAAATCTATCTGCAATATACTTTAATTAAAAAATGTGTACTGTTTTTTATAAGAAACCTGACTGTATGCAGTGAAATTCTCTCTTCCTTTACTGCTGAGGACAGGAATTGTCAGACGGTCCCTAACTTCTGGCAGGGAAACAATCATATTTATGAACAGTGGGGGGGGGCTCTGCCTTACTTATCAGCCATGCAGAACTCAAGCAGCTTTGTTTTTTGATCATTTATGACGATCCCTAAGAAGCCCAGACCACACTGAGCATGTTTATGTAGTCTAGTCTTGCAAAGATGTGTAACAAAGTTACAAGATGACAGCCTCCTGTGGCCAACTTTGAAAGCATAAATCATTTGTTTGATTAGGCTTGTGGTGCAGTAAGTTCATGTTTATGTTTAGTATACACAATACAGCATTTCTAGCCTTATTCTATTTTACACTTTCCTTGCCCTTTAAGCTCTGTAGTGTACAATGGGATTCTTCACATGGTATCTGTTATCTATTAAAGGGATTCTCTCGTGATTTTTGTGGTGTACTTTTTATTTCTAAATGACACTGTTTACACTGCAAATAATTCACTCTACAATATACAATTTCCTTCCTGGACCAGCAAGTGTATTTTTTGTAGTAGTATTGGCATGTAGGTGCATCTCAGGTCATTTTGCCTGGTCATGTGCTTTCAGCAGTGGAAACTGCTGTTCCTAGATCTCCCAGGCAGCTGTTATCTTGTGTTAGGAAGCTGTTATCTGGTTACCTTCCCATTGTTCTGTTGTTAGGCTGCTGGGGGGGAGGGGTTATATCACTCCAACTTGCAGTACAGCAGTAAAGAGTGACTGAAGTTTATCAGAGCACAAGTCACATGACGGGGCTGAAGGGAAACTGACAATATGTCTAACCCCATGTCAGATTTAAAAATTAAGTATAAAAAAATATGTTTGCTCTTTTGAGAAATGGATTTCAGTGCAGAATTCTGCAGCAGCACTATTAACTGATGCGTTGTGAAAAAAACATTTTCCCATGACTATCCTTTTAAGTATCCTGTGCTTGAATGGCTGCCCCCATGGCTACACAGCAGCTTGTTTATATAAACTATAGTAGTACTTATCGGTTATCTACTGTGTATCCTGTGCTTGAATGGCTGCCCCCATGGCTACACAGCAGCTTGTTTATATAAACTATAGTTGTGCTTAGTTACTGTATGTTTCTGAAGCAAACACACCAGTTTACCAGTGAAGAGCAACACTGAATTATATTTTCATTATTTTAATGAATTATTTACTGTTTCTTTAAATCTGGTGGGCTCGCAAACATGCTCGAGAGTAGATACTTATAGTCATCACTAAAAATGTTAAAAACAATGATAAAAGATCACTACTGTGTAATGTTTAGCAAAGCATTAGGGAGGCAAGAGAGCCGGGGGCACCAAATCACCCACGATCAGAAGTCATCTCAGTGTTCCCTCCTGTATAATGTTTCCTAAAATCCCAGCTAACTTATATTATTATTATTATATTTCACAGTATGGTCAGTTATTCCCTATATAATTGGCAGCAGTGTATGTGTGTGTGTGGGGAGTGCAACCTCTTATTTTCGTGTATCTAAATAATTGTAAAAAAAACACTGAATCATGAAAAGGTCACGGATCAACCATATACCAGATACTCCTGCTGGATTCTGTCCTAATAAAGTCATCTTTAAGAATTGTGTAGAAGAGAAAATGTATCTAAATAGGACTGGAATGAATAAAGCAAGCTTGTCCTTCAGATATTCTTTATCATATAGAACTTAGAAATAAAAAGCATGAAGACGTCTTTGTAAGTGATTCAATGTTTTCTGATTATTCGGCACATTTTCTTTAATAACCCATGATGATGTGATTTTGCAATAGGATCCAAATGGAGTAATAGTGTCATTCATCAGTTGGTATGTTGGGGCTTTAGCTTTGCCAGAGAGCAGCACTGATATGTATAGAATAAAAGCCAATGGAAAGCTCTGTTATCAGTAACCTGACCCTTCCCTGTGGGATAAAGGCTCTCTCATTTCTGTTTTACATGATTTCTGCAGCTTCTTGCAATTGTATTGTTTTACAAGTTGCAGCAAACAAATGGCGGTACTATATTTATCTGCATGGTTTTTATGATTCAGTTGGAACATTTGTATATCAAACTGGTAGTTTTAATGGCTTATACACTTATACAGTGTAACCCGTTGAGGAGTCCTGCGCGGGTCAATTTTTTGGGACCCGTACCCGCAACCTGCAAACCACAACCCGGACCCGTGATCCGCATTCATACTGGCATGGATCCCCAACCCGCAAATACCTTATCCCCAACCCGGACCCGCGGACCATCAAGAATCAGGAAGTGCTGTCACTGTAAAGTGACCTCATCGGAAGTAGCCATGATCAGAAAAAATAAAACAGGACGTGCTGTCATTGTAAACCGTAAGTGACATCATCAGTAGTAGACGTGCTCAGAAAAAAGGAGTGAAAATTTTTATGGAGAAGATCCGCGGCCCAACCCTCAACCCACAGAACCACCGACCCGCTTCTATACCCGCACCTGGAGCGTCTACATGCAACCCGCAGGGTACCACGATTTTGCGGGTAACCCACAGGTACCTGACCCGCTGCAGGACTCTAGCCTGAGGTTTCTGCTACTAAGGATGATGATACTAGTAGCAGCTACTTGTCATGGCTACAAAAATAGACATTGCTGATAATTTACTGATAATTGTCTCTTAGGGTAGGGGCACACGGGCAGATTTGGGGAGATTAGTCACACCGGCGACAAATCTCCTCTTCGGGCGAAAGTCTCCCTGAACTGCCTTTCCCTGCCGGCACATGACTGGGGCAGCTGGGAAATTGACAAAATGTCTAGCCCCATGCCAGATTTCAAAATGAAATATAAAAAAATCTGTTTGCTCTTTTGAGAAATGGATTTCAGTGCAGATGTCTACTGGAGCAGCACTATGAACTGATGTGTTCTCCGGTTCCAGCTTACCTACTTAACCAATAATGTTTATGTTGTGTATATGATTTCCACTAGGTAAAATTAAAGCCACTAATCTGTACAATGTATAGATACTGGAAGGTATGTGTTCGAAATTCCGGATGAATAAAAGAAAGTTGATGTAGTGCGTTGGGAAAATGAAGCCATTTAGTGAACTGGAAGAACAAGGGAGCAAAGTGACCTTGTCTAATGATACAGCCATTAAGGAACATAGAATCGATTCAGTTGTGGGAGGGGGGGGGTTTGACTGAACTTAGTTTAAGGCACGAAGATATGATAATGCATTGTCTCTTTTTTTTGCCTTTGCACTGACAAACCCTTGGATACTAAAGGTGGTTACTATGTGAAGGATTGCAACAAAAAATAGTACAAACATGAAGAATAGACTGCCAACATCTGACTGAAGGAGGGCATTTTAAGAAATATGTGATTTGCTCTCGGTGGGCTGTGGCTTCAGCGATATCATTTTTCATTTTTAGAGGAGATTTGTTGGGACTGTATTACAGCAGTGATCATTAAATGGATTCTGTCATGGGAAAACATTTTTTTAAGAAATGTATCAGTTAATGGAGCCCCTCTAGCAGAATCCTACACTGAAATCCATTTTAAAAAAGAGCAAATAGATTTCTTTTTAGATTTAATTTTTAACTCTGACATGAGGCTAAACATGTTGTTAGTTTCCCAGGTGCCTTCAGCCATGTGACTTGTGCTCTGATAAACTTCAGTCACTCTTTATTGCTGCACTACAAATTGGAGTGATATCACTCTCCTCCATTTCCCTTACTAGCAGCCCACCAGCAGAGAAATTCAAAGGTAACCAGATAACCGCTCCCAGACACTTGCATTGCTAAAAATGCCCCACGTAGTGATAGATATGAAAATAGTAAAAATCCAAGTCTTCTTGAGTTACATTGAGTAGGAGAAAAATAGCTTATCTGACGGCAGTTCCATTGTGAACAACTCTTTCTGAAAGTACATGATCTGGTACAATGACCCAAGATGGCTGCCTACACACCAATATTGCAGCTAAAAATATATTTATAGGATGAAGAATAGCATTTTAAATGGTAGAATTACTTGCAATGTACACATTGATTGGTGTGATCCTCCATTATTCCCAACAAAAGTTGGTAAAGTAAGCTTTACAGTTAATGCTAAAACAAGCTGAGAACCCTGCATCAGAGCTGAACAAATGTTACTTGCATAAAGTAATGTAAACACTTGTATAGGAGGGGATTAAAAAGTAAAATTAGAGTGCTGGCCTAGTAGTGTTCAGCATAAAGGGATAAACAATAGTGATAATTTGGCATAAATATTAAAGAAATGTCAATAAAGGTTGTGATTCATAACAAGATATTCAGCTGGTGACCAGTAAATCTCAAGAACAGGGCGTGGCTCACATGCAACTCTGTTAAATTATTACTCAAGGAATGAATGTAGTTGATTTTATAACTAGGGGTAGGCAGAAGAGGCACGCGCCTAGGGTAGGGGTAGTAGGATAGTAGAAGTAGTAAATCTGTTTTATATGTAAACACTAAGGGGCAGTTTTACTTGAATTCACATGAATGATTTGAAATTTTCGAATGTTTTTTAAGACCACTTCAACCAGTGAATGATTCGAATAAAAATCTATCTAAATTTTTATTCAACTGCCTAGTTCGCCAGTTTCAACCTACCAAATTGGTTTTCTTTATTTTTGATCGAATGGTTAAAATCATCCTTCCATTCGAACGATTTTATCGATCGATCGAATATTTTCTTTTCGATCGTTTGTTCGACCAATCGAATTGCGGTAAAATCCTTCGAATTCGATATATAAGGATTTTAATTCACATACAATTCCCATGGTCGAATTTGAGGGTTGTTTAACCCTCGAATTCGACCCTTAGTAAATCTAAGTGGTTATTCTGATATGACAGTAAGTTGCCTCCTCCTTGGATACAAAAGAAGGAAGTGTCAGGATTAATTCATCTTTGGGCTTTGTCATGGGCCAGGGGAAGAGAAGTTACATATGACATCAATGGACTTACATGGCAGATCTGCTTGCCGTCCTTTAATCATACTCTAATCAAAGCCGAAAGGGCTTTTTATTCACTGATATTACTGTGCAATTGCATTAGATGCCATTACAAGGCCCCTTTTTAACATACCTTTCATGTTAATCTTTCATAACTGGCTGTCATATATAATCAAGCAAGCCAAAGAGAAGAAATAAGAGGAAAAAAGTCAAAAATGTTCAGAGAAACAAGAAGATGGAACTGATACATAACTAGATGTAACTGCTCCTTCCATACCCCAAACCACCTTAAAAAGTATTTGGATGCCCACATTTAATTAAACAGTCCCCAGTCAGGATCCCCACTGGCTGCTTTATGCACTAGATTAGTCCTTCCAAAATTGTCAGCTTGAAGTTAAATTAGGGTAAAATTTGGAGTGAATATCCAATCTCCTAGATGTACATGTGACTTAAATGGAATGACTAATAAATGTTTTATATATCCATACCTTGTTGTGATCCAAGGGGAGCCCTTAACAAAGACTGGACCGTCGGGGATGGCTTAAACTTAAGGGGTAGTGTTGTCTTTTGATAGCTGAGAATTAGTAGAGTAGAACAGTGCTTTATTAGCAGGCTCATGCAGCCATTACACAACAGTAACCTAAACTCTAATGCTCTAAACAGTATAGTAAGTATGCACAGTATAAGTCTTGAGCACCGTGACATCTACAGTCCATTTGTATAAACACCACATTCCCCCTATAGTAGGAAAGCATTTGGACAAATATAATAAACAGTATGTATCTTAAAGCAATATTATACATTCTTCACAAAGTCCTTGGTCCATGCAGGTAGTTTTCTGATTCTCTCCGTACGCCTTATAGGTTCATTTTCTTCAGGCCTATTGCAGTTGGCATCAGGAGTATGGAAATGTCCTTCATCAAATGGAGCTTCTCCAAAGTCACATCCAGCAGGAGCAAGACAGCTTGGACTCCATATTCGTCCATCAGACAGTTCATATGTGTAGGTCCTCGCTGGCATTTCACTTCAAGTGGTGTAGTAAATTTAGATTGTCCTTGTTTCAGTATTCCTGGTTTCTTATTTCTGACTAAAGATCCAGGCTGAAAGTGCACTTCTCTTGCACCACGTTTCTATCAGTATAAGCCTTGCATTTGGCTTGTTGGCGTTTGACAATGTCAGCAGTAGATGATTTTCTAGGAACAGTTTTTGGTGGAAGTTTGACGTCTGCAACATGTAACTTAGTGCGCATCTGTCTGCCATGTAATAATTCAGCTTGAGATTCTTGGGTTGTTGCATGGCACGTTTCTCTGTAGTTATGTAGAAACTCTGTTGTAAATACTTTCCAAGATTTCCCAGTAAAGTTAGCTGTCTGTAGTGCTTCTTTCAGACCTCAGCTGAATCGCTAGATTACTCCATTTGCTTGTGGGTAATCCACTGAATATTGTCTATGAACAATATTCCTCTCAGAAAGATTTCAAATTCAGTTGCGACAAACTGTGGTCCGTTATCTGATATTAACTCCTTTAGATTTCCTTCTCTGCTGAATACTGTAGACAGAAATGTTATTACTGTAGCTTATGTTATATGGGAAACAAATGCGATTTCTGGCCATTTACTGTAATAGTCTATCAGAGTAATAGCAAATCTACAGTCTATAGGAGCATCTGCAAAAGGACCCACAATATCAATAGCAAGTTTTTCCCATGCTGTATCAGGGAAAGGTACTGGCTGAAGTGGTGGTGTATGTTTGATAGCTGTTTTGTCATGATTCTGACAAGTAACACAAGAATAAATGGCCGTTACCACATTGGCATCCATCGCTGGCCACCAGTATAGTTCTGGTACTCATTGTTTTGTACGTACAATTGCTTGATGACTCTCATGTGCAAGTTGTATGAGCTTCCCTCGCAAGTTCTCTGGTACCTGTAAGCAGTGAGTTCCACAGTCAACATAGACATCTACTAAGGACAGTTTGTGTCTAATCCTGTAGTAAGGATGAAGATCAGGACTGAGTTTCTTCTCAGCATTTGGCCATTTGCTTTGTAAGATGTCCCACAGTTTTACTTGGATTGGACATGTGAGGCAAGCTTGCTTAAAATCAGCAGCTGTAACTGTAGATGATAGTAAATCCGTCAATGCTACAACTTCTATGTCCTCATCCAGCGTATCAGAAGCTGCAGGTAAACGTGACAAACAATCAGCAGTAACATTTTTCAAACCTCTCTTGTATTGCATTTTGTAATTGAAATTCAGTAGCCTTGCTGACCATCTAGCTATACGCATCCCAGCTCTTCCCAGTCCCTTTGTTGTAAGCAGTGTAGTTAAAGGGCTGTGATCAGTGACTAAGGTAAATTCTCTACCCCGTGGATAGGTTCTCCATTTTTCTGTTGCCCAAACACATGCTAGAGCTTCTTTTTCAACAGTTGAATACTTACGCTTTGTCTCTGTAAGTGTTCTGGATGCAAATGCAACAGTTTTCTCTGCTTGATCAGCATATCTGTGTGAGAACTGCACCAACTCCATATTCTGAAGCATCAAAATAAAGCTAGTGCTGGACTGTTCACAATTAACTGTTTCACTATTTCAAAGCTATGTTGAGCAGACTCTGACCAAACCAGACTTGAAGTTCCATGTAGTAGTGCTCTAAGTGGCTCCACAACTGAAGCATAGTTGGGAATAAACTTAGAATACCATAAAGTAAGACCTAAGAGAGCTCATAAGGTCTGGAAATCAGATGGAGTAGGTGCTTGTGTAACAAACATGACATTATCAGGGTCAGGCAGTAATCCATCTTGTGAAATTATATGACCCAGAAATGACAGCTGAGTTTGTCTGAAGTGGTATTTGGAAAGGTTCAGTTTCATTCCTGTATAATCAGTGCATTTCAGAACCTTTTCTAGGTACTTATCATGAAGATCCATAGTTAGAACATAGACAATGATATCATCTAAGTAGCATTGTACACCAGGTATGTCATGGAGTATAGAAGACATCAGTCTTTGAAAACAACTCTGTGCTGAAGCCAGTCCATAAGGTACACACTTGAACCGAAACAAACCATCATGGGTGATAAATACAGCGCTAAGAAACAAGTTGGCGCTATAGAAATACATGTTAATAATAAATGCAGTGAGGTCTCTGCTTTCCTCATGCAGTAATACTTTTTTCCAGTGTGTAAAAGAATTTTGCTCCTCAGAGTTCTGAAAATATTTCTTCTATGTGTGGCAAGGGATGATTAACCCTAACAATGAATACCTCCAGTTTTATTAATTGTTACAACAATTTGTGAAACCCATTCAGAGGATTTTGGTTTTTCAATCACATCTTGCTCTACCAGTTTCTTTGTTCCTGTGAGACAGTCTCCCTTATAGAGTAGGGCAATCGCCCCAATTTCTGGTGTACTGGTTTTACATCTGGTCTCAAATTAACTTTGTGCACAAAGTTCTTTGCACAGCCCAGTGAAGTGTCACTTTGTGGTGACATTTTAGACACAGGCTGTGTGGCAGGCACTGGTGCTGTAGTAATGAGACCATCAACTAATTGTAGGTTTAACACAGCAAAGAGATCCCTTCCAAGTGTAGCAGTACCCTTATTCACAATGTAAAAGTCACTTTTTGTAGTATTTGATTCAAATTGTACAGTCACTGGCAAGCAACCAAGCACAGGGATTGGATCCTTTAAGTAACTGACCAGTCTCATGGCAGGTGCAACAAGCATATTGTTTGCAAAGTATTTCAAGAAAATATCCTTTGGTAGTAAAGAAACAGCTGAACCTGTATCAAGCATCAGGGTAATGGAGTGTCCCTTGTCAGCAGAAACAGTATTGACATTGATAGTGCATATAAACTTTATCCACACGTAATACTGTAACATTTGTAATCAGTAATTTATATACATACAAGCGAAGTGCAGCAGGTCCAGCTTTATCCCAG
>CM044436.1:11935463-11958457 GCA_024363595.1 Xenopus borealis | reverse complement strand
ATAAATCGCTTTGTTTGCAGTTATTCTGCATATTGTCCGCTTATTCCTCAATCAGAACGGATACTGTAACATTTGTAGTAGTGACTTCGTAAACATGTTTAGCAGAACTAAGGCAGGTTTTAGCCAAGTGATCTACCTTTGAGTACAGTATTTACAACACTGTGCCGCTTTTGCAGGACATGTAGCATCATTTGCAATGTGTTGTGTTGAACCACATCGAAAGCAAAATTTTTTATTTGTATTTGCTACACAGTTTTGCAGTGAATCCCTTTCCTTACTGCTGTATTTTGCCACAGTACTGGATTCACAATCGTTACATTCCCAGCAGTTGCCTGACTGAGGGTTTTAGCCTCTGCCACTGCTGTTTCAATTTGGCTAGCAACTGTAATAGCCTTTTCACTGGTTAAATCCTGCTCCAGGAGCAGTCTCTCTCTAATGCGATGGGAGTTTTTTTCCCCCCACTATTTGGTCTCTTAGCATTTCATCTGTTAGATTCCCAAACTCACAGGTAACAACCAGCTCTCTCAAAGCTGCTGCAAAATGTTCTGTGAATTCGCCATTACGCTGTCCACATTGGTGGAATTTATATCTTTCAGCAACCACATTTGCTTTTGACACAAAAAAGTTCTTTATAGCAGTGAGAGCAGTTTTATAAGTATATCAGGTAATGGTAATGTATAGAATATATGCAGTGCCTCTGCTCCCAGGCAATCTAGCAGCCGAAATCTACCCTTGGTCAGCAGCAATAATGTAATTATCAAACATATGGATCCAAGCAGTAAAAGGTATGGTAGGCTCACCAGAGTTTGGAAGAAAAAGGTGCAGGCTGCTGCAGAGGTAGAAGAGACATTGTGTCGCCAATCTGTTGTGTTTTGAAAGCCAAGTATTAGTAGAGTATAACAGTGCTTAATTAGCAGGCTCATGCAGCCATTACACAACACTAACCTAAACTCTAATGCTCTAAACAGTATAGTAAGTATGCACAGTATAAGTCTTGAGCACAGTGACATCTACAGTCCATTGTATAAACACCACAGGTAGTTCACCTTTCAGTTAACTCATCTTATGTAATAGGATCTGTAACACTAAATTTAAGTAAAATATTTATTTTAACCCTTCTGCATTAATTGCTCAATAATTGTGTTCATACTTTATTAATAACTCCATGATAAAAAAAAGGCGACATTCACTCTGCAGAATCCAATATGCAGCGCTCCATCCCTTCTCCTAGGCCGACCTAGGATCTAAGTCGGGCTAGGATGAGATTCTGCTGAATGAATGTCACCTATTGCCTCATTTGAGAAGACCAGAAGCAGATTTGTATCACAGTATTTTTGATAAAGCATGGACGATAAAATACTTTGTGCAGGATAGAACTATTATTGTAGTGGGGCACAATGGATATTTTTTACCTACAGATTTGTAGTGTTACAGTTCCTTTAAGGAAGTCCTATTGCTAGCATCTTTTGGCATGGTTTTTAAATCTTAAAGTTTTTAAATTTTCTGAACTCTGCAAGACTACAGTTTTATTGTTGCTTTAATTACTTTTCTCTGTCACCAGCAGTTAGACTGTCGTTTGAATGACTGATTAGAAGAGAAATATCACGTTTTTATACCAAAGGCCTATGGCCCATGTTTTTCTTTGGCTGTCTTCATTTGCCATAGAGCATGGCATACTATGCCATTGCCACAAGTTGCCAGTAACTGCTGTCCTCCGGTGAGAAATGCTGGTACTCCAGACCCGTCGGTAGGAAGAAGATAACAAAACCCATGCATGTTCTGTTGCCTTAGTTATTTAGTAATGTGCATTTTTTTTACCCTGCACCAGCATTTCTCAGGAGCTACTCCTGGTGGCACATCTGTCGGACAGCAACACGTGAGTCTACTACTGTTGTACACCTAGCAGAGATTAATGGATGGAAAAGTGATATTGACGATTTTTATATAATCATATATATAGGTATAGTAGTGGCATTCTGTTTTTTACCATTAAAGGGCTGGTTCACTTGTAAGTTAACTTTTAGTATGTTATAGCATGCCCTATTTCTAGCAACTATTATTTGCATCCTTCTTCTGACTCTTTCCAGTTTTTTAAAGGAAAACTATACACCCAAAATGAATACTTGAGCAACAGGTAGTTTATATCATATTAAGTGGCATATTAAATTGTCTTACCAAACTGGTATATAAATATTTAAGTAAATAAATGCCCTTTTACATCTCTTGCCTTGAACCACCATTTCTTGATGGTCTGTGTGCTGCCTCAGAAATCACCTGACCAGAATTATTTCAATGTAACAGGAAGAAGTGCGGAAGCAAAAGACCAAACTCTCTCTGTTAATTGGCTAATGGAAGCTAACGTTATAGTTTGTTTGGTATGTTTGTGTGCACTGTTGAATCATACGATCCCAGGAGGCTGTCCTTATTTTTTAAAATGGCTATTTTCTATTTATGATTACCCAATGGCACATGCTACTAAAAAATTATATTATTATGAAAATGGTTTATTTACATGAAGCAGGGTTTTACATATGAGTTGGTTTATGCAATATCTTTTTATAGAGACCTACATTGTTAGGCGGTAGGGTTGCAACCTGGCCGGTATTTTATTGGCCCGGCCGGTATTTTTGACGGTTGATCCCAATGTTATTAATTGGAAAAAAAGATAAATATATAGGAAGGCCGGTATTTTTTTCAAGAAAAGGTGGTAACCCTATTTAGCGGCTATAGTTTTCCTTTAATGGAAATCACTGACCCTGTCTAAAAAAATGCTCTGTAAGGCTACAAATATAAAGTTGTTGGTACTTTTATTACTTTCTATTCAGGCCCATCCCTATTGTTAAGGTGGCCATACACAGGTTAAAAAACCCAGTCGGATTATGGCCGCATCTGTGCGTTGATGCAGACTCGCAATCCGACCACCCATATTTCATCCATTCTGATAAGATCTTAAAGTTGAATAATCCCTTTAAAACATCTAATAACACCAGAAAGAGAGAAACTCGTGTAAAGTAGAGACAAAGTCTCCAAGGATTTGGCAGCAGTTAGCAGAATATTCATTTTCAGGATGATCTAAGTGTCCTCTAGATGGAATTTCTAGAACACAGTGTTACATTATCAGACTTTTGGAGCCAGGCTCTGGCTGTCCATAGGATCGTATATTACATTTTCTTGTAGGCAGGAGTGCTTACTGACATTCTGTCTGGGGGCTTGTTGGGGGAGAAGGGACATTTAAAAAGCAGTTTCTCTTTATATAAATATATGTACAGAAGGGATACTGGCAGAATCTGTTATTTATGTGCCTGATTTAGTCTGTTCATATGAGTAGCAGCAATTATACTATACAACCTATTCAATGTAGAGATGCCCAAAATGCCATAAAAAGTGGCTTGCTCTGCTTTAGTGAACAATTATTTTTAAAGTGGACCTGTCACCCAGACACAAAAATCTGTATAATAAAAGTCCTTTTCAAATTAAACATGAAATCCAATTTCAAAATTTTATTAAAGCATTCATAGCTGTTTTAAGCTCATTTAAAAATCTCAGCTGTCAATCAAATATTGTCTGCCACTCCTCTATGCCTTAGGCAGATAATTAATTTCACTTTCCATTCAGCACTTCCTAGATGTCACTGCTCCCCACACATTCCCCCAGTTCTCTTAACCATTTAATTGTGTAGCCAGAACATGGGGATAGACATTGGGTCCCCCATTCTGGTGCACAAACAAGATTCTGAGATGATACAAGGCTTGTCTTAATAACAGTGTCCACAAAATGGCTCCTGCCTGCTTGCTATAATTATGAATTCCCAGACTGAAGAAAACAAGATTAAAATAATTTATATAGTGTAATTAATGTTAATTTTGCTTGACTAATGTGATAAAATAGGATTTTGAATATTTTTTTTGGGGTGACAGGTCCTTTAATGAGGCATCTCTGAAACAGTGAGATCTCCTGGCTTTATTTAGCATAAAAAGCCACATAAAACAAAATTGTAATTGTTTCCCAAATTCACAACTGATCGGAATAACAGAACGTCACAGAACAAGCTAATTGCAGTTTCTATATGAGATTACTCATGGTTTCTGGTTTGAGTGGTATAGGATGAAATTGTGCTTTTTTTCTCTTGGCACTTTCTCTACTTTGGCCATAATGGGGTTCACCAGTACCAGCATTTTTATCCTACTGCCTGTACTAGTGGCAACAAGCAGATGCAGTTTAGGTGCTTTTGTGCCCAAATGTGTCAGAGCAGCAAACTGGCATGTTGTACAGGAACAAATATGTCTAAAAGAGGACTGGAGCTTGGAGCAATGGAAGGTTGATGAATATGTGCTTTGATCCCATATCTCAGCAACTCCTGTGCCAATCATGGTGTGTAAGTAGGGGGCAGCTTCAAAAGCATCTGCTTTGCGGGGGAATATGCAGCTACACAAACAGGAACAGAACCGGGCCTTTACCCTCAGATGGCTGCCTTCAAACATTGCTGGTTCCTGGGATGTCAATTTTGTGCTACTCATCATATTAGGTAACCTAATGAAACAATGACATTACAGATGTTATTGGTCAGTGACATATAAAGCTGTGACAGATAATGTATGTTGTGGTCCAATAGACCACAGCCATCCTCTAATGGGCCTCAACTGTACAGTAGTTTGATTTCTTGTTAAAAACTGCTTGTGCCCGTTCTTGTTCAGGCAACAGATGGTATTTTTTTATGTTTTTGCTTTTGTGTTATAAAGTGCACCGTGTCTACCAATATTTCTTATTTTTGAGATCAATAAACTAAAGTGAACTAATATATTGTTTTGTGACTTTTTCAGGTAGTCTCTTCTTTCACCGTAACTCACTATCCCCCCGGAGCCTTGGATACGAGACTGAGTTGTCCACTATCGAACCTTCTCTCGACATTTACGACGAGAACAAGACCTGAGCTGTTGCTTCATCTGCTCTTCTGTCAGATGCTCCACCATAACCGTCTTATTCCCATCCTGCCATCCCTACATTATAAACTCTTTACTTTCCCGTTGTGTGTCCTCTGTCTCAAGTGATGAGCCTAAAGTCAAGAGCACAGTCCCCTCCTGCCAGTGATTTGGGAAGCAGCTACAAAATCTGTGAGCTCTAGCTCATGATGAACTTTGTGCATGGAAAAGCACAAAAATCAAGTTTTTTTTAATCAGCACTTTGAGCTTGAGAGAGAAATTGTGATAGAATCACTTCTGGGAAACTGCTATAACATTTATATTTATCACGGCAGAGCTGAAAACACAGGATGAGAACTATAAATATTCACTCACGTTCTTTGACATTTTGCATCTCTAATAGTTGGAATTGGAACACCAATAACAAGCTTTTGGGGTATTCGAGTTTTGAAAAGACCAAAGGTTCTTCATGAACCCGATAGCCAGTTTTTTAGCAAGACTGGCAGTTATTGTTGTTTATGGGGTGTGTGAAACATTCATTGAATCTTTTTTTTTTCAGTGCTGTATTAATAATAAAGGCAGAGGTGGAATGAGCAGGCACCAGGCTAGAATTCACTAAATCAAAATTTCCTTTCTGCTGTATTTTGTGACTTTTGTCACGTGTGAACTGCAGAATTAACAACCTTATTTGTTCTTTCCATGCAGTATGGATATAAGTGCAATCAAGTGGATACTAATTGTTTTGTTTACAGAGCTGATGGCACTGTAGCGCTGACTGCATCTTTATAGTTTGGTCTATTCTTTAATAGGATGGAAGGATCATGCTAAGTGGACCACAAAACAATTTCTAGCCAGTGCAATACTAGATCTGTGTTGTCACTTACAATATTGACATTCTTTTTCCAAGACAATACAGTGACCCATTGTACACAGGAGCTCTAAGACATTTGTATTCAACCTATTCTTTAAGAGGATGGAAGGATCATGGTAAGAGGACCACAAAACCATTTCTGGCCAGTGAAATGCTAGATCTGTGTTGTCACTTACAATACTGACATTCTTTTCCCAAGACAATACAGTGACCCATTGTACACAGGAGCTCTAAGACATTTGTATTTGCCTGCCATTCAGTAACATGAGCTATGTTTCAAGGCCTAGGCTACACAACATGGATGTGTCCAAGGAACAAACCTAGAAGCTGTTGTAATAACCATGTTTTGCTGTGGTTCCTGAAAAGGTGATATTTTCACAGCTCATCATAACCGTAAAATAGGTTACCACTGTGAAAAAGATACGGTCATCAGTAAGTGCTGGATGCTTGGTTACAAATGACTTGAGAATATGTGTAATCATTTACAGCATTGCTCCATGACTGGAGAGCTCACGGTGGAGTGAGGTGGGAGGGGACCTTTTCCAAGTAGCAAGGACGACCATTACTGACCTTGTTATTCAGCAATTACCTGCCGGTTAAGCAGCAGTCCTCCTTTGAAGGGACTTGGGAACTGCAATAAATGGAAATTCATTGAACTGTTTTAACCAAGTATCCTGTCATTTTAACAGTATGTTTTTGCTTAAAGGGAAACCATAGTCTATTAATAGAAGTGATTATATTTAATACTATTATATTAGCCAGCCCATGTTTTATCCACGAAACATTCTATTTGTATATGTTAACATAGCAGCTGACATGATGCTTACTCCCGTTATGGAATCCTCCAAAGACCTCTGGAGAAAGACACTATCTTGTGATCAATAGATTAGACTCTCTCTACGTATCTGGCAGAATAGAATTATGCAGAGAAGGAATGTTTCTTGGGTACAATACTTGCTTTGACCCTTTACTGTGGCTTTGGGTAAAGAAGAATGATGAACTGTGCTGGTATAGTACAGTTTTCTTTTAAGATATTGTTGCACCTTATTAAGAAGGGTATAATAATAATATCAAGTACTAGGCTCTGGCCACACAAGACACATCAGTGTTATACTAATAATATATTTCCTGCATCTAGAAGGCAATCTACAATGCCCGAGTTGGGTACATGAAACCTCTAGCAGACAGGTTCCATCCAATGATGGTGATGCTGCAGTGTGCAGCAAATGAAAATGTCACTCTCTACATCCTACTAAATGTTAAAGCAAAACCTATTAGAGTCAACATTTCTGTAAAATTCAGTGTATCATCATCAGTATAACTGCCCTGTTAAGACTTGAAGAGAGCATACAACCTTTTCAATGATTGACTGAGGATGCTGGGAGATTATTCTTAGTGCAGCTGGGCATGCTGAGCCATGTAGCACCAAGGCTAATCTTTTGGCAGCTAAATGATAAAGCTACTTGCACAAGGAGATTACCCAGTGATGGTACCATGCTCTTATTCTCACAGTCACATCTGGTGATATCCACCCAGTGACTGCCTATGGAGTCACATACTCGGGCTAGTTGGCACAAAATAGTCCTTCTGAAAAGCCAAATGTCAGCTTGCCCCTGCGGAGCACTTTATACACCTTTTTATTTTGTGATAAACAGTTTACATGTGCAATATTTAAAGTGCAGTAATCTCCTTATTATACCAATTTCTATAGGACTTTGTGTTTGATGTAATGAGCAGAGGGTGAGGTGGTCAGCGTTCCATTAGTAACATGGGGTTACAAAACAGGCCTGTTCTAGGGATGATGGCCATAGGACTGCTGCTTTCAACTGAGCAAATGACAGCCTCAATTTCTATGCGCAAAATGGTAAATAAAGCCAATCCTGGAAAATCGTTCAATTTACTCTAGTTTGTTTTTATTGCTTCACTAGAAAACCATTATTATCTAATTTGTACTTGGGAGTGCTTTTGGGTTATTTATCAGCAACTTGATAAAGGGCCTAGCCCAAAACATGTAGTGTGTATTCACTCCTTCAATAAACTTAATTGCAGTCAAAGTCTACTACCTTGGATTTGTCCTACACAAAGAATTTATTTATGGACTGACTTGATTGGGATATCAGCACATCAATTCTCTATTTTGATGACATTCCCTTGAATCCAAAACAGGTACACGTCTTTCTACTCCAAAGTACCAAAACTTGCCGATTTCTGAAAAATCACCTTAAAACCTCCACTACATTTACACTTATTTATAAACACACTGCTAGTTTTATGTGGGGTAAAAGCCACAAAAAATGTTGACCCCGAAAATCTATGTATTTTTGGAAAGTACAAATTCTGCCGAATCCATTATGTATAATTATGTATTACTACCACTGCTACTAAGTTTTTATGACCTTTCTGAAAATCACCTAAAAATATTGCGATTTGCAGCATTTATCTCACCCAAAAGCTCACATACAAGGGTAAACCACCCTAAATATGAATATCAACTGTTTAACTTAACAGTTTGATGCCCAATATGAATAGATATACCAAAGCAGGTGGCAGGTATAGACCCCAAATGAAAATAGTGCATAAGGATTTTCTCGACTGCCAATTCTTCTGTGAACAGAGCACCCTGACTGCATATTATCTAACATAAGATCCCCTAGCAGTACAACATTCTAACAAAGCCGATTACTGATAAAACAAGAACAAAGGCAGGCACACTCCACTCAATACTTTTACACAAGAACTCCAAAACTTCTTTATTGGGATGGAATCCCAGCAAACATTTCGAAAACCCTTAATGAAGGGGCTTGGCCCTGAATTGTTTGCTGGGATTTTACCTCAATAAAGAAGTTTTGGAGTTCTTGTGCAAAATCATTTGGGTGGAGTGTGCCTTTGTTCTTATTTTTGTTTATAGTGCCTGTTGTGTTTTGGTAGCCGAGGATGAGCAGGGTATAGCAGGGCTTTATTAGCAGGTTCATGCAGCCATTACACAACAGCAGTAACTTGAGCTCTATCACTCTCAAGCTATACACAAAGTAGTGTATCTGCATAGTAATGTGCACAGTGATACCCACAGGCCATTTGTATAAACACCCCCTATAGTAAGAAAGCATTTGGACAAATATAATAAACAGTAACAATCAAACAGTATGTATCTTAAAACAATCATATACATTCTTGACATCACATAGTCCTTGGTCCATGAAGGTAGTTTTCTGATTCTCTCAGTATGCCTTATAGGTTCACTTTCTTCATGCCTATTGCAGTTGGCATCAGGAGTAGGGAAATGTCCTTCATCCAAAGTCTCCAAAGTCATATCTAGCAGGAGCAAGACGACTTGCATTCCATATGCGTCCATCAGACAGTTCATATGTGTACGGTCCTCGCTGGAGTCTCACTTCAAGAGGTGTAGTAAATTTAGATTGTCCTTGTTCAGTATTCCTGGTTTCTTAATTCTGACTAAAGATCCAGGCTGAAAGTTCACTTCTCTTGCACCACGGTTTCTGTCAGTATAAGCCTTGCATTTGGCTTGTTGACTTTTGACAATATCAGCAGTAGATGAGTTTGGAAGTTTGACATCTGAAACATGTAACCTAGTGCGCATCTGTCTGCCATGTAATAATTCAGCTGTCGTTGCACGGCACGTTGCTCTGTAATTATGTATAAACTCTGTTGTAAACACTTTCCAAAATTTCACAGTAAGATTTGCTGTCTGTAGTGCTTCTTTCAGACTTCTGTTGAATCGCTCAATTTCTCCATTTGCTTGTGGGTAAAATACTGAATATTTTCTATGTACAATATTCCTCTCTCAGAAAGATTTCAAATTCTGATGAGACAAACTGTGGTCTGTTATCTAAAATCAGATAACAGACCACAGTTTGTCTCATCAGAATTTGAAATCTTTCTGAGAGAGGATCCTTTGGATCACCTTCTCTGCTGAAGACTGTAGACAGAAATGTTATTACTGGAGCTGATGTTATGTGAGAAACAAATGCAATTTCTGGCCATTTACTGTAATAGTCTATCAGAGTTATAGCAAATTTGCAGTCTATAGGAGCATCTGCAAATGGACCCACAATATCAATAGTTTTTCCCATGCTGAATCAGGGAATGGTACTGGCTGAAGTGGTGGTGTATGTGTGATAAATTACAAATTTATAACCAGGGTGTGTTCGGTATTTTATATTGTTAGAAGAGCTTACTGCTGTGCACGGTGGGCCCGGGTGCACATGCCCCAGACCTTCAGCAAAGAGAGCAATCCAGGAAACTTGTAAAGAGGCTGGCACAAGCCTGGAACCCACTAAATAGTGAAGCCACAGTCAGGTTGTAAAAGGTTAAAAAGCTTACATTTTATTTCCAAAGTTTAAGAACCATTTGCCTGACGCATTTTGTGTCCGAAAGACACTTAGTCATTGCTGTTTTGTCATGATTCTGACAAGTAACACAAGAATGAATGGCAGTTACCACATCAGCATCCATTGCTGGTCACCAGTATAGTTCTGGTAGTCTTTGTTTTGTATATACAATTCTTTGATGACTCTCATGTGCAAGTTGTATGAGCTTTTCTCAAGGTCTCTGGTACCAGTAAACGGTGAGCTCCACGGACAACATATCCATCTACTAAGTATAGTTCGTGTCTAATCCTGTAGTAAGGTTGAAGATCAGGACTGAATTTCTTCCCAGAATTTGGCCATTTACTTTGTAAGATATCCCGTAGTTTTACTTGAATTGGACATGTGAGGCAAGCTTGCTTAAAATCAGCAACTTTAACTGTAGATGATAGTAAATCAGTCAGTGCTACAACTTCTATGTCCTCCAGTGTATCAGAAGCTGCAGGTAAATGTGACAAACAATCAGCAGCAACATTTTTCAGACCTGGTTTGTATTGAATTTTGTAGTTGAAATTCAGTAGCCTTGCTGACCATCTAGCTATACAAATTCCAGCTCTTCTTGGTCCCTTTGTTGTAAGCAGTGTAGTTAAAGGGCTATGATCTGTGCATAAAGTAAATTCTTTACCCCATAGGTAGGTTCTCCAGGGTTGGGAAGAAACGGTGCAGGCTGCTACAGAGGTAGAAGAGACATCCTGTCGCCAATCTGTTGTGTTTTGGTAGCCAAGATTGAGCAGGGTAATGCAGCCATTACACAACAGCAGTAACTTGAACTCTCACACTTTACAGAAGGTACTGTGTATCTGCATAGTACAAGTAATGTGCACAGTGACACCCGCAGGCCATTTATATAAACGCCACAGTGTCCCTGTAACTGTATGAGGCCCAAACAAAGTTGCATGTATCTTACTACCTCTATCTGCAAGATTTATAATATCACGGCTGTATATTTCCACCCATCTCCCCCTTGGTGTTATCCAACATCTGTCTTCCCAGGTAGAAGTCATCTAAGCATGAGGAACTACCTGTCAGCTGAGCCAAAGCAAATGAAATAGGAGAAGTGTACTGTTTGCCAGGCAACAGATGAGCAGGAGGGAGCCAGCCTGCTGGGACGAATGAGGAAGGGAAAGCAGTAGGGTCAGATGCAAACATAGAAAAATCGAGAGGCATAACAAATAGTACTGAAATAAATGCAAAATAAAATTGTAATTTGTTTTGTACCTGTACCGATGCCCCACTGCTGTCAGGGGCTACTTTACATTCCAAAAAATAAAAACCCTTGCTAGAGATATTTCTGTCCACTGAGATAACCACTCAGGTATGATGTCCAGTAAGCATGTAGTGTTGGTGTTAACACTGTGCTATTAATACACCTGTCATCAGGTCAAGACAGAGATTCAAAACTGGCCCTGGCATTTCATTCATTTACAGAAGCCCAAAAACTGACCCCCTCCCCACACACAGGGGGTACTTCAAGTATACGCACCCTTTCACCAGCACAGGATCAAATAGGAATCTTGTGATGACCATAAACAGCCCAAACAAGAGGATCTTTGCCCAACATGGCTACATGCGTTGTACACTAAATTAGATTGACCCACCTGTCCATCGAAAGAAGACCATGTTATAGGCTCATGTGTTCACTGCCAAAGGATTATTTAAACTTGCCCATTAGATAATTGGCTCAATTGTTCCAGTCCCCTCCTAAACTCCAGATTTTTCTCTATCCCTCCCCCATGTTTAGAGATGTCAACCTCCTGGGAAATTAATCAATTTGATATAGGCCCTGGCCTACTTGGGGTAGGGTAAAGCAAGGGGTAGCAAGGGGTAGCAAGGGTAGGTCAGGTCTCCTGAAAAATACAGGGAGATCAGCAGGTCTGTAGGTTATCAACCACCTACTGTACCTTCCCCAGCAGCCAAATTCCCTCTCACTCCAGCTTAGCCATTATTCTACTCTCCCACCTGCCATGTGGAGGGACAGGATTTGTATCAAGGGCCATGTCATATTAGAGGGCCTGGACTGACCCAAAAGGGGTGGCTTTTAGATTATTTTGACACTGGTGATCATGGGACTGTTAGTGCCCTCAGTCTGCCCAAGTGCTAAGTTCTAAATATGACATCATGTTTTGATACTAATCTAGAATTGAATATGAAATTGTGTCCAGTAAGAATGTGCTGCTGAATAATAATGTAGCAGTTCTGCAGTAATTAGAGCTCTGCATACAGACCTGATGTAACCCCGGCCCTTGGTGAGACAGTGTGTGTGTGGCTGTGATTCCCCCTATGCCCTGATGTGGCTGCAATACATTGGAATTCAGAACTGGTTTACATCCTGTTTTCTAATGATTTGCTGCTATAGCTGGAGAAAAACTGCAAAAGCATAAAAGCTCCAAACAAATATAAGATAATGAGAGGAGCCCTATCTGTGTAAGGCTGAAGTTAGGATATTTTTGCCTCACTCTGGAGTTCATGTGTCCAGGCGAAAGGCTCAGAAAAGGCACTGTAACAAGCGTATTGGGGTGAAGAAGGGAATCGGCATTGAAGTAAACGGCTTGTTCACATTCCATCACTTTTAGTTCACTTGGTTTCAGATAGTTAGTCCAGAAATAGAGACTTTTTTTCAATCACTTTCAACCCGAATGCATTTTCGTTTTGAACCTTAGTCTGTAGAAATCAGAATATATTTTTAATACTGAAAGCAGAGACAGGTGCCAAAACAATAAACTGGCTTTTCCCATTACACTTCTGGCAGAAATATGCTCTTGCATGGCTGATTAGAATCAATGGAATGTGCAGAAATCTGTGGATTATAGCACCCCCTAGTGGAATTTAGAGAGAGGTTTTTTTTGCACACTAAAAGGGCACATTTACAAAATTCACGTGAATGGATCGAAGTTCAATCGAATATGAACGAATTTCCATACGATTTTTTTGGATATTCGAATAATCAAATTTGGCCTCTTCGATCATCGAATATCGAATAGATCGAATGATCGGATATTCGATAATTCGATCATTCGATGAACAAAGGAATTAAAATTTTAAAATCCTTCGAATGCCTACTTCGCCAGGTTGAACCTACTGAATACCAATAGAAGCCTATGGGAACCCCCCCCCATACCATACCGATCGAATGCTTTGATCATTCGAATCGTACCATTTTTTCGGAGGCTCGAAGGAAAAAGTATGATTTTTTCGTGAAATCGAACGATCGGTATTCGATCATACGATTTCATCGAGAAATCGAATATCGAGCAAAATGATAGCCTAAAACTATTCGAATTTCAAATAAATTCGTATGATTTTTGGGGAATAATAGTAAATTTGCCCCTTAAAGTGCAATGGCACACAATATGATACCTGTCTGATGAGCTGGAAATAACCATAACAAGGTAATGTATGTGGCATTTAACCCTGTGAATGCCATCAGAATTTTAGTACCAGACATTACTTGCTCTTTCTAAGAATTTTTAATTTACCTAGTGAAACTAACCATAATTTTTTTCAGTTAAACCTGATCTCTTTTTTTCTTGAGTTTTTGAATATTTCCAAGATTAAGAGCTCTAAATACCCCCAAAAAAAAAACATTTTTGAAAAATTACTATTTTTCATTACATAGGGGTTTAAACCATAAAATATAAAATTTTATGCACAATCAACTGATTTGTAAAGTGTCATGTCTCTTGAAAGTGACAATACCAGATATGTATAATTTTATGGAGATTTCTGACTCCTATAGATGAAAAGCTCCCAGCAGTGAATACAGTAGAACACAGTAGAACACAGCATACTTTAGATTCTAATGCCAAAAAAATCCTAAAAAAACATATATTTTTTAAAAGTACATATTCAGCCAAATCCAAAATAGGTAACCATGTCTTTCTACTAAACATCTACTACACTTACCAAACATCAAAGGTTTTCTGAACTTAATTGTTTCTATTAAAATGTATGAAAATACATAAAGTTTTATTTAACTCCTACACAGCATTAGGTACCAAGAAACAACAGCCTAAATATGAATGTGAAGGCTCCACTGAACAGTTTTATGCCAATTGTGCATATGATTGCCAAATATCTGGCGTTTAGAGACCCCAAAATAAAGTATGTGCGTCCAAATTATCCCAGCTACTGCATAATCAATAAATTTACTGCATTTTTTGCAGGGTAAAAACAGAAAGCATATGTATTGACCCCCCCCCCACACACACATACACAAAATGCTAGCAACCATTAATTAAAAAAATTTGAATTTCGAGTTGTTTTTGTGTACTTCGTCTAGGGAGTAGACCAAATTCAAAATTTGACTTCGACCAATCGCCATGTAAAACCTGCCGATTTGATCGAACACGCTATTACTTGGATTAGAACAATACAAATTCGATCAAATACAGACCTGCTTGATCGAAAATGGGCCTATTTGATAAAAATAAGTTTGAATTCAAGTCTTTTTCAATTCGAATTTCAAAGTTTTCGTTATTCGAAATTCGACCCTTGATAAATCTGCACTTTATTATAAGATCTATAAAGAATAATTCAGCCCAATTTTGGCTGAACTATTTAATACATTTTTACAAGGAGTGGACCAAATTCCAGAATCAGTTTACACCATTTACTGTATTAACAGTTTTATCAAAAGAGGGAAAGATAAGATATTTTTGTAAAAACAATTTTTATTAAAAAAGTGCTAGCTAATCAACTCGCCTGGATAATACCAATCGAAATGCAATGAGATCAAGTTAGCTTTATTATGGGTGGCCAGGCAAGGAATAAAACCAGGAGGGTAACTTATATCCTAGATATGATTCAAAACTGCGGTATAACTGCAGTAAACTTCTTCAACAAATAGGCTTTACAGGCCCTTTTTACATGCAATAAAACTGATATATTCACACCCTAAAGCATATCTTAAGCTTAATGGGGACAGGGGATCGCCGATCCCTATTAATAACGGAAGATGCCATGGATGTCCACTCTCCCAATAAGCATAAGCAACTAAAATAAGAGCAAACCAAGATGTTTCTGGAATTGAGTTGGGCACAGATACATATAAAGTCTCCCTCTTTGCAGATGATGAGTTTTTGACAATCCAGTCATCACTCAAATCAAATTTGCACACCATTTTAAAACAATACAGTACAATACCAGCTGAGTCACTCCCTCTCAATATAAATAAAGGTATGGGACCTATTATCCAGAATGCTCGGGACCTGGGGTTTGCCAGATAATGGATCTTTCCGTAATTACCTTAAAGGGGAATTCAAAACCTCCCACGCTAGCAAGTGTGTGTACAATATTGTGTTTTTTTATCAGGTAACAAAATGTCCCTCCTAGGAAATATCCCTAAAGAGAAAGAGAACACAAAGTGGTCAAGTGTAAATGCAATTCTCGTGTGAGATTTCCTAAAGGGCTAAGTCGCCGATGCTAGAGAAAATTCGCCACAATGATAGCGAAAGAGCTCAGCGCTAACAAAGTTGGCTACCCTTTTGCTCATGCGAATGATAGTGACTACGCAAATGCATAAAAATTGCAAACTTTCCACTACGTTATGCTTTTCCCAAGAGTTTGCTTCGCCAGGTTTGATACCTGGCGAACTGATAAGAAGAGAAGCGACACCCTCAACAATATTATGTCAGTGACATCATATCCTGGTGCTGAAATGTCATTAAAAAAGACAAAAAGCTATTTTAAAGTGGGATACTTTTTAAAAGTTGCAACTGTTAAAAAAAAAAAAAAAAAAAAAAATATATATATATATATAAATTTTGGGGTGGGCTCATGACTAGGACAATAGAAGATCTGTTTTGCCTTTATTTTGCTTTCTTGGAAATAGATTAACATCTGACGAAGTTGGGCGAAATCCAGGAGAAAATTTGCCCCTTGGCATGGCATGTGAATATAATAATGTGACTTTATTAGCACAGTTGCAGGTCCAGTATATATGTACACTCCACAAATAAAAAGGAATAAGCACCGCAATAAAAGTGACCATAAAGTGTAACTTACCAAAAATAATGTGTTCCAAGGCTTGTTTAGGTTGTCGAGCAGGAACTCTTGAACTGAGCAGCACAGCAGGCAGATTTTTACCCAGAAACAGAAGCCACATACAGTCATATGAAAATGTTTGGGAACCCCTCACAGCCTGCATAATAATTTACTCCACTTTCATAAAAAAAAAACAGTGGTATGTTTTTCATTTCCCAGGATCATCTGAGTACTGGGGTGTTGTCAAAGATTTTAAAGGGATCCTGTCATGGAAAAAAAAATTTTTTCTTCAAAATGCATCAGTTAATAGTGCTGTCCCAGAAGAATTCTACACTGAAATCCATTTCTCATAAGAGCAAACAGATTTTTTTATATTTCATTTTGAAATCTGACATGGGGCTGGACATTTTGTCAACTTCCCAGCTGCCCCAAGTCATGTGACTTGTGCTCTATCAGCATTCTTTACTGCTGTACTGCAAGTTGAAGTGATATCACCCCCTCCCCTTTTCCCCTCCTAACAAAAGAACAATGAGAAGGTAACCAGATAACGTCTCCCTAACACAAGATAACAGCTGCCTGGTAGATCTAAGAACAGCACTCAATAGTAAAACCCATGTCCCACTGCGTACTATTCAGTTACATTGAGAAGGAAAAACAACAACCTGCCAGAAACCAGTTCCCTCCTACAGTGCTGGCACAAGTCACATGACCAGGGGCAGCTGGGAAATGACAAAATGGCTAGCCCCATGTCAGATTTCAAAACTGAATATAAAAAAAATCTGTTTGCTCTTTTGAGAAAAGGATTTCAGTGCAGAAATCTACTGGAGCAGCACTATTAACTGATGCGTTTAAAAAAAAAAACATGTTCCCATGACAGTTTCCCTTTAATTACCAAGTATTCAGTTGTATGAAATTAAGGGCCCTTTCACATGAGCGTTTATACCTGTGCTCCCCTGCGTTCCGGTTTCATGCGCTCACATTCCAAGAAAAACACCAGCTACATACTGTCAAATTTGGTAGAGGTCCCATCATGCTGTGGGGCTGTGTGGCTAGTTCAGGGACTGGGGCCCTTGTTAAAGTCCAGAGTCGGATGTATTCAACCCAATATCAACAAATTCTTCAGGAAAATGTTCAAGCATCAGTCACAGAGTTGATGTTACCCAGGGATTGGATATTCCAACAAGACAATGACCTAAACACACTTGGAAACATACAAAAGCATTTAATGCAGAGGGAGAAGTACAATATTCTGGAATGGCCGTCACAGTCTCCCAACTTCATGGAAAATCAATGGGATGATTTGAAGCAGGCTGTTCATGCTCGGCAGCCATGAAATTTAACTGAACTGGAGAGATTCTGTATGGACGAATGGTCACAAATACCGCCATCCAGAATCCGGACACTCATCAAAGGCTATAGGAGGCGTCTAGAGGCTGTTACGTTTGCAAAAGGAGGCTCAACTAAGTACTGATGTAAGTACAGAAGAAGAATGGATGGAGAGCACAATTACTTGCTTACAGTGTCTTCATTTTATTTTGCAGAAAATCCTGCACGCCTTCCTCAGGTGCATAACATACAATGATCCAACAAGCCATTTATCCCTCCAAACTCAGGACAGGCGCATGATACATTGGTACTGCCATCTAGTGGCCTACTTAAAGTAAACACCTTCAAACGTGAAACTCTATGTAGCAATACAGCCTTATCAGTAAAGTATCAAACAAGTTTCAAATAGTGACATTGTCAACAGTAAATTACTGTCAATCTTATCAGTACATTTCCATTATGTTTCCAATAGTGATAATAAGGTATAATCCTACCAGTAATGAATCAAGATGTCCAGATCAATATAAAAGGGTTTAGTCCATATATAGTCTGTGTTGTATCTGAAAAGAAGGATTGCAATATGAGCAAAATGATACATCACATTATAGAAAGCATTTGTAACTCAAGGCTTCATTCATTCCCCGAGGCCATTCTGTGGATCCACCTAGCCTCTTGGGGTATCTGTACCTTCTCTAGAACCAACCACCTTAAAGGGGTTGTTCACCTTTGAGATAACTTTTAGTATGATGTAGAGAGTGACATTCTGAGATAATTTGCAATTGGTTTGAATTTTTTATTATTTACGGTTTTTTAGTTATTTCGCTTTTTATTCAGCAGCTCTTCAATTTGCATTTTAAGCAGTCTTGTAACTAGGGCCCAAATTACCCTAGCAACCATGCATTGATTTGAAGAGACTGGAATGTGAATAGGAGAGAGTCTGAATAGAAGGATCAGCAATAAAAAGTAGCAATAACAATACATTTGTAGCCTTACACAACATTTGTTTTTTTAGAAGGGGATGGCGACGCCCATTTGAAAGTTGCAATGAATTAGACGAAAAGACAAATAACTATAAAACTATAACAAATAAATTATAAAAACCAATTGAAAAGTTGCTTAGAATTGGCCATTCTATAACATAATAAAAGTTACCGTAAAGGTGAACCACCCCTTTAATGCTGCTGTGTTATGCTTATGTGAATAAAAATGTTCACCAACCGGTGTGTGTGTGTCTTGTTATTCTGGGGATCAAAATTGGAGATAGAATATTTATGTTCCCCTATTCTAATCCTCACTTGTCTTGAAGTCTGTCCAATGTACATTTTTCTGCATGGGCATTTTAATGCATACATGACGAAATCTGAATTGCAAGTATGGGAATTTTAAAAGTTTGTTATGGTATCACCTTTAATGGTTGAACTACAGCTCCCACAATTTAAACAAGGAAATGGACATAGTTTCTGGTGTTGGCTCAACCCTGCAGCCTTTGTCACAATTTGTGGATGCATATCTACAGGACATAGTTAAAAACATCCCCCAAAGTTTACGGATTTCTTACATAGATTACAGGGAATAGTTGTCCCCTGACTGGCTCTTATGTAGTATTGATGTCCAGTCCCTGTATACTTCTATCCCCCATGAGGAGGGGATACATTATATAGAGGAGTCACTGTTACAAACTAATACTACACATACCATGATTTTTTTCTTGTTGGAATTACTTACATTGGTGTTAAAATACAACTACTTTAGATTTGGTAATGAATATTACATACAGGTCCAAGGGATCGCGATGGGCAGTAACCTGGCGCCCAGTTATGCAAACATATTTATGGCGGCACGGGAAAGTAAATTGATTTTACACAACCCTGCATACAACAAACACATACACTGTTATTTCAGGTATGTGGGCGATATTTTTATTATTTGGAAGTCGGGTGAGGTTGAATTATCAGACTTCATAAAATACATTAACACTCCACATAATTCCATAAAATTCACGGCTGAATTTGATAGGGTTAACATACACTATGTACAGGTATCTAATCTAAATGGACAAATAACTACTGATTTATACTCAAAACCATTGAGAGAAATAACATTTTATGACCTGATAGCTGCCACATGCCAAATACTATAAAAGGTATACCAAAGGGCCAGTTTTTAAGAATAGGACGCATAGCCTCAAGTAGTGAGAAATACCTGAGTACACGGGCCGATAAAAGCTGCCAACAGACTGTCGGCAGTTTATCAGCCCGTAAGTGGGGCCCTCCGACGGGCTTCCCCGATCGATATCTGGCCGAAAGTTGGCCAGATGTTCATCGGGCAGGATTAAAAATCCCACCTGTATCCGCGTCATTCTGATCCGATCGTTGGGCTCTAGGGCCCACGATCGGATGAGCCCGATATCGCCGACCTCAAGATGGGCATCTCGGAGAGAGATACGCTCGTTTGGCAATCTCTCCGTGTATGGTCACCTTAACTTAAAGGGCACCAATCGTATAAAAAAGTTGCCCCCAACCAAATGTACAGGCTGATAGAGCCCGCACATTTGGTTGGGGGTAGGGTTGCCACCTTTTCTTGAAAAAAATACCGGCCTTCCTATATAATTATCTTTTTTCCCTATTAATAACATTGGGCTCAGCCACCAAAAATACCGGCCAGGCCGGTAAAATACCGGCCAGGTGGCAACCCTAGTTGGGGGTAACTTTTTTGTACGATTGGTGCCCTTTAATTGGGTCTTGGCAAAGAGCCCAGAATAGATAAAAGTTTTGTCCCTCGGGAGAAGAAGAGTCACAGCTAGGGTTGCAACCGGGCCGGTTTTTTACCAGCCTGGCCGGTATTTTTGATGGTTGATCCCAATGTTATTAATAGGATAGAAAGATAAATATATAGGAAGGACGGTATTTTTTTCAAGAAAATGTGGCAACCCTAGACAGCAATTCACCTTCATTAGTAACACTGTAATAGAACATAAAAACTACAGAAATGTGTTCCATACCTCCCAACAGTCCCTCTTTTGACTTTATTTATTCCCTCATATCCAAAATGTTGGGACCTGGGCGGTATGTTTTGTTAATCCGATAAACTTTACGTCACTGCTGAAATACTTGCGTTTTTGTACTGTACCATATATATCAAAAGGAATGATAAAACAAAACTCCAATTATGAGGTGTTTCTCAAGCTTTTTCACATGACTATGAGTTTTAATCAGCAGCACTTGAATAAAACAATCCACACTTTCACTCACTCACCACACGGTGCAGCGCAGTGGCTTCCCGCCCACTTACAATAGCAGAGCCGCGACCGTCCAGCAGGGGGAGCGCTTTTCTCCCTGTAATGACAGCTTCCTGTCGTGGGGGAACAACAATAATAACAACAGAACGGCGCAGTCGCCGCGGACAGCTTGGGAGCCCGTGAGAGGGAGCTCTTCCAGGAGTCTAGCGGCCTGTCCTGTAGGAGAAGAAGCGGCAGTAGTAGCGGCTACAGTAGGACGGTACCAAGCGCCTTGTCCCCGGTGGGGGGCGGTCTCCCATTCCAGGATGTGGCTAAACCCAGACGAGGTGCTGCTTGCTAATGCGCTGTGGGTGACAGAGAGAGCCAATCCGTTCTTCTTACTGCAGCGCCGAAGGGGCCATGGCAAAGGCGGTGGCCTGTCAGGTGGGACATAAATATGTAGTAGTGTTTTTACTTCTGTGGTGTATATATATTTCTTGGCTTACCGGTTCTGCTACTGCTGGACTACAATTCCCAGCATTCCCTACAATCCTCAGTTGGGGGGTTGGCTGACACCGTCATTCTTCAGCCCCCCCCCCCCATGTACCAACTATATAAAGAAATCCAGGAATAGTCCATAACCGTGTAGGGGTGCGCTGCTGCATAAAAGTCTCAGGGACTCTGTATGGAAGGTACACACCTATGGACAATGCCTTTTCCAATCCATTTATTGCAGCAGAGCTGTTTTGTCTGCTGCAACTGCAATAAATGGATTGAAAAGGCATTGTCCATAGGTGTGTACCTTCCATACAGAGTCCCTGGATATTATTTGGTTTGTGAAGCAGCCAGGAAGTGTGTGCACCCTTGAAAATCAAGTTGTATGTGCTGAGGAATTGTGTATAAGTCTCACACATTACCCATGGAAATGGTAGCTAATAGATTTGCTTGGGTTCTCGCATGTACAGACATTCAAAAATGTTAACCTTCCAAAAATGATGACTTTATTAGGGTTCGGATTCGGTTCGGTATTTGGCCGAATCCTTAGCAATGGATTCGGGGGTTTTGCCAAATCCAAAATAGTGGATTCGGTGCATCCCTAGCAGTAACAATACATTTGTAGCCTTACAGAGCATTTGTTTTTAGATGGTGTCAGTGACCCCCATTTGAAAAGCTGCAAAGAAACAGAAGGAAATTGCAAATCATTAAATAACTATGAAAAATAAATAATGAAGACTAAGTTTCTTAGAATTCGCCCTTCTACAATATACTAAAAGTTAACTTCAATCGTGTGACTTTTTGTCACAAAACAGGGAAGTAAAAAAAATGTTTTTACCGAGCACGTTGCCCTTCCTCCCACTAGTATGAATATGCAAATTTGGGTTTGGATTCAGTTCAGTATTCGTCCGAATCGTTCGCTATAGATTCTGGGGTTCGTCCGAATCCAAAATACTGGATTCAGTGCATCCTTTTAGTTCCTAGGCTTACTGATTGGGTTGCCACCTGGCTGGTATTTTTGATCCCAATGTTATTAATAAGGAAAAAATATAAATAAATAGGAAGGCAGGTATTTTTTCAAGAAAAGGTGGCAACCCTACTTGCTGAGGTTGCTGGGAGTTTTTTTTTAAATTTTCCTAGGGACAATTTATTTAGATTTAGACTAGTGATCTGTGGGCCGGCCTGAAACCCACAGGTTTTACCCACGGGTCGGGCGGGTTTGGGATGACCCCTGCACAAAATCTTCGGGTCTGGATTGAGTTCTTCTCCTGCTCTCCCTGTCTGCGACCTAGCACTTCTGGCTTCCGAGCTGGAATTTATAGACTTCCGCACCGGAATTTATAGGCTTCCGTGCCGGAATTTATAGATTTCCGCACCAAAATTTATAGGCTTCTGCCTGCCCTGCCCCTTTTGTGATGTCATGGGGGGCCAGTCTATAAATAAAGGGCAGCAGCAGGCCTGGACCGGGTTCGGGTGCAGGTTGAGGAATTCTGGACCCATTCATCACTAATGTAGACATTCCTGCTAGAAAGCAAGGCAGTGAGAGACACCAAATAAGTAGTAGTAGCTTCCATGTTATTGTGTCATTTACAATGTTTCATTTGATTTCAAATGCAAACTGGTCTCATGAGGCTCTGATATAAGACAAGAAATCAGGGAGTCCTATGAGGCGGCAGGTTATTTTACACAGTTTCCAGAACATTTCATGTAATTGAATACAGGATGAGCTTACATCTTCTAATAGGTTCCAGTGACTCTTTGGGGGTTATTTAATCTTTTTTTTTTTTTTTTTTTTTTTT
>CM044436.1:11919846-11931257 GCA_024363595.1 Xenopus borealis | reverse complement strand
TTCAGGACTTCAGTGTCGGCTCCTTCGTGACTTCAGGTCTTTCCGTCACTTCAGGACTTTGCGTGTGTTCGACTCTTCCGCATTCAGCATGGGAACATCGTAAGGAGCCGCACTGGTGTTCAGCGCTCGTAAGGGGGGCCCGGCTGTTGGAAAAATGCAGCACTGCCAGTCCCCCTTCAGCCCCGGGACAATTGTCCCCCCTTGATGGCGGCCCTAAGTACAGGTATGGGACCTATTATCCTAAAGCTCGGAACCTGATTTTTTCTGGCTTTTGGATCTTTATAAATACAAAAAAAAAAGGGTTGTGGGCGCACTCCTAAGGCCATATACAAATATAATTAAGTACAATAATCCCCTGTCTAAATATTCCAATGAATTTGCAAGTGCATATATTTAAAAAGGCTGCCCAAACCAACGCCCATTTTCACTTTTTTCAAAAAATGGGCGTTGGTTTGGGCAGCCTCTCTCTTAAAAGCTGCATAAGCAGGTGGCTGGGGAGGATCTAGCCCACAGATTGAAACCAAGTTTCAGGAGATTTATAGTGTTGAGATGTAGTACCGTGTTAGCCATTCGAAAAAAAATTAAAAAATGTAAAGTTTGGTGATTGTTACTTATTCAGTTAGCCTTTATAAAAGGTATCACCAAACTTTACATTTTTTACAGGAGATTTACACTCCAAGTAATGCTGTTAAGCAGACCGGTATTTGACCATTTATATTTCAACCACAGGTAAACAAGTTAGGGACCACCGTGTGGGGTTTACCTTGACGTGGTATGGTGGCTTATCAACTTTATGATCATAACTTTGTAACAAAAAACCCTGTTTTTCCTTTTTAAATATATGCACTTGCAAATTCATTGGAATATTTAGACAGGGGATTATTGCACTTAATTATATTTTTATATGGCCTTAGGAGTGCACCCACAACCCCCTTTTTTTTGGATCTTTATACCTTAAATCTACTAGAATATCATGTAAACATTAAATAAACAATGATTCGATTATTGGCTCAAAACTGAAAGTCTTCCTGAAGAGTAATTAGTGTGTTCTGAGCCAATTTACAACACTTTGGGTCATCGTATTGTTGCCATTTTTTCAGCAGGATAAGGTTTCTTATAATGGTGCAGTTTAGCTTGAATAATAATACAGTTATGGGACCTATTATCCAGAAAGCCCCGAGCTTTTCTGCTCTTTGGATCTTCATACCGTAAATCTACTAGAAAATCATGTAAACATTAAATAAACAGAAAAGTCTGGTTTTGCTTCCAATAAGGATTAATTATGTCTTATTTTGCTTCAAGTACAAGGTACAGGTATGGGATCCATTATCTAGAAATCTGTTATCAAGGAAGCTCTGAATTACAGAAAGGCCTTCTTACAAGGACTTCATTAAGTACCTTGTACTTAATTCCAGCTAAGATATAATTAATCCTTATTGGAAGCAATACCAGCCTATTGGGTTTATTGAATATTCACATGATTTTCTAGTAGACGTAAAGTGATACTGACCCGAAGAAACTGAAGTTTCTAAACTTGACTGTTTTGCCAACCTGACTGTCCCATCTCAGCCTGTCGGTTAACAGACTCCTGCTGCACAAATATGGCAGCCCCCTCATACAGGAACATAGGGGATCAGACAGGTAATGTAAAAGCACCATGCAAATACTTTATGGCAAATTTATAAGTAGCTTTCAAAGACAATATTATGATTGATGTAAAAAAAAGTTTAATTTCTGGTATCCGTATCTCTTTAAGTTATGAAGATCCAAATAACAGAAAGATCCATTATCTGGAGCAGTGCATGTATCTGAAGTAGAAGTTATGTATCTAAACAAAACTGGCTTATTATAATCAGTCACCCACTAGTTAGTGTTGAAATACATCTCCTGCATCCTAAAAATCTTTGACTGTTGTGGGGTAGCTTCAAGTAGAATTAAAGAGAAAACACACACCCCTTTTGTATATGAGCTCAGTCAGTTTGTCCTATGTAGAAAATGTATTTAAACACTGAAATTTAAAATATCAATGTAATTTATTTTATTTTTGCACAAATAAAGGAATTTTCCAGGATCCCTTATGTTGACTGTGTATTGCAACCCCTCTTGTTCCATTGTGAAGTGATGGATTCTGGCTTTTGAAATCCCTCTGCTTACGATTGTAGGCAATACACAGATTCTGTGGAGAACAGAGGGACTTTGAGTCTCAATGTCTATCACCATCAAAGTGAGACAAAGGGAGAACGGGGGTGAGAATGAGGGGTGTGTTACAGTGGTTTTTATTTAATCTGTGAATCAGGTAATATGTACAATTAAAAAACACATAAACACACACACACACACCTGGAAGTTGGGATAGTATTTGTGTACCTTTTCTACATAGGTACAACTGAACTAAATGACAAAGGAGGATGGCGGATATATTCTGGACAGAAATACTTGACATCTCAGGTCAAAAGTGAGAACAAACTCACAGCAATTGCATATAAACTACAGGTTTAATTAAAATTAACTATTAGCAGTGGCTGTAGTATTTAATTATTTACGTTTTCTGCTTTCTGGTCTCTAGGGGGTTAATTACACAGACAACCCAGGCAGCAATTTTTCTGGAAGATCCATACTAGAGGGCCAGACTAGAAATAAGCAAAAAAAAAAAAAAAAAAAATTACTTTAAAAATAGTATCTTTAGCTGCAGGGGAGGTTGAAAGGCTAATAATAAGTATGATTTTTTTCCCCCTTACCACTGTAAGTGAACCACATTATTGGTGTTAGTTAATAGAGAGCAAACGCTATACTAAAATTTTCTCCTCTCTACAGGCCTGTTGGTGGGGACTCTGGATGTAGTTTTAGATTCCAGCGCCCGTGTGGCCCCTTACCGGATACTGCACCAAACCCAGGAATCTCAGGTCTACTGGACTGTGGCCTGTGGTAAGTGCTAACACAACAACTTTATGGAAAACGGCTTGCAGCAAAACGTCCCTAATATATTAATTAAGCTGGTGATAACACATGCAGGTGAAATATACAACTAGAAGGCAATGGCTGCTTAGCTGAGTTTTTGAATTGCTTAACAAAGGATCCGCAGCCTCCTAAGGCTAAGGCCAGATGGGGAGATTCGGGGGAGATCCGTCGCCTGGCGACTTCTCGCGGCGATGAATCTCCCCCGAATCTCCCCGAATAGCTAGATAGCGCTGCGCGCCCGCTTGGCTTAAAGTCGACTGCACTTGTTCAGAAGGAGCGGCGCAATTTTAAAAGTCGCTCAAATTGAAATTTTGAGCGACTTTTAAAATCGAGCCACTCCGTCTGAACAAGCGCAGGCAACTTTAAGCCTAGCGGGCACACATCGCTATCTAGCTATTCGGGGAGATTCGTCGCCGCGAGAAGTCGCTAGGCGACGGATCTCCCCCGAATCTCCCCGTCTGGCCTTAGCCTAAGGGTGGTGATACACGCCAAGGTTCCGGGAGATTAGTCGCCCAAGTGGCCTCTTCTTTAGGTGCGTAATCTCACAGAAGTTTCCTCATGAGCCATTCCCACCTGCAATTTACATTCTAGCCGGCGGGGAGCCTTTGCAGGAGGTTAGGCACCTGAAGAAGAGATTTGCAGCTGGGCAACTAATCTCCCCAGAATCTTAGTGTGTGTCACCACCCTTAGCCTAATATATTTGTCTTCAGAAATTGCCAATTCCCCAAAGAAAAGTAAAGTGGAGTGTGTGTTCAGACATTTTGTGTAGCACATGGGCAAATGTGTCTATTTAAATACACACTGATGCACCAAAGCTCAAATACTGTGTTGTTTTAAAAACAAGTTAATTGCATTTTTTAATTTCAAGATCGGTCTCGCAGTTTTAATATGTTGTTGGGTTGCCACCTGCCCAGTATTTTACTGGCCTGGCTGGTAAAAATTATGGTTGATCCCAATGTTATTAATAGGGACATATTCATGTGCACACAGGGCACATGAAAATGCAGCATGTTTAAAAAAAACATACAGAATATAATGGAATCAATTTGCTTATGTGCTCAAATCTACATGTCAAACACAAAAAATTGAGCGCACCCTAACTGAATAGGACTGTGCAGTTCTTTAAATAACAGAGGGAAGGGCTGCTCTCTTAAATATGAAGTTTTCTATTACAGTGAGTGATGGGGGGGCCAGAGCTGGCTGGCCAAGAAAAGAAAAGTATTTATTCAGGGTGAGGGAAGTAAAATTAGCCCTTGGATGTTTTTTTTTATAGGAGAATCATGTAAACTAGGGTCGGAACTAGGGGTAGGCAGAAAGTCACATGCCTGTGGCACAACACATGCTAGGCACATACAGCTGTGCTCCTAAGTTTACGTACCCTAGCAGAATTTATGTTTTCAGAAAATATGAATGATTACACACAAAAAAATTTTTTCACTCATGGTTAGTGGTTGGCTGAAGCCATTCATTGTCAAACATTGTGTTTACTCTTTTTAAATCAGAGTCACTACCCAAATGACCCTGATCAAAAGTTTACATACCCTGGTGATTTTGACACAAAATGGCTATTAAAGGTAACCATTGTCACCTGGGATCAGCAGTGATCAAACTCTAATAAAGAAGTGGAAAATTAGGGGTTCTGTTGAAACCAAACCAAATAAAACTAAAATTTCAGACACAACTGCCAGAAAAATTATTCGGGATGCAAGGAAAATCCCACAAGTAACTTCAGGTGAAATACAGGACTCTTGAAGAAAGATGGGCTGCATGGTTGAGTTGCCAGAAGAAAGCCATTACTACACAAATGCCACAAAGTATCCCACTTACAATATGCCAAACAGCACAAAGACAAGCCTCAAACCTCCTGGCACAAAGTCATTTGGAGTGATGAGACTAAAATTTAACTTTTTGGCCACAACCATAAACACTACATTTGGAGAGGAGTCAACAAGGCCTATGATTAAAAGTACACCATTCCTACTGTGAAACATGGTGGTGGATCGCTGATGTTTTGGGGATATTTTGGCACAGGAAATTGTCAGAATTGATGGCAAAATGAATGCATTAAGTTATCAAAAATACTGGAGGAAAATTTGCACTCCTCAGCCCAGAAGCTGCACATGGGACGTACTTGGACATTCCAACATGACAATGATCCAAAACACAAGACCAAGTTGACCTGTCATTGGCTACAGCAAAATAAAGTGAAGGTTCTGGAGTGGCCATCTCAGTCTCCTGACCTCAATATCATTGAGCCACTCTGGGGAGACCTCTAACGTGCAGTTCATACAAGACAGCCCAAGAATTTACGGGAACTGGAGGCTTTATGCCAGGAAGATTGGGCAGCTTTACTTTCTGAGAAGATAAAGAGCCTAATCCACAACTACCACAAAAGACTTCAAGCTGTCATTGATGTTAAAGGGGGCAATACATGGTATTAAGAACTGGGATATGTAAACTTTTGATCAGGGTCATTTGGGTAGTTTATGTAGTGATTTCCTCCCTCCGGTTATTTATTAATTATTTAATTAATATTTGCAGTGCTAGAATTATAAAAAGAAAAAGACGGTGTTGTATGGGTGGATATATATATATTAGGGGTTATTAATCAAAATCTGAAAAGTTCTAAATTTTTTCTGAAAACTACTGTGACCAAATCCACACAGACTTTATCCCCCTATTTATCAATACATTTTTTAGAAAATTTCTTGTTGGGAAAATAATTGATAAAATTGTGAAAAAAACCAGAAGCTTATGAATTTGTCAGATTTGTTGCAGAAATCTGCAACTTTTTCGTATTTGTTGCCCAAAACCTGCAACTTTTTCAGATTTGACACCCACAAACAATGAAATCTTTAGATTTTTGGATGAAACCTAGCACAGATCAGCATATCAAAGGGACATCTGCCATTGACTTCTTTAACACCACTGGGGTTTAATAAATCACATTTTTTACAAAAAAAAATTTCCCTTTTAAGTCTGGCCAGAAAAGATCTGAATTTGATAAATAACCTCCTAAATGTGACTCCGAAACTGAATAGAGAAACAGCAGACTTTTTTTATGGTCATAAAATTAAGCACAGGAGTTCACAGACTACCTTGCTGATAAATGTGCCTTTGGGGCATATATATTTACTATAAATATATCTACTTTATTAACATTCATAGAATTGAGTAAAATACGCAGACTGTCTATTGGATATATATATATATATATATATATATATATATATATATATATATATATATATATATATATATATTAATACTGAATAGATCTGCACTCCATTATTGCATGAAAAATCAAATCCTCTTTATTGTGTACATTAATCAAACGTTTCGGCCCCCCATTGGGGATCCTTGAAAAAGGCCCTAATGGGGGCCGAAATGTCGGATTAATGTACACAATAAAAAGGATTTGATTTTTTCATACAATAATGGAGTGCAGATCTATTCAGTATTAATATATGCAAGCATTTAGACCCTGCACCATATATATAGATTGTAATTGTTACTTTTATGGCCACCTTAAGACTTGCAAATGGTTGCAGTGATTAATAACTGGATTCACTAAAATTGTACAAGCTTTGCATGCTTGTTATCTCGCATGAGCTTTATACGTATTTTACTTTGCAAAAGTTAGGCCTCTTGCACATGAATGTTTCAAACTGCATTTCTCTGTTATGGATCTCTCCTGGATTTCACCCTAGTGGAATACAGCAGAAAGCCACCCCATGGGATCGTGAGTTGAAACATCCATGCGAAAGAGCCTGTAGACTCTTGTCTTTTTATACAGGAACAATATGGATTAGGCAAAGGGAATCCCGTAAAGAGTAACGTTTTTTATTGTTTTCAATGACTAGTCCGTTTTTGCATGTTTTGTTTTTTTTTTATCATCAACCACAGAGTTTCTATAGAGCAGGGATCCCCAACCTTTTGAACCTGTGAGCAACATTCAGAAGTAAAAGGAGTTGGGGAGCAACACAAGGATTAAAAATGTTCTTGGGGTGTCAGATAAGTGCTGTGATTGGCCATTTGGTAGCCCCTATGTGGCTTGTCAACCTGTTTGTCAGTACAATTGGTTTTTATACAATCAAAACTTGCCTCCAAGCCTGGAATTGAAAAATAAGCATCTGCTTTGAGGCCACAGGGAGCAACATCCAAGGGGTTGGAGAGCAACATGTTACTCGCGAGCTACTGGTTTGGGGATCACTGCTATAGAGTTTCCTTGAACTGTCAGATGATCAGAGCAGGCTGAAAGCTCACTGGGCTTCACCATTCACTCACCATTTTACACCGTTACACAAAATAATTATTGTATTCTTATAGCATGGATATGTATGTTCTGGAAAAGAGAAAAATGACTTCAATTAATACAAATTTGAATATTCATCAAAAGGAGCTAAAGATATAGCTTTTTAATCTTCTGATAGATAATCCTTTTTGACATTGCAAAATCTGCAATGGGGCACCAGTAATCACATCTGTAATAGGCAAACAAATATGATAACTAAATACACGTGTAGGACTTCTTATGTAGAAACCAGTTACCCACAATGTTCCAAATTACGGGAAGGCCAGCTTCCATAGACTACATTTTAATCAAATAAAACCATACCTTAATTTATCCAAAGGTTTAAATAATCCTTATTGGGGGCAAAATAAGGTATGCAGATCCAAAGATAAGATCCCTTATCCAGAAACCCCAGGCTCCGTGCATTCTGGATAACAGATCCCATACCGGAATATGTGTTATTTTATATAAAAGCTGAAGAGTGCAAACAGTTTTTAGCCACAAACTGTATTTTTTGAGCTGATTTCTGTCTATGCCAAGACTGTGTTGATATTATCGAGTGATGTTCTAATATTATTGAATATTTCAATGTAGGATCCTCCCGCAAAGAGATCACAGAGCACTGGGAGTGGCTGGAGAATAACCTGCTGCAGACTTTATCTATTTTTGAAAATGAGGAGGACATCACCACTTTTGTCAAAGGCAAAATCCATGTAAGCACAAGCATTGTTATTTTGATTATCCTAGTCCCTTAATGTTATTAAATAGCCGTTACAAACCATGGAGCTTGCTTCTGAGGAAGTGTGAAAAGCCATGAAATGCTTTAAGTGCAAAGATTCCCCTCAGAAATAAAGGATATTTTCTAATTGTGCAGATTTCCATTATGGAAAAGGGCCTTGGAGTCCTTGTAGGTGATAAACTTGGCTGTAGCAAGCAATGCCAGTCAGCAGCATCAAGGGTCTGGAGCTGTATTAAAAGGGGCATAGAGTCACGGGAGGAGGGGGTCATTCTTCCACTTTATAGAGCACTTGTAAGGCCACATCTAAAATATGCCGTACAGTTTTGGTCTCCATCACTCAAACAGGACAGGTCTCCATCACTCAAACAGGACAGGTCTCCATCTCTCAAACAGGACATTATTTTATTAGAGAGGGTACAGAGAAGGGCAACTAAGCTGGTAAAAGGTATGAAAAATCTTAGCTATGAGGAAAGACTGGCCAAATTAGGGATGTTCACGCTGGAGAAGAGGCGCTTAAATATGATAACTATGTATAAATATATAAGGGGATCATATAATAATCTCTCTAATGCTTTATTTACTAGTAGGTCTTTCCAGCTGACACAAGGTCACCCATTCCGTTTTGAAGAAAAGAGGTTCCACCTAAATATTCCGAAGGGTTTTTTTTACAGTGAGAGCTGTGAAGATGTGGAATTCTCTCACTGAATCAGTGGTACAGGCTGATACATTAGATAGCTTTAAAAAGGGGTTGGATGGTGTTTAGCAAGTGAGGGAATACAGGGTTATGGAAGATAACTCATAGTACAAGTTGATCTAGGGACTAGTCTGATTTTTTGAGGCATTTTGGAGTCAGGAAGGAATTTTTCCCCTCTGAGGCAAATTGGAGAGGCTTCAGATGGGTTTTTTTTTACTTCCTCTGGATCAACTAGCAGTTAGGCAGGTTAAAAAAAAGTTAAAAGGTTGAACTTGATGGGCGTGTGTCTTTTTTTCACCCTAACTAACTGGCGGTCATTTATAAAGTTCGCTTAGCGCATAATTGTTCGCAAATGGTAGTTTTGCCCATGCTTTTTCCTGAACGCTACAATATTGCACTACTGTGCCTGTCTTTCTGGTTTTTTGCGAATTCGCATTGTGAATGAATTTTCGCAAACAAGACGGTTCTGTAAGGCCCGCAGGCTCCAGAGTTAGTAGCGGACCAAGGAGGAAACACCAGTCCAAAATTTGACGAACCACAGTCAAATGATACTGCTAGGTTTTGTGCAGTATTCATTTTTTTTGTATGCCCCATATACTGCACTGACTGGGTTAAACCCTTGGCAACTGTAAAACTCCTACAACACAAAGGCCCTCGTCAGTGTTCTCATTTCTCAGCACTTTAGCTATAGCTCTGTGTGTTAGCAGAGACTTTCATATACTTTGAGCATTCTAAAAGTGATTCCTGCTGTGCCCTGCGTGTTCTCTCTTGCCCTGTTTTATTTTCACAAGAGTGATTTTTTTTAGGAACCCTGCACACATTTTCCATTTGTCTTTACCTAGAAACCTAACCAAGGGGAAAAAAAAGACATGCAAATTGGTGCAGTTGTTGGATTTGCAACTATTGTGGTCTCAGTGTGATTTCCTACAATCCAACTAGCCGAGTTCATTGCATCATTTTTTTTACCTTTAGGGCTCAACTACACAGGAAATTTTGTGGATCAGATATTATCTGACCCGCAAAATCTTGTCATGCAATATGGAATTAATCAATTCCTGGTTTCCGGGTAACAATCCTCTACCTGCAAAAGTATTCTAGTGTTTCACATATGAATCAATAGTGAAATCTCTGCAGGTACTTCCACATTAATATGGATATGATCTTAAAATGGTTCAGAGCTGGCTTCCATTATTGGCCCTCCACCACGTAGTCCAGAATCATTCCGGCCCTTAGAACCATTGGTATTGGACAGCATTGATCTAACTCATCCTGCTCTTTAAAGGGGAACTTTGCTTACTGGAAAATACTACCAGTTTGGTAGTATTTGGCAATGTAATAATTGTTTCAGTGGATTTGTGTAAAAATAATTAAATATAAATATTAAATATTCCCTTGTTATGGCAAGTGTAACTTTCCACTGGTTTACTGCCTGTGTTTCTATATGCTCGCCTTTCAATGCACCCTGTGTTATGATATCCCCTTGCTGGAAGCTAGCATTGTAGCCTTATGGTCTTTGATTGTACTCTGGTTTAAGTGATGATGTGCTTAGTCAATACTGGTTTTCTGTTGGAATTGCTCCAATAAAGTCAATCCTCTAAAGTTGTGTGTAGCCTGTACATTTACTGTAATGAAGAATAGTTGAAGGTTCTTGCTTGTTTTGGCCATTTTTTTATTAAAGGGATACTGTCATGGGAAAAAAATCTTTTTCAAAATGCATCAGTTAATAGTGCTGCTCCAGAAGAATTCTGCACTGAAATCCATTTCTCAAAAGAGCAAACAGATTTTTTTTATATTTTATTTTGAAATCTGACATTGGGCTATACATATTGTGATTTTCCAAGCTGCCCCAAGTCATGTGACTTGTTCTAATAAACTTCAATCACTCTTTACTGCTGTACTGCAAGTTGGAGTGATCTCACCCTTCCCCATTTCCCCTACAGCAGCCTAACAAAAGAACAATGGGAAGGTAACCAGATAAAGGCTCCCTAACACAAGCTGCCTGGTAGGTCTAAGAACAGCACTCAATAGTAAAAACCCATGTCCCACTGCATTCCATTCAGTTACATTGAGAAGGAAAAACAACAGCCTGCCAGAAAGCAGTTCCCTTCTAAAGTGCTGGCACAAGTCACATGACCTGGGGCAGCTGGGAAATTGACAAAATGTCTAGCCCCATGTCAGATTTCAAATCTGAATATAAAAAAATTGGTTTGCTCTTTTGAGAAATGGATTTCAGTGCAGAAGTCTACTGGAGCAGCACTATTAACTGATGCATTTTTTTAAAAAAAAAAACATGTTTTTCCATGACAGTATCCCTTTAAGTGAGTTATTTTTGTATAAAGTTTGGTGAAAATTTAACCTTCTGTATATATTTTTGTTTTCCTTTTATAAAGTGTGAGTTATGCAGTGCATGTCAGAGAATATATGTAGAAAAAATAGTATCACAAATCACCAGAACTACAAGGCAACGGCAGCCCCGTAACGGCTAAATCCATACATATCATTTCTATTTTCATATGCTAAAGAGGAACTTGTGTTGCATGATAGATACTCAGACTGCTTTTTTATGTCGTTTAAGCTGATTAAAATTTGGAGACTGGGCTACGAAATTGGATTCACTCTAGCCACTCCAAGTCCTCTCACTAACATTTACATATTCAAATGGATTACATACCATTTAATGTAGTTAACATTTTGTTGGAATTTTTTAGTGCTTTTTTTTTTTTTTT
>CM044436.1:11907961-11918168 GCA_024363595.1 Xenopus borealis | reverse complement strand
CACTTTTAACTGATGCGTTTTTAAAAAAAACATGTTTTCCCATGACAGTTTCCCTTTAAAATCTCATTCTGCACAAAGAAGGAGAATATAAATGGAAGTATGTTTATGCATTTTTACTCTAGCTTCCTGAACCATTGTGCTGCCATCTAGTTTAAAGCTGTGAAGTGTGCAGTACTTGCATTGATGTACATCAAGAGGGTTGTAGGTTTATAGCAGAAATTATTATTGCTGGCATATTCTGCTGATCATTTTCTGTTGGTGGTTTCCAAATTAGCTGCATCTTTTAGGTATTAACTTATGAAAGGGTGTTTTGGACATATGAAAGGGTGTTCTTAAAATCTAGAATAGAAGAATTGCTGTAACTGATCACTTTTTGATTTATTTATTTTAACTCAGGTTACTATTGTAGAAAAAGCAGATAGCTCAAGTGTTCTGCCAAGTCCTCTGTCCATCAGCACCAAGGGCAAGATGACTTTCCTGTTTGCCAACCTGAAGGACAGAAACTTCCTGGTACAGCTTATTTCCGATTTTCTGCAGAAGACTTCAGCACAAAGAATCAGAGGGGACTGTGTTGGGGAGAAAGGAAACACACAGAACAATGGATGTGAGGTAAACAAGGGATTAGCTGCTGTTCGTCAGTTTGAGCATTTTTGCACGTCGTGTGTGACTTTTCAAATAGTTGGAAGTCGGACCAGTTGGATAGATGTTCTGATGGGAATTCCTTCTGTGCACACATGAAACACTTGAACATGAAAAAGAAGTTTAGGCCAATGATCTATGCCATTATGAATTATGTCCCACTTAGCCTAGCAATCGGCAATTACAGTCTGGCAGTTGACTAGCAGAGGATCTGAATAAAAACATAATTTAAAAAAAGGGTTATACTTAAAGGGATACTGTCATGGGAAACAAAAAATTCTGAATGCATTAGTTAATAGTGCTGCCCCAGCAGAATTCTACACTGAAATCCATTTTTTTAAATAACAAACCGATTTAAAAAAAAAAAAAAAATTTTTAATTTTGAAATCTGACATGGGGCTAGACATACTATACTGCTGTACTGCAAGTTGGAGTGATATCATCACCACCACCCCCCAGCAGCCTAACAACAGAACAATGGGACGGTAACAAGATAACCGCTCCCTAACACAAGATAACAGCTGCCTGGTAGATCTAAGAACCTCACTCAATAGTAAAAACCCACGTCCCACTGTGACTCCTTCAGTTTCATTGAGAAGAAAAAACAACAGCCTACCAGAAAGCAGTTTCCTCATAAAGTGCAGGCACAAGTCACATGACCAGGGGCAGCTGGGAAATTGGCAATATGTATAGCCCCAAGTCAGATTTCAAAATAAAAAAAAAAAAAAAAAAAAAAAAAAGATCTGTTTTCTCTTTTGAGAAATGGATTGCAGTGCAGAAGTCTGTTGAAATGGCACTATTAACTGATGTATTTTGAAAAAAACATGTTTTCCCATGGCAGTATCCCTTTAAATGAAGCAAGAGCTTTTTTATTTGCTGGGTATCTGTGACTAAGTTGTAAAAGGGATAGAACAGGAGCACAAATGATTCAAAAATGATAGAATATGAATACAAACTATACAGTAGCTAAGGTTATGCTGGTCAGAGCCTATGCATAATGCTGTCTCTCCAAACCAAACACATAGGGGCAGATTTACTAAATTCACATGTTTGTGAAGACCACTTCGACCACTGAATTTTGAAAATTCGATCAAATCGAATGATTCGAATAAAAATCTATTTGAATATTCGACAGTCAAATTACTTCCCCTTTAAATTTTTATTAGACTGCCTAGTTTGCCAGATCAAAGCTACCGAATTGGGTTTCATTATTCTTGATCAAATAAAAATATTCAATCGAATGGTTAAAATCCTTCGAATCGATCTAATATTTTCTATTCGATCGTTCGACCAATCGTATTGCTGTAAAAGTCTTAGATATTCGAATTTGAAGTATTTTTATTCCCTAACAATTCCCAGCTATTCACCCTTAGTAAATCTGCCCCATAATATAAGCATTAAAAACTTTGCCAGTAGAATAAGTCATCGAAAACAATGGGTGACCCAGGTGCTCCTGCCCCAGGCCCTCGGCTCAAGGGAGCAGACAATCCGTATGTAGAAAAGCAAAATGATTATAACTAAGGGGCAAATTTACTATTATTCCCAATAATTGGCTCGACCAAATTCGCAATTCAATAAGTATTCGACTATCGAATGCTTATCGAATTATTTTAGGCTATCATTTTGCTCGATATCCGATTTCTTGATGAATTCGTACAATCGGATACCGATCGTTCGATTTCACACACAAAAATCGTGAAATTTCCTTCTAGATTCCGAAAAATTTGTACGATTCGAACGCTCCATTCGTACGAATGGTATTCGGGCAGACTTAGTCTCTGAAGCTTATGGGGAGCTTCCCATAGGCTTCTATTGCAATTCGGTAGGTTCAATTTGGTGAAGTAGGTAGTCGAATAACTTTAAAATCTTAATTCCTACGATTATCGAATATCCGATCATTCGATCTATTCGATGATCGAATAGGCCAAAATTCACTTTACGATTTCACGAAAAATTCGTACGATCGTTATTTGGTCGAACTTTGATCATTTCACGTAAATTTCGTAAACTGGCCCCTACGTGTCCCAGTTACACAAATGTGTTGGGCATGAGTTAGGCATAATTTTTCTGCCCGCAGAAATTTGTTGACTGAAATATTCATAAGGGGAAAATGTACTATCACTGTGCACTGTTTGATCCATTTTTAATAACCTAACCCATATCATCTAATCAACATGTAGTAGATACTGGTCAAGTAATGTCTATAAATATTATAGAATAAAGCTGTCCTGTGTCCTCCTTTGCCATACAATAGGTACTAAATATATACATATGCTTTATATCAGAATTACAACCACACAGCAATGCCACACATTTAACATTTATTAGGTGCATATTATTCTTCAGCAATAAAACATCATATAAAAGCCACATAATAGAGGTGATATGATGTTTTACAGTTAAAGAACGTATACCTGAATAGTATTAAATGTGTGGAATTGTTTCAATTGTCTGTTTGACAACAATATTTGATTGGCTTCTGTGGGTTAATACCTGAAGCAAACTTTATTACAACGCTCCATTTGCATGACCAGCAAATAGTAAATCATTATAAAAACGATAGAATTCTTAATTGGAAAGAAAATATGAACTGTTTCCTTCTAATAGTCATTTATTTTATGTTTCTTGTTTTAGGAAGCTACAAAGCCTTCTCCCTCCAACCCCAGTGAAGCGAGTCCCACCTTTTCCATTCCTCAGAATAATGGCAGTGATGCTCCTACTGCTTCACATGGCCTTCTGAAGTTGTTCCAGAGGGAGAATGAGGAACAACTGATGCCTAAATGGGTATGTGCAATACTACATTAATGATGCCTTTCGGAAATTCTCTTAAAGGGAGTGTTCAACGAAACTTACTCCTAAACATCAATTTAAATCAATCATATTTGCAGTGTATTGTCATTTTAAAAATTCACCATTGTTCAGTTATTTACATAAAGTAGCATCATTGCAGATTCCCATTCTTTCCCTCAGTGGGTTTGCCAATTCATTGGCTGAGCCCAGGATGCTGTCAACAGTGGTTTGTCAGACACTGTAGGTTTGGCATCCATCAGTGATGCTACACATTCCTTTTTTCTTTCTGTGTTATTTGCATCTCTTTGATTCGACTGACACTTACAGTTTTCATGCAATGTCCCTACATTATGAGAGAGTGTATTGAGCTATGGATGCAATAAAGCTACTTATTATATAGTTGACTATAACTTATATCAGGAGTGCCCATACTTTACTAATGTGAGGTCTACTTTTAGCGATGTTGTCCCATTATGAACTACATCCATAAATTCATTGTTAGCATTCTGTTCCATGTAAAATATTACTTAAATATTGATTTATGAGAAAATGTATATTTAACAAACGATTTTTTATGTAACCTTAATGCAATAATGTGATTTAGACAAGGTGTTTGTTGAAAGTGTCTTGAGCTCTAATGATCATTAGCTAAAGGTCCACTGGTAGATCCCGATCTACCTTTTGTGCACCCCTGACTTACATTATATATCATATATATGTCCCAGTACAATACAATATGTTGTATGTGAAAAAAAAACTCTTCAGATGATCTCAAATTCTAACATGACAGAAGGAATCCGTTCTATTTATGCTCTGCCTTCAAAGCTAATATGTTTGGCTTTCCTCCTTAGGCTAAAGAGAAAATGAAGGAAGAGTCGTGGAACATTCATTTTTTTGAGTATGGTCGAGGCATGTGTATGTACCGTACATCAAAGACACGAGAGCTAGTGCTAAGGGGCATTCCAGAGAACCTGCGAGGGGAGCTCTGGCTTCTGTTTTCAGGTGAGACAGGCATAGAAAGAAAGGCACAGTTCGGGTTAAGGTAGACATGAAGGCTTGTTTACAATGAGGCCAAAGTTCAAAATGAAATTGCGCTTTGTTCCCATTTTTCTCTCCACTGTGCACCCTGCCTTCATCTGTACTGAGGACTGTGAAACCACACTACTGGGTGCCATAGAAGGAGAATCATGTAGGCAGGATCTGGGTATGGTGTTGGCTTCCACTTAATTGCACCACATTCACAAGATGATTATGAAGATTCTCATTCATCCAGGCCATGGTATATCTAACACAAGTAACTCAAAACAACTGGTCTTGTTGAGAAATTTTAATGAAGACGTTTCACTGCTGCTCAGATGAGAAGTGAAACGTCCTCATTAAAATTTCTCAGCAACCGTGGTCCAAGTACAACAGTTTTTTGCTTTGTTAGAGTCATCGACCAGTTTCCTCCAGAAGGCCAGTGAGGGAGGAGATTTTGCTTTCCACTTCAGCAGGATAGCTTTCCTTAGCATAGGAAAATAATTGTAAATAGCATAGTTTCCGATAACTGAGCATATTTAGGTCTCTAGTTATGCCCAAAAAACAGAGGCTCCGAGAGAGAGAGAATGTTAGGAAATACAAGGGTATGTTCTACATACAACAGCATGTCTAACCAGAATCCATGTACAATTTGGCACTCCTAGAACATGGGGGGGGGAAAGGGAACCCACATCATTGGAACACTTAGGGAACTGGTCCAAGACACTTGGCTCAATAAAAGCCAATGCATTTTAAACCACTAACATTGTCAGTTGAGACTCTCTGTCCATTGTCTCTTCCAACATGTCATCTTCAATTTGCTTTTGTTTGGTTTTGGCCATAACAGGTTGAAGGTTCAGGAGGGTAGTGTACATGTAGGTCAACACTTTAGTCAAGTCTGTACTGTGCCTCAACCTCTAGGGTAGTTTCAGAGATCTATATTGGTCTCTTGAGGAATTGGGATTATAATGCATGACAGAGTTTTAAATTCCGTAAAAGCATTGGGGGAGATAACTCAAATATTTGCCTTAGAGTATTACATTTTTAACAATCTCCATTTATTGTTATAGCTGATAAGGTTTTAATTCCTGCCCAGGTACCAATATCTGACACTGAGCCAAAGTATGGCTCAAAAGGGGGCATTTTGACCATTCTGTGCAGCAACCGGTATAGTTGTAGGGCTACATTATGGTAGTGGATCAGTGGGAAAGAATGTAGACTTGGTGTAGTTCTTTGAGGTATAGAAGCATATAGATGATAAGATAAGATTGTTTATTTGTCACATGCATAGGTATACAAGTACAAATACTACAACTAAGTATAAAATATTTCTAGGGGCTCTATTTGCTAGAGCAAAGAGGAGATATGATGGGGCAGGGGCGGTCTTAAGCTGGCAATATACGGCCAATAAAAGCTGCCGACGACAGAGTCGGCAGCTAATTGGCCCGTGTATTGTTTGTTTATTTCTACCTCTATGACCTCGTATATAAAGCAAAACCAAGAGATAAGGCAGTTACAAATACAGGAGGTAGTTTATTGAGTCCAAATACAGACAATAGGTTTTGCCTGGGAAAAATGGTCCGTGCATCATCTTACATGTTACACGGAGTGTCTCTCCAAAGTTCTTCTAACAGGACACAAAGTTATGTACTTCATTTTACGTCATACAGGGTGTGATACAAGAGATACACATCTTATCTTATAAAAACAGACTACTTCTTGTACTTCTATGCCTAGAATATTTGCTTAGCATTACATTTTACAGAAGGTATTGCATAAGTTTCATGGTTCCAGCGGTCTATAGAAATCTGTTAGCTATAGATAACCACTGGTGGTGAAGTCAGTTATTGAGCAACATCCCTACACTGGGCCCCAAGAGACATATTAACATGGTTTTAGAATTATCGAGTAAGCAATTTAGCACTATGGCCTTCTATCATTCCTAAAGCTGACCACTGTCTTACAGATGACCTTATACCCATAGTCTATCCTGTCTTAGGCCATTGGCATTGCGGCATCAGAGCATATGGGGGACTTAGATAATAGATATAAATCCTATATTGTTTGATTACACTCTTGACACTAGCCATTCACCTGTCAACGGAAAGACTGTTCTCATACAAATGTGGTAATATAAATATGGCATATAGAAAATATATCAACAGTATGGGGCCCTCCGACAGGCATTCCTGATCGATAGTGGAGAGGTCCACTCATTTGGCAACATCGCTTAATGAGCGGATCTCTCTGTGTATGGCCACCTTTAGTCTCTGCTGCCTGAGGCTGATTGCTGTGCGGACCCCCCCCCCCACCACCACACTCCTTTTTTTCAGGAAATTTGGCTCTTAAAGTTACCTGGTGGTTAGTCTGTCAACTCATTTAATTGGCACAGCACCTCTGGATAGGGGGCATTCATGTCTAGTGGTGCTGTATAGTGAAAATGCGGTTGATACTCCTATTTCAATTGTTGTGGGGAGGCATACAGAGCTTGTACCATGGATATAAAATGCGGCCCAAAACCATATGCAGAATTTCCCAGAGATAAGGCCTTTTCACTGTATTACAGATATTTTATGAAGTGATTATTACAAGGCACTAGTTTGTTTTGAACAATGTTATGAGAGATGGGGATGAGTTTAGGTATATTCTTATTTTAACATTTCATATCTTTAGGAGCATCCAATGAGATGGTGACACACCCAGGTTATTATGCAGACTTAGTGGAAAAGTCCATGGGAAGATGCAATTTGGCAACAGATGAGATAGAAAGGGATCTTCATCGTTCTATGCCAGAGCATCCTGCCTTTCAAAATGAACTTGGCATAGCGGCATTACGCAGGGTGCTTACTGCATATGCATTCCGCAACCCAAACATTGGTTATTGCCAGGTAACATGCTGCTATATTATACTTTCAGCCTTTCTCCTTTTCTTACTGGCATAAAGCTTGCCTTTCCTGTGTCTGGTGCAAAATTTGCTTATGATTGCACATGTGCAGATACTCCATAAGATTGCACTAGAAATAAATATATAATGGACATAATATGGCAAATTTCACTGTATATACAGGTATGGTACCTGTTCTCCAGAATGCTTGGAACCTGGGGTCTCCGGGTAACAGATCTTTCTGTTATTTGGATAAACATACCTTAAGTCTACTACAAAATCTTGTAAACATTAAATAAATCCATAGGTTGGTTTTGCCTCCGATAAGGATTAATTAACGGATCCCATACCTGTATGTACTGTATGTGTGTAAACACTGTACACCCTTGTATGTTTATGATAATAATCGTTTTCTTTTTTAGCAGGAGTGATGGGAATAACTGGCTCTTAATAAATGTCAGCATACTTTGTTTTTCCTGCTGCTTCTGTTCTTAAATTTTTCTGTTTGGTAATGAGTATGAAGACTAATTAGCAACACTGTTTAAATCTAAGACTAAATTATGATACCAGTTGCCTAGTACAGTATCTACACACACTAACTGGCCTTGCAAAGCTGTATACAGTATCGGTTTACAAAGCCTATTAAATACAGCTTTGGGTGTGGGACTACACATTAGGTAATTTCCCTGGGCTAATTAAATGGATTTTGTGCAATTTGACCACAGATCTGTCATTGGACAGTGACCTTCTACATGCACAGATGGCTATAAATCCCAGAATAATTTTCGATTACAATAAAAGGGACCTACTCTGATGACTGATTATATAAAAATAAAAGTGACCAGCTGAACACAAAATTTTTATTTTCAATTTGTATTTAAATTTGCACTAAAATAACTTAAATGTGGGCTTTATTTGGCTTGCATGGAACTGGGTGTGTACAGGTATTTTGTTCCTTTAGTGACGATCTGGAAACCATAAGTTCATGGAGTAGGGAAAAAAACCTTTCATAAAAAATAAATAGTTGTAACGGAAGGACAGACGTTGGGGAGAATGGGGTAGCATTGAGTGTGGTGGGCCAGCTGTAATGAACGTTGTGGCTCAGAGTAACCATTTTGTCACTTATTGCATTCAAGGTTGAAGGTTCATTTCTACAACATGGTGCTTTAACAGTATCTAACCAGAAATTCATTGCATTTTAGCAGAAATGTTTAAATGTATAAAACTAACCTGTTCTCTGCAGGCCATGAATATAGTGACCTCTGTGCTGCTGCTTTACTGTAATGAGGAAGAGGCTTTCTGGCTTTTGGTGTCCTTGTGTGAGCATATGCTTCCAGATTACTACAACACGCGGGTAGTGGGTAAGTCCACTTTCTGTGCTTTGCTTCTTTCTCCAGCTTCACTCGGCTGGCAGTAAGCACAGGGCACATTTGTACCCTGTGCCCACCACTGCTCCCTAACTAAGGTAGGGGACAGATGGGTAATGGTAAAGGGGACACCTTCTTGTATACACACACACACACACTCTTCTCATCAATGCAGTGCAATGCAGGCACATCTGTATTCATGGGGGCAGTACAGGTCTTTGCACTCCAAAAACCCCAAGCACACACACGGACAGTGGGATAGTCAAACAAACAGATGTGAAGTCTGAGCTGCTATTTCAGTGATTAAAAGTTTATGCTAGTAAACAAAGACATCTTTATGTATGCACAGGCGCTTTGGTAGACCAAGGTGTATTTGAGGAGCTGACCCGTTTGTACCTGCCCCAGCTGTCTGAGAAGATGCAAGAGCTTGGAGTGATCTCTACAATCTCCCTCTCTTGGTTCCTCACTTTGTTTTTGAGTGTCATGCCATTTGAGAGTGCCGTAGTGGTGGTGGACTGCTTTTTCTTTGAAGGCATTAAAGTGATTTTGCAGCTATCATTGGCTGTCCTAGAGGCTAACATGGAGAGTCTGATGAACTCTATGGATGAAGGAGAAGCCATGACTATCCTCGGAAGGTACTTACTACCATAAGGACTGTTAAAATCACAGAGGCAAATGTTTGTTTTATTCTTAAAATGCAGGCATGCAATCCATTATTCAGAAAGAATTATGGGAAGACCATCACATATAGATTCTATTTTAATCAAATAATGGCTGAAAATTGTTGTTGGAGATTGCCCCTAACTTCTTCATCTTTGGCTTATTTAATTAAATTATTTGATAGTATTTGAGATCTAAATTAAAGAATTACACCTAATTGGAAAACCCCTAGGTCCCAAGCATTCTGAATAACTGGTCAATACCTGTAATTGTTTTCATATTTCTATTTCAAAATCTAATATACCTCTGAACTCAACCCACTGGTTTGAGTGCAGAGGACCGTTTGTATTTGTCTATATGTATTTTGTGGTCACATTGCACCATTAGTGGTGAGCATAACTTTCCCTTGTTTGTTATAGTTCATAAAGGAGCAGTGACCAGCTCCTTGTTGTAGCTCCTACCCCTTCCTAGCTATAGTCAGGTGATCCCACTGGTATCTAATAAAAGGGATACCAATGTTGAAAGCAGCAAGTAAGTAGCAGATAAAACTTAGTCCCTTTTGAAATATGTATAATGAAGCAATAGAATTCTTGATGCATCAGAGGCAATTTGAGAGTAGGACTGGCCAGATATGGGATGACTTTGACGTAGTTGGCCAGCTTAAATATATTGCAATACATGGACTAACAACTAAGTTTTGTTTAAGGGCTCTTCCAGACGAGGAGATTGCAGGGAGATTTGTTGCCTGCAATGCATTTGCGAGCGATTTTCGAAAGCGCCGCGTGTGAACAGGCGCAGGCGACTTTAACTTTAGCGGGCGCAAGACTGGGGGAAGAGATTCAGGGAGATT
>CM044436.1:11867478-11905608 GCA_024363595.1 Xenopus borealis | reverse complement strand
GTGTGTGTGTGTGTGTGTGTGTGTGTTTGTGTGTGTTTGTGTGTGTGTGTGTGTATCTAGAACATAAAAATGAGCAGTTGGGAATTTGCAAATGTCTAAAACAACTCTTGTCTTTATTTCCTAAGATATTTGGACAATGTTGTGAACAAGCATAGTGTATCTCCTCCTATACCTCACCTTCATGCACTGCTTACCATTGGGGATGAACCACCTGCTGAAGTGGACATTTTTGATCTTATTAAGGCTTCCTATGAGGTAATAACCAAGTGGTGACCCAGAGGTTACCCATGACACCATACAAGTAGTGAGTAGAACACCCAACAGCTAATTGTTGCTCAAACTTTGCTCAGCCATTCATTCACCCAGGAAGTTTCTTATATCCTTTACTTTAAGGAGAAACACTTGAACATGATAATTACCAGCCTAGCTACTGAGGGTAAAGTACACTTCTCCCTTCCAGGGCAAGGGTGGTGGTCCCAGACAAAGAGCACAGACAAGTCCATCTTTTCATAATCTCCCTTTCTCTTGCAGATATCTGTGGGATACAGGGACCATGGGTTTAGTGTCTACCATCAGGAGGCAGGACATTAGAAGAAGAGCTGACTCCTCCCCCTTCAGCTATATCCCCTGCTCACATTAGGGGAGCTCAGTTTTTCTAGTGTCCTCAAGGAAACAGGTTACAAATCCTTGACTGGAATATACTATGGCCAGACTTGCAGTTGTTGGCTCACATAGGAGAATCTCCCTTTAGGCTTCCTCCTTCGTGGGACACCTGCACTGGGGCTAGTAAGTTTTCCAGTGAGCGAGCCACACAGCAAACGAGGGCTTCATGTAACATAGGCCAGGGCTGTCCAGAGCAGTGATGGAATGCAGACATTCAGAGTAATATATTGATGTCCAGGGTCTGTGAGTATTGGGCTGTTATGCTGTGAGTAGCACATCAGCTTGTTTATTACCAATTGGTAGTTCTCTTGCGTGCCATTGCCCCCTCACCCTTCTCCCCTGGTCTCCTGCTACATAAGGACCCTGGCTAGTCCTGACAATCATACTGGCCAGAAAAACTGATATTCTATATTGGGGTACTTTCAGTTGTTTCCTGAATGCTTTGGTTAATGTGTGCAGTGAGGTGAATTGCGCTCTTGGTGGACCTGTGTTCCACTGCGGAATGCATCCGGAAACGCCAACATCTTGTGGCATTGGCACATCTGAGGAGCACCGTCAATTCAGCAGGTTCTGTAGTGAAGGTGGGCAGCACTTAAACTGGTGGCGGTTCTTTCGTCTCCAGAGACAAGATACCTTATAAGAAAGGTCATTCTAAGTTAGAGGGACCGTTTTATAGGTCTAGTCATACTATATCTAAAGTAAAGTGCTGCAAAAGCCTACCATTATGCAAGAAACAGCTGACGCAGAGATCACTCGGGAGGATTCTCTCCCTCAGGCAGCAATGGCGTCTACCTCTCAAACTCTCATTTCCATGGAAATCACACCACATACACACACAGGCAACCCAGTTATCTTTGGGAATACGTAAGCTGGCTGCCTGTCTGGATAAACTTCTAGATAGACTGGACCAAGGTGCAGTGGAGCCTAAGACCCGTTCTCACAAGTGTCCAGTTCCCTCAGCTTTTGTGGCACTGAGTGAGGTGGAATCTGTGACTAATTCTCCCACTGGGGAGAAACTCTCCCTAAGTGAAGGGGAAATATCATCAGATAACCAGGAGGATACTGAGGAGCTGACTGGATGCTCAGAATCTATAGACAGGTTCATTTCGTCTGTAATCAAGTATCAGATCCACAGTGACAGATTCTCTCTACAGATGCCTGTCTAAAGTGCTCCGGAGCAGTGTTCGGCTCTCTCACGGTGCAAGGGATCTGGTTATCGGCAGAAACTCGCCTACTGATAAACATTCTAGAACTACAAGCGGTGAAAAGGTCTCTCAGTCCTGGGCGGAAAAACACAACACCACACTGTCGGCAATATATATAAAATATATTTTCGGGCCTCGAAAATTGGGCAGCCGATTATCTGAGTCAAGAGTTGTTGGATACAGGATAGTGGTCACTAAAACACAAAGATTTCACCTTAGTCACAAAATAGATCTGATGGCCTCAATGGTATCCGGAAGGTTCAACAGTTCGTCATGTTGGATGCCATGACCGTTCCGTGGGATTTCTAACTAGGCTACGCATTTCCTCCTCTTCCTCTGCTACCCATTTTAATTTTTAGAATTCAAAGGGAACATCACACAGTGATTCTAATAGCACCACACTGGCCTTGATGAGCATGGTTTTCAGATCTGATAAATATAATCTTATATGTCAAGGTCCCGTAGTACATCCCAACTCGAAGATGCTAATTTGATGCAATGGCTATTGAGGCCCTAGTATTAAAATGAAAGAGGTTTTCTTCAGAAGTGATAAAAACCATGATAGCAGCAAGGAAGACAGACTCTTCCAAGACATACTAGAGAGTCTGGTGTGTTTCAGAGATTGGTGTGCACAACAAGGGATATCTTTTTATGACTGTTCAATTACTAGTATTCTGGAATTCCTTCGGGTTGGACTGGACAAAGGGCTGTCTCCAGCATCTCTTGGATCCCAGGTATCTGCACTATCTGTTCTGTTTCAATGCAAGCTGGCAATTAATACGGACATTCACACATTCTTACAAGGGGCAACTCGTATTGTTCCGCCATACAGAGATCCACTTCCTCTGTGGGACCTCAATTTAGTTCTGAAGGCACTACAGGGTCCACCATTTGAACCCATGGTTTCGATTCCCTGTCATGGCTTTCTTGGAAGTTTCTTTTTCTACTAGCTATCTCTTCAGAACGTAGAGTATCAGAGCTCAGTGCTCTCATGGCAACCACCCTTTCTGACATTTCATCAGGACCGAGCGGTTCTACGCACCATTTGTACCCAAATTGGTCTCAGACTTTCATATTAACCAAGACATCATGGTGCCATTGTTCTGTCCTCAACCACAGTCACCAAAAAAAGATGCTCTTCATGTTCTGATTCCTGTAAGAGCCATTAAGTTCTACCTGGAGAGAACCAAAGCATTTTGCAAATCATCTTCCTTATTCGTCATGCATTCCGGAATACGCAAAGGCTTCCCAGCAAAACCTCCATATCCCAATGGATAAGAGAAGCTATTCGCCACACCTACGTGGCCAGAGATAAAAATCCTCCAACACTCATCGGAGCCCATTCCATGAGAGGTATCAGCACCTCATGGGCCTTTAGGAACCACACTTCAGCTGAACAAGTTTGCAGAGCCACTACATGGTCCTCGAAGTTCTATAAATTTGAGGTCTTTGCGGCATCGTATGCACGCTTCGGCAGGAATGTATTACAGGCCGAGGTGGTTTAAAGACTTTGGCCTTGCTTCCTCCCACCCTAAACTTTGGGACAGCTTTGGTATGTCCCCATGGTCCCTGTGTCCAACAGATATCTGCAAGAGAAAAGGAGATTTTGTATTACTCACCATTAAATCTTTTTCTCTTCAGCAGTCTGTGGCACACAGGGCCTCCCTCCCGGGAAGCGACTCCTCAGACTCTGTTCGTCATTTAGTGTTTATATTGTACATAGTCATGGGAGTTAAGTCTCCCTCCCTTGGTTATTCAAAACTGAGCTCCCCTAATGTGAGAGTTGACTCGCGAGGCAATTTGGAGCGATTTCAAAAATCGCGCTGCTCCGTGTGAATAGGCGCCGGCGTTTTCAAGTAATGCCGGTGCGCCTCAGGACTTGGCTATTCGGGGAGGTTCGGGGGCTACAAGTCGCGGCTACAAGTCGCCAGGCGACAAAATGCCCCTGGATCTCGCCGTCTGCCCTAGCCCTTAGATCCCAGGTATCTGCACTATCTGTTCTGTTTCAACGCAAGCTGGCAATTAATACAGACATTCACACATTCTTACAAGGGGCAACTCATATTGTTCCTCACCCAAAGCAACTAATCAGATCTTTGCTTTGTAACTTGTAGGTGACTGTTCAAATCTAATTCCTAATTTGTTGCAACGGGCAGCATCACCATGATGTTTATCTCTAATGTTAGTGTTCCAGTTAGGATTGCCCTCAGGAAAGTGGTCACTGAAAGCAGATCGGCTTGTGGCCTCAGTGGAAATTGTAGTGTCTTGTTCAAGGGGAACTATCACAAAAATTAATAGTAAGCGTCAGCATACTGAAATAAGAACATTTCTAAATACAAACAATTAAAAATTTTGCATTGTTTCTTAAATAATCTAATTTATCTTCACCATTTCTCTTTTTTTAGCATCTGTTTTTCTTCATTCATTAAAAAAAATTCACACCCTATTTAGAATATTTCCCCCTTGAAATTCTTTTTTTTTTTTTTTTTTTTTTTTTTTGTCTTCTCCTGCAGATCTAATCTGTGATTCCATGGGTTTTAGTTTAACCTTGAATCAGAGTGGTGGTGTTAGGTTTTACAGCGTTCAGAAAGCTCAGCAATGTGGGACTTCTCTCAAGTATATGCTTTTAATTATCACTGTTATAATCTAGGGCATTGTGTGTCCCCTTTTTCTCTTTTTAGAAGTTCAGCACTCTCAGAGCTGATGACATTGAGCAGATGCGGTTCAAGCAGCGGCTGAAAGTGATCCAGAGTTTGGAAGACACTGCCAAAAGAAGCATAGTACGTATTTAATGGAACTTGAATGCAAAGATGTTCAATCACTAATAGGTTTCTCCTGTGGAATAGCATTGAATAATACAAATATGTGTATATGTGAAGTATTGCACTTGCCAAAGCAACTTTTTCTCAGTTTACCATTTCCTGTTTAGCTTTTCATCATTCTTCCTGTTTTTGTGGTTCTGCAAAACAGAACAGTTATTTATTTATGCAGAGCATATTCCTAAGTGCATTACAGTGATTATTAATAGTTTACATCATTCCTTGGCTCTGCATAGCTTACAATTTAAGGTCCCAATCACGTTCACTATTTCTTTTTTTTAGCAATGGCCATTAATAGAAAACAGGCAGCAATACATTTTGCACAGTCACTGAACAGCACATATGAGATTTGGCAAGTATGTTAGTAGAACAACTGACCGTATGCAGTGAGATCCTTTTTTTTGGTGAGGTCACATGGGGAACAGACCCTCCACACTCTAGGACAAATTATGCTTATCTGATGAATCATACAGCGAGGATTGTGGAGTCCCGTTGGACAAGGACACATCAAAGTGATTTTCAAACTTATCTGAATGATTTGTGGCCAGATATCAGGCAAGCTGGGCAGTAGGCCGCATACAGGGACCAATAAACAAGCAACTCAGTCTGAAGGTGACAAGTTATCAGCTTTTGTTACCCTGGGTATGGTCAGCGTTAGTGGGTCATCATGACTTTTATTGCAGTACTGAGTTTTTGGTAGTCGGTTTGTGATCATTTTCTTATGTAAATTATTCCACCAGCAAGGAACCTTTTTCATTATCTTAAAGGGGTTGTGCACCTTTCAAACACTTTTTTTCAGTTAAATTGTTTTCAGATTGTTCACCATAAACAAATACTTCTTTCCAAATTAAATTTTTTACAGGTTTCCAAAAATTGAACATCCCTGTCTTTGGAGTCTGGCTGCTCAGTGATCCAGGAGCAACTGTTACAATTTGCTCCATTAGTTCTCAGCAGCATCTCACGAATATTAGCAACTATTGTATCAATTCTAACAGTTGCCTTTAATGAAAATCAGGAATTCGCGCTGAGCAGGGACAAAACTAAGAAATGTATCAACTAAATGTATCAATTTTGAAGTTAAAGTGTAGGCAACCCCACCAGAGCTGATTTAGAAGGTGAAAAATTAAATTTACATTTCAATGTTAGGAAAAAGTTTACAAATAGAAAATACAAAGTAATTGCAAAAAAGACTTTATTTCTTGTGAACTATCTTAAACCAAATAAACTGAAAAAAGTGTTTGAAGGTGAACAATTTGACAAATAAGTCACTTAAAGGGCATCAATCATAACTAAAATAATTTACTAAGTAAATACACTCTTTGAAAGCTCAACAAATTTGATTTTTAAAATAGAATTGTTTGTATAATGTAAATCATCAGCTCACTTTACCTTCTGCTAAATCTCCCCTATCTCCACTGCAGTTCTAGCTGATGCAGGCATCTTGGATTTCACTGGCTCCTCCTACCTATATCTTCACAGCCAACTGCAGCTCTGAAATCTCGCACATGCTCAGTTGAAATTTCTTGCTTGCCTAATAAACCTTCTAAGCTATTTTGAAATCTGCCAAACTTCTGTGTTAGTGCTGCCACCTTGTGGAAGTTGGTGTGTGCCCTTCTCGTGATACTTCTAGAGTTAACTAAAGCTAGGCATTCTGGGTAGAATACTCAGGGCAGTGCTACAATCTGAGCATGCTTGTGAACTCATTTGCATGTTGTAGTCACAGTAGGGACTCCCTCGGTGAGAGAACCCATTTGACAAAGTATGGGATTTTTTTTTAAAGCTGCTTTTTTTTTTCCAAAAAAAAAAAATCTGATTAAACATGTTTAGATTGTACTGGTCAGGTTGTTAATATGCGTTTGATTTTGGTTGTGATTGGTGCCCTTTAAGAAATATAAATACCCAACAGTTAATCATATGTTGAAGTAAATCTTTAAATTGTTTTCCACCATAGTATGTCCTTAATTTATATAATTACATAATGTTAATGAGTTTGTCATAAAGTCTATAATATATCTGCATCTCCAAACTGCTATATTTTCCTTTTGATGAGTTATCTTTATAACTGTGCCTTTTAGGTCAGAGCCATTTCCACTGATTTGGGTTTCTCTATGGATGAGCTGGAGGATCTGTATGTGCTGTTCAAGGTAAGTACCAGTTGTTCAAATTGCACTACAGAGAGCAAACATGGGCTACATTCAGCACTTGAAACAGGCAAAATTGTTATTTTTTTTATGATGGACTTGCTAAACAAAACGGTGAGAATCTTTACATTACAGTGCTGCAAACTGTCATCAAAGAGTAGCTAACATCTGTTTTCATCTTTACTTTAATTCCTGTTATGATATAGGTTGTTGTGCCACTTCCCACACCCTCATCAGCAGCACCAGTTTTCTCCTGAGAGCATTGCATCTGCCTTGCTCCTATCCTACCTATACATCAGACACTCTAATGAAAAAACTTAACAGACGCCAGCCAGCCAGGGAGATCATTTAACACTGTGTCACAAGTCATAAAAACTCACATTTTGGAGTTCCTCTTGTGCAGCCCTTCTGCTTTCTGTTTCTTGTGCACTTAAATATTTTTCATCAATGGACCCTGGTAAAGATTCCCCATGCAGGGGTGGGTGTGAATAGCCTGGTAGCACAAGTGGAGGTGACCCTAAATTTGTTTTGCTAGAGGGGATCTAGAACCTCAAGTTATCAATGTTCTAATTGATTCCAGAGTTATTTTGGAATAAATAGTAGATAATCTAGGGACTTATCAGTTCCATGTGTATGCCTGCCCTTATACAGTATCTGCAAGAAAAAACCACCAATGGCACTTCTGATGCTGTTCAACCAGTTGTGAGTTGTTTATTAGTTTATTAGCTCATTAACATGGCAACGTTTCGGTTTCGGGCCTATGCAAGACCCTTTTTCAAGCCTAATGGTGCATAACACGTGATACATTTAAATAGTGAAAAGGAGGCTAAGTCCCTCCCAGTGCCCACCCCTCAATCCAGTCAAAATTGTTCCTTGTTTTGACTGTTATGCATCATTAGGCTTGAAAAAGGGTCTTGCATAGGCCCGAAACGTTGCCATGTTTATGAGCTAATAAACAACTCACAGCTGGTTGAACAGCATCAGAAGTGCCATTGGTGGTTTTTTCTTGTGGATTCTACTATATTGGACCCTTGGCAGTTTGGGGTCATACACCTGGAGGCACCTGAGACCGAACTGGTAATACTGGTGACAGCACTCCATTCCTGCCTTATACAGTATCTGGTCATGAGTTTGTCACTCATCTAATACTTTAAGGTCAGTCCTTTACCTAGCTATACCTTCTAGTTAGCATATAGGAAGAGAGTGTACAGGTTACCTGTAAAGACATACAGACTGGAAAACTGAATTGTGTTGTTCCAGTGACAACCTACAGTATAGGCCTGACCCAAAGAAGTGCCCATTAACAACTATTACCACTTCCAAAATGTTCTTCCGTATGAGTGGGTTTTGATTTAGGAAGGAGGATCATAAAGTGGGTAGCAACCTTCTTCCAAGAAAAAAATGATTTTGCACTCTTGCACTTGTTTTTATTTTCACTAGTTAATATTGTTATACTTGTTATTATGTTTCCTAGACCCAGCATCTAATGAACTGTTACTGGGGAGGACAACGCACCTCTGGGAGCAGACATGACCCCAGCCTGCCCTATCTGGAACAATACCGTATAGACCTGCTGCAGTTTCAAGAACTATTTAATCAACTCACTCCCTGGTCCTGTGGCCAACATGCCCCTATTCTGGCCACTCGTATATTTCGCCTGCTGGATAGCAACAAAGACTCTCTCATAAACTTCAAAGAATTTGTAACAGGACTTGGTAGGTTTAGTTAAGATAATGCTCTGCCAAGTCATTCGATGGTTGCACTGCTGGAAAGGCATCAGCTTTCTTTAAAACATGTCCTCTCAGCAGTCTTATGTGCTCCATCTAGACATATTGTAAAGGCTTGGAACTGATTATTTTACATAGGGATAGTCTACCTTTCAAACACCTTTTTACATAACATGTTCTTAGATAATACACCAGAATTTTTTGGGGTTTTTATTCGGTTTCAGTTCAGATTTTTTTTTTTTTAATTGAATAATTTTTCTAATATTTAACTTTAAATGTTCATGTCCCTCTCCTAGATGTTTCAGTGTGGCATTTTAGTAATCCAGGCTCTCATTGTTACAATTTGCTACATTAGTTGATAACATTTCTCGGCAGCACCTGTTAAATGTTAGCAACTATTGTATTGATTGTAACAGCTACCTTTAATGGGGTGATACACCTTTACCTGAACTTATAGTATGTTATGAAAATGTCCTCCTATTCCTGTTTGGAGTTTATATTCTATATTTTATAGTTTATTGTAATACCAATTGGTATTGCTTCAGAATATCAATACTCTACATCATACTTAAAGTTGATATAAAGCACAAGGAAAGCATAAGATTAGTTCCATTAAAAGCTTTATGTTTAATTTGTTTTATAGTACGATTAGTTAATTTTTTTAAGTTTCCATCCTTTTTATCTGTTAAGATGCCTCTTTTTAAATAGAAAACACTGGCTAAAAAAAAACATCATTCCACTCTCCTTCTAGAAGACCAAGATCTGTAGTATATGCTGTATACAGTTCGCAATTGTGCATAAAGTAAATTTATTCACATGTTTGCTGGGACACTTCATGCAAATTATCCTGCTATACCCGCCCTGTATTCAGCTCAAACCAATAGCAACTATTTAAAACGGTTGCTGCATTGACACGCCATGGTAAAAGCAACATAAACACCCGATTTGGCAAATGCTTTCGATTTAAGCACCTGTGCAAATATTTTTTGCGACCATGGTGATGGAGTTGTCAGAGCAAACATATATAGGAGGCACTGCATGTGAAGTGCACATTATTTTAAAAAGGGGGGCCTTACTGAAATAGTACCGTCTTCCCCAGAAAGCTTTTCTTTCCTTTAAAGGTTAGCAACCCCTTTAATGAAACTAGGATTCTGATTAGACAGCATAAGATTGGAAGTTTTGCTCCTTTTAATTTCAAACTGATTTTATGTAGTCTCAGTGACCAGGTTGCTGAGCAGCAAATGGATTCTCTATATTATTTCACAAGTGCCATTAAGCTGTATAACAAACAGAAACAATTACTTGCTGTTTTTTTTACTCTGCTTAGGTGGCATGTATCATGGAGACATGACAGAAAAGCTGAAATTCCTCTATAAACTGCATTTGCCTCCAGGTGAGTAGGCATTACCAGCTTAGTCTAAAGGTGGCTATAGACAGGCAGAAAAAGCTGCCAATATTGGTTTTTATAGCAATTTGACAGCTTATCTGCCCTTGTATGGGGGCGTCCGACGGGTCTTCCCGATCGATATCTGGCCACGATATTGATCGGGAAGGTTTGATTTTAACCCGACCGACCCGTCGGAGCCCATTGCCCTCGTCGTAATCCAATCGTTCAGCCGATATAGCCATGCCATTAATGGAATATCGGGGAAAGAGACGCCTCTTTGGCGATGTCGCCATACAAGCAGATCTTAGTCCATGGCCAGCCTTAGATAATTAATTCAGCAAGTTGATACCATAGAAGAAATTCCCCTACAAAATAAGGGAAATTTGAAGGTTTGGCACTATTTCTATTCTATCCTGGACACTTTCTGCAAAGAGCTTGTGTATTCCTCTCATATTGCAAAAGCACAGTGCTACATTAATAATCTTTAGAGGAAATTGGCACTAGTGGGTGTGTTGTTTGACTTCATATGGGAACTTGGATTGTGAGCTTCACTGGGGCAGGAACTGAGAACAGTCTTTACTGAGGAAGGAAGATTGTTTTCCATTAGGTGCTTTCTACTTGTAAAATGGGAGATTCGTGTTGTAGGTGATATTTGGTTCCTAAGGACTCCTTGTTGTTTCTGCTGCCAGTGTAATCTAGATAATGGAAATCTGAACCAAAATAGTGCATGTGCCGCAATGTATTTTCTTTTTGCAGCTCTGAGTCTTGAGGAAACAGAATCGGCTCTAGAAGCCACAAGTTACTTCACAGAGGACCTGCACCCAGAAGGTAATTGGTGCATTTACGTACTCCTTCAACACAGCATTCACATTACACTATGTATGCCAGAGCCAACTTACAAATACATTCCTTGATCCACAATAGCCATAGCTCGGTCATATAAAGTCTATGGCTTAGTACTATGCTGAATCAACAACACCTAGAGGCACATTTATCAAGGGTCGAATTTCAAATTCATGGTATTTTTTTTTAAACTCCCGTAAATTCGTAAGAATTCAAAATTCGACTTGGGGAGGTTTATTTTAAAAATAGAGTTATCAAAAGTCAGACAAATTTAAGACCCGAAAACTGGATTTGATTCGAATTTGATGAAACCCAATTCGAGTTTTTCACCGAAAAAAAAAAAATGTCATGAAGGCTGCAAACATCTACAAATTGATCCATGTAATTCTGTCTCATTGACGTAAACTGTAATTTGGCAGGTTTTAGGGGGCGAATAGTCAAATTTGAATTCTTAAAGGGCCAGAGTATGATAAATTTCTAAAATCGAATTTGATTTTTTTTTTTTTAATCCCATAGTCAAATTTGCCAGTTTTAACCATAAAAATTAGAAAATTCGGATTTTCAATTTGACCCTTAATAAATGTACCCATTAAAGACTGTCACACCATATACTTTTCCTTTTATCTTAAGTGCCATGTCCTCTCTATTTCTTCTCTTTTTCTGCCACCCTTACCTTTACCCCCCTCTCTTTCTGACTGCAGTATCTCCCTTTCTGTCCGAGCTGGATCTCATTCTGCAAAGTGAGTTTCCAGGTCAGTTTCTGTTTTGTGAGAATAGTGCTAGACTGAAAGCACCTTTTGTGTTTTAAACATAAACCATCTTATCACCTTGTAGATTTCAATGCATAAAACACTAATGTCTACAGTCATTTTACCACATTTTATTGTCATTCAGTAACTAAATATTCCAGTGCTGTCCTTAAACGATGAGATTTTATGTTTCGTGCTAAAAGTTGAGTCTACCATATATATTAGAATAATTTGCCATCTTCCATTTTCTTTAAACTCTGGCTTCCATGTATGACCATTCAAAGGGGATTCCATTGTTTGTTTGTTTGTTTTTAATTAAAGAAGATCTCCCAAAATTAAATGAAAGGTAATTATCAGCAACTTTTTAGTGTGCATTATTTAAGGTTTTAAAATTATTGGTAAATAACATAACGTAAGATAGGTTGAAAAATTACACACGTCCATCAAGTTCAACTTTTTTACTCTATTTTAACCTGCCTAACTGCTAGCTGATCCAGAGAAACCCATCTGAAGCCTCTCCAATTTGCCTCAGAGAGAGAAAAGTTCCTTCCTGACTCCAATATGGCAATGGGACTATGGATTGACTTCTACTATGAGATATTTTCCATAAACCTGTATTCCTTCACTTGCTAAAAAGCCATCCAATCCCTTCTTAGGCTGGGGACAGACAGGGAGATTCGGGGAGATTCTGTCGCCTGGTGTTTAATAGCAGGCGACAATCTCCCCGAATTTCCTTCTCCCTGTCTGCCGCTAGTATTAATGACAAAGCGCCAGCGCCTGTGCACACACAGCGCGGCGATTTCCGGAATCGCCCGAAGATACTTCGTGAGGAAACTTCGGGCGATTCCAGAAATCGCCGCGTGTGCACAGGCGCTGGCGCTTTGTCATTTATACTAGCGGCAGACAGGGAGAAGGAAATTCGGGGAGATTGTCGCCTGCTATTAAACACCAGGCGACAGAATCTCCCCGAATCTCCCTGTCTGTCCCCAGCCTTAAAGTACCAGTAACATCAGAAAATGAAATAGTTTTAAAGTAATGAAAATATAATGCAGTGTTGCCCTGCACTAGTAAAACTGATGTATTTGCTTCAGAAACACTACTATTGTTTATATAAATAAGCTGCTGTGTAGCCATGGGGGGCAGCTATTCAAAGGAGAAAAGGCTAGAGTTACACAGCAGATAGCAGATAAGCTCTGTAAAACAATGGTATCTGTTATCCATTATTTATCCTGTGACATATAGCCTTTTTTCAATTTCCGCCATTGCTACTCAGCAGCTTGTTTATATGAACTATAATAGTGCTTCTGAAGCAGATTAGTTTTACCAGTGCAGGCCAATATTATATGATATTTTCATTACTTTAAAACACTTTAATTTTTTGGTGTTCTTTTAAAGCTATCTAAAGTATCAGCCTGTACCACTGATTCAGGGAGAGAATTCCACATCTTCACAGCTCTCACTTAAAAAAACCCTTCCCAATATTTAGGCGGAACCTCTTTTCTTGTAATCGAAATGGGTGACCTTGTGTCAGCTGGAAAGACCTACTGGTGAAATAAAGCATTAGAGAGATTATTATATGATCCCCTTATATATTTATACATAGTTATCATATCACCCCTTAAGCGCCTCTTCTCCAGCGTGAACATCCCCAATTTGGTCAGTCTTTCCTCATAGCTAAGGTTTTCCATACTTTTTACCAGCTTAGTTGCCCTTCTCTGGACCCTCTATAATTTAATAATGTCCTGTTTGTGTGATGGAGACCAAAACTGTAAGGCATATTCTAAATTGTGTCTTACAAGTGCTCAGACCATTAGAGGTTGTTCTCACGCTCTGCCTGTCTTAGTCAAAGTGGTAATGCTTCAATCCTCAAGAGGGTTACCGCAATCCCTTGTTGAAACTCTTATAGTGTTTTTGAGGAGAGTTCACAAGCAATTCTGCTGTGAAATTCTTCATTCAGTGACTATATAGTACACACAACATGTTTCAGGACTTGACTGATCGTAAAGTTCACGACCTTATTTGCCCTTGATGCTGCTGACTGGCATTGCTTGCTACAGCCAAGTTTATCATCTACAAGGACTCCAAGGTCCTTTTCCATAATGGATTTGCCTAGTGCAGTCCCATTAAGGGTATAAGTGGCTTGAATATTCTTACATCCCAGGTGCATGACTTTACATTTATCAATATTGAATCTCATTTGCCACTTAGCTGCCCAGATTGCCAGTTTGTCAAGATCCTGTTGCAAGGATGCCGCATGCTGGATGGAATTAATTGGGCTGGATAGTTCGGTGTCATCTGCAAACACCAATACATGACTTACAATGCCCTCCCCTAAGTCATAAATGAACAAGTTTAAATAGAAGTGTGCCCAATACCGAGCCCTGAGGGACCCCACTAAGAACCTTACTCCAAGTAGAGAATGTACCACTAACAACCATCTTCTGTACCCAATGCTATAGCCATGTTCCTATCCATGTGCAAATGACTTAATTAATCCCAATGGCAAGGTAATTGATAGTTAAAGCAGTAATTGTATTCATACATTGTATATTCCTTTGTAACCTTCAAGTTTTCATTATCGATTAGCTGCTGCAACATGGTTTCAACCATCAGAACAGAAGAAGTCTTAAAGCATATAGAGCCCTCTGTACTAGGCACTGTATGTGCAAATTTTCAAAAAATTTTCTTATACTATTTTTTTCAGACACTGGTAGCTTTCATTTATGAGCAACCTACATTTAGTCTCACCACGATCTTTATTCCAGGGAGATGGCCTGCTGTTTTTTCTTTAGCTCTGTAGTCTGCCTAATTTATATTATATTAAACATATATATTCTACATATATGAAACTCTTAGGCCACCAGCTTTTAGTGGGCAAACTTCCAGTCATTCTACAGGTATAAGATGAGTGAGCCTTGTTTCCAAAACGTAAGCAGTTTTTTATGTGTGGTTGCATATCTACCCTCCCTGCAGGATCCCCATGCCCCTAAGAGGTACTATCTTGACCCATCACTGGGATAGGAAGAACCACAGTTCCTTGTTTCAAATACTATATTCCTATATATCCTGCTAAACGAGTCTGAACACCATTCTTGCTCCACCAACCTTTGACAGTCCTCCACAGAAACAAGTTAGTCTTTGAAGGCTATTTACCTTTCAAGAGTTATTTGTAATAGTTGCAGGGCCTGGAACACAACAGTGAATATCAACAGGTATTAGCACAGCGGATATGATGATCTCTTTATCCCATTACCGTGTATGGCAGGGGAGCTTTGTTCTTCATTTCGTACAACAGCCTATTTTCCATTTACAAGTACGTCACTTCTTCTGGACTGATAAACTACAGCCTCTCTAGAATAATATACATCCATTCACATGGTCTTCAGTTCACACTGGGCCTGTGTCAGTTAATTATAGTTGCCTCAGCTGCTGCATGCAGTCTTGGATATCAAGTGCTGCAAGTGGTTGCTGTGCTTTTTTCCCTTCTCAGTTGAGTTATGGGACAGCTCTTGAATGTCCCCATATGTCTGCACTGACAGGACAGGCTGCCTAGAGAGAAATGGGATTTTCTTACTGGTCAGTCCACTTCTCCTAAGCCCGTACTGTCAGTACAGACCTGGACACCTGTGGAGAAAGGACAAAATGAAAACAAAACTCTGTAGTTACTCCTTCCCAGTGTATCCACAGGGCTCTTCTTCTGACAAGACCGTTTCTATTAGCAAAGTCAACGAAAAAGAGGAGTACAGAAAAAAGAAGATTGTAGGATAACTAGATGGAAAAGAAAGAACAAAGTAAAATCCAGGAATCTCACAGTAGGCACACTACTCCAAAGGATATGGGAGGGACCTTTTGCACTGACAGCATGGGCCGAGAAGAAAAGCATTTACATTTAACCCACAGAGATCCCCTTGTAAGACTACATAGAAAGTAATCCCGCTTTTACATATTACCTTTAAGGAATAATTTTAGATAAACAAACTTGCAGAAATGAGAATTTCTGAGACCTTTTTTTCCCCCCATTTAGACTCTGATGGACAGGGGAATGAATCCACAGCCGTACATGGAAATTCTTCAGAGAAAAAAGGTATTTTTAAAGGGCTCTCCATACCTTTAGGGTGTGTACCAATCTCCCATGGATGTTATATGCTTGCCTAGTTTGGCTTTCAATGGCACAGCCACTGACTAGGTTGGCGCTATGTGTGTCTGCTATACATTTATACGTCAAAAGGAGGGACTGGCATACCCAGAGAGTATTCCCCTAGGACAGGAACGGCTATAAATTTAAATGGTCTTCTGTGTATGTGTAATATACAAGCAGGCAAACCTACACACAGCTATTTGGTAGGGCCTTTAAGAGAAACTTTTGGATGTATAGAAAAAAAATATTGGGGCAACATTCTTATGTTATCCCAATATTTATTTATTTATTTATTTGCTACCTGCAAAAATTGGGATTCCTTTTCAATCATCTGTAAAGGTAAGATTGTTTCAGTCAAAGAAACATGAATAGATTTAATATAGACCAATACAAGAGGTTATTAATATATTGTATCGTATATGTATCCCAGAGCAACCATTCAGACCATAGGAGTCTTTCTTCTTTCTGCATATTAAATTAACTGGTGACCTGGCGATAGGTTGTACAGTTAATAAGCTGTAATATGTTGTGATACAGAAAGTAGAAAAGTAATATTAAATGCAGGTGTTGTATTACAGATGAGAAGACAACCAGTTCTGCAGACTATAAATATTATCTCCGTATGTGGGCCAGTGAAAAAGAGCAGAAAAAGGAGACTATTAAGGACTTGCCGAAAATGAACCAGGTAAATAAAAGAAATCTCCCTCTGGTATGTCGCTGTAGAAAGATTACATAATTACACTGACAGATGTTATATGTATTAAAAAAGAAATGGATTCAACTATAGGGACAAAAGAGGGGTAAATAGTCATACTTGCTATAAACAGTAGTAAGCATGGGCAGCCTATGGTTAATCAACTATGTTGCAACCAGTTGTAGCATTAATTGGAAGCCCCAGTATTTTATTTTTATCATATCATTACTACACTACTTAATTGTATTCCCCCATAATGACTATAGCTCTTTGATTGAACATCAGGACAAATGAGAATAAGGAGGGGAGAGCAGGATCGTATTAGCCACCCTTTGTGTGTGGTCATCCCCAAAGACATGGCTCTGCTCCCCCCTGTTAGGCAAATGGAAACACTATTATTTTTTTACAGTTGTAAAAAATGTTTTATTTTTTTACTACTTTGTCATAGTGATGTTAATTTCAGGAACAATGTAGGAAACGGGAAATGGAGATTTGGTCTTTGTTTTAGCTTTGTTGTTTGCATGTATTTTTTTTTATTTTTTAACCGGTAGCAAATAGCTGCTTAGCTAAGTAAACCACACTTTGTCTCTCAAATTATTTCATTGAAAATAATCTCCTGCCCATGGTCAGTATGGTTTATATTAAACTTTAAATTTAATTTGATCAAGACAATGAGGTTCTTTAGTTCCAGTTCAGACTGTCCGAATCAGTTACAGGTTTTGGCTTCTCAGCAAGCCCTAGTAATGTTTTATAACTTAAATGGGTTACCAAACCTGCAAAAGTTTAGAGACCGTTTCTATAATGTATTGTGGTTTGTGAATAGATTCTAGCAATTGACACTTTATTTTTTTCCGTTGCCTAGGAACAATTTATAGAGTTGTGTAAAACATTCTATAACATGTTCAGCGAGGATCCACTTGAACAAGAATTGTACCATGGCATTGCCACTGTTGCAAGCCTTCTACTGCGTATTGGTGAGGTGGGGAAAAAGTTCTCTAACCCACCCCTCCGAAATTCAGATCAAGCAAATATGACCAGAGAACCTTCTAGTGAGGAAGAAGAACCAAGTTTAAGTTTAGAAAACCAGCTTATGAATGAAACAGAGAGGCAAGAGCCGGCTGCACCAGGTATCCCTGTCCCCTCCTGCATTCCAAGCCTAGTCACCTCACAAGAGGAGATCCAAAATGTCCAAGAAGATAGACCTGCAACAGAAGGAAATAGTCCTACACAGCCAACCTCTGATGATGAAGCCAAGGACGACACATCGGTTTCCTCTTATTCCATGGTTAGCGCTGGTTCAATTCAGTGTGAGGATATTGCAGATGACACTGTACTAGTAGGATGTGAAGATGTCAATGCAGCTGCTAAACATGGCAGCAGAGTAGACGCGGAGTGGGCAATCTCTTTTGAGCAGATCCTGGCCTCGGTGCTTACAGAGGGAGTGTTGGTCAGCTACTTTGAGAAGAAAGTGGATATTGTTCAGAAGATCAAACAGAAGAAAGTGGAAAGGCAAATCAGTTCCTCTAGCGAGTATGAACTCTCCTCTGTGTCGGGATGATTTGGAACTGGAGGACCTTCTACAGAAATGGGATTTAGTCCTGTGATGGAGAATGAAGGTTTTACAGATCATTTTATTCTGCCCTTTCTTACTGTATTAAATTATGCATCTTCCATGGTTGCAAACGTATGGAAGTAGATTCAGTAAGACTTCGCATTTCAGGAATTGTTTTGCACTTTTGAACTTGGATGAAGGTGGAGCGTTGTCCCAAAGCCCTTTAATTGCTATCAGTTATGCACGTTTGCCTCTGACTACTGTTTTTAATGGACATTTTTATATACTGTGCACTGCACCTTGCCCTGCCACATCTCACTCCATTGCTTGCATAGGTAATAGCATGTCTTACCTGTTCCCTCTAATATACAGAGCATATGTTCTTTTTTTTTCCCCCACAGCCACTCTTATATTAAATTAAAACCAGTCCTTTACTCTGTTTATAAAGCTTCTGGATAATCAATTGTGCTCACAAGTGAAAACCAAGTCCAAGTGATGATAAACAGTATTACTACATAACCAAATCAGTGTCCTAGCTAAAGTGCAATAGTCAGGTCTACAGAATTGTATGGCAGTTTATAATGTATCTACTTAGAAATAAGCTTTATTTTGATGTCATAATGCCATTTGTCACATCCCTGTTCCATGATAACTACACATAAAAAGAATATTTTCATATAGGATGAATAATCTACATGTGAGCTTTTCACAGGCTCTCCTATGCTGCTCATTCATGCTTTGTATCCAAATCCCACCCTAGTATTGGACCTGAAACAGAATAGTCTTTAAAATATATTATGCAAGGCAAGAATGCATTTAAAACATGTACATTTTTTTTATATAAATTAATCCAAAATATTTATAACCAATAAACAGCATCAATCCTCACACATCTGATCACCCGCTGTCATAACAAAAATCTATTTAGGCATATGGTTTACAAAAGATATATTGATACCAAGGTTCCCATGGTATTACAAACATTAACCAAAATTATCTCTTTTAAAATAAATATACACAGAGGTCACAGAGTCTCCCAACATCACCACATCCTATCTCAGGGGGACCAATTACAGAGGTTGATACTTTAAATGCCTGTTTTTGTAGACTGAGGTCAAGCACTTACACCATGCTGCTTTCCAGATTGGAGCCTTGTAAATGACTACTGTTAAATATTTAGTGCCATAAATTATGCTTTTCTGCTTGAATTTGCAATCTCTCTGTGACCATCGTTTGCTCACTTCAAGGCTGGCTACCGACTTGGCACAGATAAATCTGTAAGTGTAAACATTCTAGTTCTTTATCTCTCAAACTGCCAATACAAATTTTTCCCCCAACAGGAGGAACTTCTTTTGTGTTGAGTTTACCAAGGTGTCAATATATCTACTTGAGCAAATTTAGTTTGTTAAAACCATTCAGATGGTGTACCCATTGTTTATTGATGGTGTATATTTATTAGATGGAATATTTTGGATTGATTTATTTGATTCCAGTTCTGGTCCTTTACCAGGTGTGTGTATGTGTGTGGGGGGGGCTGGGATTTAATTTTGCTCTACCCTGGAGATTACCGGCTATAATGAGCCAGTAGCCTCTGAGCAAATCTTTCATATACATTTGAATGTATATCATTAATGCTTTGTAAATAAATGATACAGCTTCTCAACTACTTTATCATCAATTACTTCTGCCCTTGAAATGGAAATGTTAAGAGGGCAAGTATCAAAATTGTGCCTGGGTGAATTTCTACAATGTTGGGTAAGATCCAATAGTCAATTAAAGGAACCCGTTGACTTACCAGAGACCAAAGGTGGGCCAGTGTGCTCCAGTTTTGGTTAATTATCACTAGCCCTTTTTTATTTCCACCATAATCATATAAAACCACTTAATATCATTTGGCACTGTCTCCATTTAATTTCTATGAGACTGGTTCCTGGATGTTCCTGGAGCTTTCAGAGGCCTAGTCCTGCTGTGGATTCCCAATTCCCTGCATCCCTGGAAGTCTATGGGTGGCCATTCCATTCGGAATGTTATCTGTCACAGGACATAGGAGAAAATAGCGATGTTTGCATTTGGAAATTGTACAGCTGTTCTAGAAATCAATATAAATTATTTTATAGTTTAGCTTAGTTCTGGCCTTAGTGATATAGATCTCTTTCCTTTTTGTGTTGTAGGATTTTTTTGTTGTCTTTACAAGGCAACCTGGTCATATCTTTTCTCTGGAATTTCTCGTGTTTACATGCTCTCTCTTGTTCCGTTGGCTTTCTACAAGTTCTATGAAACATTTCAAGCCCGCTAACACCCTTAGTGATGCTCATCTTTCTGTTCGCCCGGACAGCTGCTCCTGTAATGATTTTCTGTTATAAATACACATACTATGTAATGGCATTTCAGTGTTGTGGTTATGTACTCAAGGTTTGTCTTATTCCAGTATAATTTATTCATGTTTTATTTTGTGTTTTGTTTTAGTCTTGAAAATGATAATGTGTATGTTTTTAATCATCTGTGATTGTACATGTACTCAATAAACAACATTTAAATTATTTGGGATATAACTGTGTCAGCTTGTTCTCCTGTACGGAAGAAGGATAATTCAGTTGAATGGGAACTTATCTAAAAGTTTCTTGCTTTCTACTGGTATTGCCTATCTATCCAGTCAGATTTGATTGGTCATAATGAAAAAACCCATAGGTTCCTTTAATCATTTGGGTCACTAGATCACCAGTAATAGAACTCATCTTTCCCCTGGGTGCCCCCCCCTTGTTTATAAATTCCCAGGAAGTTTATCATCTGTTAATACCAGTAGCAGACCACTTGCATAGCATAAACCAATAGAAGCTTCTGGATCAAGAAAAAACTATTCAAAGGTCACACTCGAGAACACACTTCTCTCTGGTAATTCAGTATAGGCAATCTCATGGTGGTGTCTTGGCATCATACCTTGCCCTGAGTTCACCAGCTTGTGTCCCTACACCAGTGGCTTGATGACCATGAGGTTCTAACCTCACTAAACTCCTCGGTGGTGCAAAGGGCTGGTCAGCTAACTTCCCCTGAGACGACCTTTCACTTCTACAGCGACTATAGCAATAGACTGCACGCTACCTGAGCTCACCCACTTGTGTCCCTACACCAGTGGCTTCATGGTCATGGGGTCATAACCGCACTAAACTCCTCGGTGGTGCAAAGGGCTGCTCCACTAACTAACTAACCAACCCCTCAGCCTAACTTTCAGTCCTAGAGGGACTATCGCAATAGACTACCTGCATGCTACCCAGACTATAATCCTGTATTCCTATAGGTGAGGTCCCAGGAAGGGGCATATTCCACCTTTTTAAACACTCCCACCTACTGGGAAACACTGAATTTCCTTAAATCACTTTGACCCATGGAAAGGGTCTTTCCACTTGATAAAATAAATAGGCCCTGCAATTACAGGTGTGGGGAGTCTGAACCAAAAGACTTTGGGGGCAAATTCACTAAAGCACGAAACTGCGCTAGCGACATCTTCGCCGGCGTTCGCCGCACTTCACCAGGCGAATTATCGCCAGCGCTACACAAATTTACTAAGATGCAAATTTGCACTCAGGGCGGCAAACAGTAGCAAAGTAACGCTACCGTTACTTCGCCAAACAATGCGCATTTACGCTAGTGATACCTAATTTGCATACGGCGCAAACTTAAACGTATAATAGAGGTGTATGTTGTAGCCACTACATTACACTACACAAGCCCAGGAAACCTTTAATAAATAAAATAACGTTGTCCTATTGCCCTACATGTGCCCCCTGTATAGTTGTGTTGCCATATGTTAGGAAATGTAGGGGGGAAGGAGGGTAACCCCCCCAACAAATTTTCGCTATTTTTCAGACTATCACCCTACAAAAAGTAAGACGGCAGTGTTTTTTGGGATTTAGAAAAAATGTCAAGTTTTTTTTTTCAAACTCCTATATATTATATTGAACTTCGCCAGGTCTGACCTGGCAAAGTAAAGTCTGGCGTAAGAGGTAATGTTCAGAAAAATGTTCATCTTGGTGAATTAGCGTAGTTATGTCCCTTCATCAGTGCGCAACTTCGCACCCTTACGCCAGGCAAAGTTGCGCACTGACGAAGGGAGGTAACTATGCTAATTCACTAAGATGAACATTTTTAGCGTAGTTACGTCCCTTCGTCAGTGCACAACTTTGCCTGGCGTAAGGGTGCGAAGTTGAGCAAGTCTATCTACTTCGCTAGCAAATTTTCGCCAGGGACACTGTAAGTCGGCGAAGTTGCAAATTGACGTCACGCTGGCGAATTAGCACTAGCGTTGGGCGCTTCACGCTTTAGTGAATTTGCCCCTTTATGTGCAACTAATGTGGTTAAAAGAAATGCTTGAAGCGGTAGGCATACTGAAAATAAAAACTGCCAACAGTGTTTATTGTCTGTGCGAAGGAATGTTACAAACACTGTTGGCAGTTTTTATTTTCAGAATGCCTCCCGCTTCAAGCATTTCTGACAGTTGATAGGCTGACAGATTTTCTGAAATCCACATGGCAAATAAAGCTTGCCAAGTGACTTGAAATTCTCTTAAAGGGATACTGTCATGGGGAAAAAAATTTCAAAATGTATCAGTTAATAGTGCTGTTCTAGCAGAATTCTGCATTGAAATCCGTTTCTCAAAAGAGCAAACAGATTTTTTTATATTTCATTTTGAAATCTGACATGGGGCTAGACATATTGTCAATTTCCCAGCTGCCCCAAGTCATGTGACTTGTGCTCTGATAAACTTCAATCCCTCTTTACTGCTGTACTGCAAATTGGAGTGATATCACCCCCTCACTTTGCCCCCCCCAGCAGCCTAACAATAGAACAATGGGAAGGTAAACAGATAACAGCTCCCTAACACAAGATAACAGCTGCCTGGTAGATCTAAGAACAGCACTCAATAGTAAAACCCATGTCCCACTGCGTACTATTCAGTTACAATGAGAAGGAAAAACAACAGCCTGCCAGAAAGCAGTTCCCTCCTAAAGTGCTGGCACAAGTCACATGACTTGGGGAGCTGGGAAATTGACAAAATGGCTAGCCCCATGTCAGATTTCAAAACTGAATATAAAAAAAAGTGTGTTTGCTCTTTTGAGAAATGGATTTCAGTGCAGAAGTCTATTGGAGCAGAACTATTAACTGATGCATTTAAAAAAAAAAACCATGTTTTCCCATGACAGTTTCCCTTTAAAGCTGTGTTCTGTGATACGGCATATACTTGCAACATTTTGCATTCAGACTGGGACATTGCAGTTTCTCACTAGGTTAAGCCATCAGAGCACATACTGCCGAGGGCAGTACATATAAAAGATTGAGCATTACCCTGGACTGTTGTTTGTTCTGGGGATCAGGGCCAAGAGACAAAACAACTGCTATTCCTCCACCTGCTTGTCTGCTATGTGTAACTTATATTGCATCTGAACTCATCCTGGATAAGTGGTTTTGGAAGGAGTTATTGAAAGGGGTTATTGGCACAAAACATAATGATCAATGGTAGATCCATTTCATTATTCAGGTAGGTGTTCGCTTAAACTGTGAAGGTGTGATTGCTATGATGCCATTGTGATCAGATGACACTCACAGCTCTGTGAGTTTCAGCCAACACCTACACATGAAAAGTTCAATTGAACCATCGTGATTCCCTCCACATCAACAAAATACTACAGAATTCACAGGAAAACTACATTTTGGGTTTCAACCCCCTTCTAGGACTTGGAAATCTTAAACTGTTGGAAAGAATCCCCTTACCATAGTTATGGTAGAAGTGCCAATGAGGTATGGACATCCTATAAAGGAGCAATTTGGTCCTTCCATTTAATTTTTCCCCTAAATCAAGACACAAGTAAGTGTCCCAGGTCCCCATAAAGATGTTTAATGCGATTTTCTCAAGGGAAAAAAAAACATTTTTATCAACAATGAGTTAATAGCAGAATTCTACACTGAAATCTGTTTTTTTCAAAGAGCAACAATACTTTTTTTATATATAATTCTGAAAATGTATGTGGGGCTAAATTTGATGACCTTTTCCCAGGTGCCCTCAGTCGTGTGACTTGTACTCTGATAAACTTCAGTCAATATACTGCTGCTCTCCCTTTCCCCAGACCAAGCCTATCAGCAAAACAATGGGAAGGTAACCAAATAACAGATCCCTAGTGACTCCAATAGCCCTGTTGCTACCATCTTGAATTTTAGCAAATGAGTGAACATGCAAAACTGCCCCATTAACTTCAATTATCTTGTACAGTAATGAAGAAAATACACGTATATACACACAATACGCACTTGTAAATAATTGTACTCTGGTTTCTATGAATATGATGAATCCAGATTCTAAATACAGGTATAGGACCTATTATCCAGAATGCTCGGGACCTGGGGTTTGCAGGAGAATGGATCTTTCTGTAATTTGGATTTTCATACCTTAAATCTACTAGAAAATCATGTAGCCAATAGGCTGGGTTTGCTTCCAATAAGGATTAAATTATATCTAAGTTTGGATCAAGTACAAGCTACTATTGTTTTATAATAGAGAAAAAGGAAATCATTTTAAAAAATTTGGATCATTTCATTATAATGGAGCCTATGGGAGATGGTTTCCAGATAAGGGACCCAATGAGAGGGAAAAGTTGTGGCACCTAAAATACATTAAATACAATGAGAAACAGTGGAAACTTTAGTTCCATATACATTAAATACAGTGAGAGGCAGGAGAAACTTTAGGACCAAGTACAATAAATAAGAGAGGCAACGATTCCTGATGCTCCAGACCCCTTTACCATTCCAAAAAGCAGGTTTCCAGATGGCTGGATAAGATTTTAGCATTGTAGAGATCAAAATGAAGTCAGAAATAGTTGACATTGCCACCTAGTGGTAAACATGAGAATAGCCCCAAGCAGAAGACGCCCTGTTTTGCTATATCATGACTTGGGTCGTATTGAAGTACAATAAGAAGGGGAGAAACAATAGCTGCCCGAGAGAAGTTCTGTTGTGTAGTACTGGCTCCTTCTCAAAGCTCAAAATGACAGGAGATGGCCGCCTACACACAATTATTACAGCTAAACAAAATACATTTGTTTGTTCAAGAATAAAATTGTAAATGCTAGCAAGATTATTTACAATATAAACACTTCATTGTTTTCTATGGGGTGTACCACAAAGACTACAGTTTGTAGCACAGCTCGCACCAGGTATTTGGTGTCACCTTTAGATCAGGGGTCCCCAAACTTTTTTGGCCCAGGGACCAGTGTAGCGGAAATTATTTTTGCGGGGATCAGGAGGAGTCGAGGGTTGGGAGTCTGGGGGGTTGGGAGGGGGTCGGGGGAGGTTGAGAGGGGGTCCGCATCCAATTCTGGTGCACCAGCGTCCAATTTGACACGCCTCGATAATACGGCGCTAGGTTCAGGACTGGCCGCAGCCTGGCAGGTTGAGGACCCCTGCTTTAGATTAGAAGTTGTTGGACACCAATATCTACAGAAATAAGACTTGTTTTACCCAGCCATATAGAGTGTCTCTATATGGACTATACTTTGCTGTGGGGTCAGTCAGCACTATGATGTATGTTCTGTGTAGTTTGCCCAATAGAAAACAATATAATCTAATTTTATTATTATTATAAAATCTAATTTTATTTATTATTATTCGGCTGAACGCAGAAAAGCGGAACGCAGGGGAGCGCAGGTAAAAGGGTACTGTGATTTATCGCTTGTTCTAAATCTGCGCTACCACAGCAAATCCCTCCCCAAAATGTATTCCCCTTGCATTCACATTTTCCAGTTTAATGTTTTTTAACAGTAATGTTTTTTTAGGGCTGAACGTCACAGCACAACGTCTTCAGATCCAACGAGCTAAGAGGAAGCGCATGTGACAAGACAGTTGCGCCAAATATAATGTAAGTAATAGAAATATTGCACCTACAATCTGCATGCGTCCTACGTGACACGATTGTTGGATGCGAACGCCGTACGTTGCATCTTCGCCTGACAGATGTGTCGTGCGCATGCAGTTTGTAGTTTGCAATATTTCTATTACTTACATTATATTCGGTGCATCCGTCCTGTCTAGTGATTGGCAAATAAATTTGGATTTGCGGCAAATTTCCACTTTTCGTCATCCGTGATTATGTTTGCAAAACTGTGCTAAAAAATGAGCCAAGGTTATAATAGCACACTCATGCCGCAATCGTACAGGGCAAGTCTAAAGGGCCAAGTTAAATTGAAATATAGCCCCCAGTTCCAAGGGCATACATATCTGACTCATTAAATATATTCCGAAAAAAATCTAATTTTAAGTAAAAAAATCACTGTTTATTTATCAAAAGTTTAAAAAAATAGGCATACAGACCAATTGTTGTTCCGCCTTACGCATTTCGTACCCCCCAGGTACTTAGTCGTAGGCCAAAAAATTAGCCGGCAAAAAATCTGCTGTAACAAAAAAAAATTGCATCAAAATTGTTGCTTGCATAAAACTGATGTGCGGCAAAATTATTTGGCTGTCCATTGTATTTGGACAAAATAGTTGCGTGTATAAAATCTGTTGCTCGAGTCAAAATTGTTTTGTGTCAAAATTATCACTTCTCCTCTCAGTGAGACGGATCTGAAGACTAGTGATGGACGAATCTCCCCCGTTTCGCTTCGCGAAAAATTTGCGAAACGATTCGCGGCACGCTTTTGACGTGCGTCGCTTCAACTTCGACGGGTTGCGTCGTTTTTGACGCGCAATGCGTCTTTTGCGTTGCGTCATTTTCGGCTAAATTTCGCTGGCGTTTGCGGGAATTCGCCGCGAATTCGCCCATCACTACTGAAGACATCACGCAGTGGAGTTCAGCCCTTACTTGTGGAAATGCAAAGGTTAGATAAGGAGAAGGCACTTGCAGGAGATTTGCCATCACCCCAGTAGCGCAGATTTTCTATGGCGATGCCCTTACTGTTTGCAGGCCAAAATCACTGATTTCAATGTAACACAGTAACATAGTAAGTTAGGTTGAAAAAAAACACATCCATCAAGTTCAACCTCTTTTTGATGTTGCCAAACGAGCAGATCTCTCTCCTATATGCCCACCTGGAGGGCGATATCCCTAGGGCCCGACGATCGGATCAGAATGATGCGGATACGGGCGGTCGGATCGTGGAACCACAGATGCGGCCGCGATCAGAAAGGATTATTAATCCTGCCCAATCGACATTTGCCCAACTTTTTTTTTTATCCTCCGCTTTTATATTAAGATTTAGTATGTTCCGCAGTTCGCTATTTTAAACAATTATTCATTTGGTCTTCATTTTTAGTTAGTTCTGTGATTATTATTTGTCTCTATGCCGCCATCTGGTTGTCAGGGTCACTGTCCCCAGCAACCTAAAAACAAATTATCAGTAAGGGTTAATTTATGTTATTCCTATGCCTATATTTATCTTTACAAGTCCTCTCCAATTGATCTGCTCTATTTTTTTTTGCATTTTAAAAAAAAAAATTTATGTTTTTGTTATGCAACGCTATACACGAGCGTCTGTAGCTGCGCTCCCCTGCATTCCGGTTCCATGCGTTCAGCCGTGGGGAGCACAGGAGCAGACACTCAGTCTTTTTCAATGGGGCTGTACTCACACAGGCGCATGTAGGCGCCGAACGCAGTTTGAGACGCAACATGATGCATTTTTTCTCGGTGCCTACTTTGCCTGTGTGAGTACAGCCCCATTGAAAAAAATCTGCTCCTGCGCTCCCCTGCGGCTGAACGCATAAAATCAGCGATAGGTGCCCTTTAAGAATTTACAAGAAATGAACAAACTGCAAATTGTCCCTGAATATTAATATCTATACAGTATTTAAGTTGAACTTACCCCTTTCAAACATTATATAATCAGCTTGAATGCATGGCTGCTCAGAAATCATTATTATGGTATTTTCACACTGCACTCCCAGATTTTTACTCACATCACTGCTTTCGTGGTGCTGGTAGTCCGTTGACCCGACACGGTCCCTTAGCAACAGCAATTTCCAATAATGGATCCGCACACACTTATTTCTGCAGTGGGGGGATTCCCCTTTTCTTTTATTCAACCACCAACTTCAACTTCTATTGAAGTAGGTGGTTGAATAAAAGAAAAGGGGAATCCCCCCACTGCAGAAATAAGTGTGTGCGGATCCATTATTGGAAATTGCTGTTGCTCAGAAATCATTCCAGTCTGAACTATGAATGATTGTAAGCTCTACAGGGCAGGAACCTTGATTCTCTTGTCTTTAATGTAACTGCACTTTGTATTTATTATTTTCCTGGCCCCTGTTTTTTCTAATTAATGTATTGTGCTGCTGTACAGTGCTGAGTATATAAGTAGTACTATAGAAATAAAAATATACATACCTGCATAAACAGTCAGTATTTTACGTTTTAAATGGAGAGGGGCAACCCTCTCTCCAGGGGTGTAAGTGAAGTGAAATCAGACCCTGCAGTTGCAGAGGGGTCCCAATTAATGAGCAATTTTCATATATTGCAGTAGAAAATATCACTGTAACCAATAGGGTAGGACTTAAACTGAAATTGCTTTGGGGTCCAGAAACATCTAGTTACACCACTATACTCCAGTTTCTGCATGGCAATTAAGTACAGATATAGGATCCATTATCCAGAAAGCTCCAAATTACAGAAAGGTAATTTCCCATAGACTTGCAGAATTGTAATTAATTCAAACATTCTAAAATGATTGATAATACAACAGCATGCTTCAGCTTATACTACTGTCAGTGTAGCCATGCAATCTGAATTAACAAATAGCTTTTAATACAAGCTTTTAACTTTACGCTCCTTTTCCATAATATAATTTGTACAGGTAGAATTAAACGTGACACTCGTAGAGTCACTCATTTTAGCTCCTTGTAGTGTGGTCAACTGGATCGTGATCTGGGACACGCCTGTGTATGTGTAATTCTACAACAAGCTGTAAGGGGTTAATTAGTTGAAGGATGGGGCAACTGAATTAATTAACAGATGCAGAGCTCCTGTTGTTGATTAAGATTCTGCTAGAAATGGGTCTCCCTTGATTCGAATGGTATAAAAGCCTGGTCTTCTGTTGGAGGTTATTCCAGGAGTTACTGACAAGATGAGGTGGCATGCAAGCTCTTGGGGTTTACTGGTTGCACTGGGGGTCTGTTCTTTAGTTTCTAGTGTTCAGGGATTTTGGGATGGGTTGCGCTGTGGCCCCACAAACATGCAGTTTTCAGTCCCTTCTCTGATACAAGATGTTGCCTTTGTGCTTTCAGCTGTGGGTGAGTATGTATGCATTAAACTGGGCTCTAGGCTGTAGCTGACTTACCCCAAGGGTGGTTTTGATTTAGTGGGACGTAGAAGGGGTCAGTCTCAAATTAGCCTACGATCTGGGGTGAAAGATTTAGTATCTCGAGTATCCTTTGAAACTACTCTAACTTTGTTCTAAGAAATATTTGTCTAACTTTTTAGTATAATCTAGAGATATTCTGAGACTGCTAGGTTTTCTTTATTACTTGTAGCTTTTGAGTTTAGTCTTAAATTCTGCAGATTCAGCATTCTGGCTGCTAGGGTTCAGTTTACATATGGACATTTTGGGCTGGGCTCCCCTGTTTTCTGTTCAACCGCAGGGGAGAGCTGGGCCAGATGCAGTAAATTCTTCTCTACTTGCCGTCCTGATGACAAGTGTTGAATGCAACTTGTTGTGTTCCCCCTGTGTTTGGCACTTGCTTGTCACCCCCCTAAGGAACTGGACAATCCCTTAAATAATATTCATTGCATCTGGGTCTGTGGTTAAATGTGGAGTTTACCCCCAAAAAAAGGTGTGTGTGTGTGTGGAAACCCTTAAAAAAAAAAACTGAATTCATATTGGAAAGCTGCTTAGAAGTGGACATTCTATATTGTAAGAAAAGGTTAACTGAAAGAGGAACCACCCCTTAATGGAACAGTCCCTTCTCCAGGGGTGTTTGCCTGCAGTGAAACTTAATTAATTAATGTCCTGGCTAGGTTTCAACCTAGAACCCCAGTAATGCAAGGCAGCAATGCTAACCCAGCCTGTTCATCACTTTGGTAAACTGCCCTTGAGCTAACTTTGATAATTTGAGACTCTTGAGTAAACGAGCATTCTGACAGTCTCTGCTTAAAGGACAAATGGCAAATTCACCAATTTAATTGGTGGGGCTAATATATATATATTTTTCCCCATTCTTGTTAGAAAGGTGGTGCCCTATGGCAAAACTAACCTTTTTTTATAGGCATTTATTTTTAATCTGTGCTTTTGAGTACTGGGCATGGGCTAAAACTCTAAGATTAAATTTGTCGGTGGTTCAAAATGTATTTTGCCAGTGCAGTATTTACTTGGCCTTTAAATGTAAGTATGCAGTGACCGATACGGAAAAGGAAACCCCCTTATGTGCTGAGGCATTGATTCTTTCACTGCCACCAAGGAAATTCTAAATCCTTAAGCATTTAGTATATTAAGTTTTATAACTGCATTAGCCATGCAATGGGCCAAGACTTGCCTTGGGTAAGCCTGCTCTGGGTAAAATATTGGTTACTATCCTGAATGCTTAATGTAGGTTAGAAGTATTTCCTTTGTTAACTACTGTATGGTGATTTTGTATATCTTAAAGCAGTGATGCCCAACCAGTAGCTCGTGAGCAGCATATTGCTCTCCAACCCCTTGGATGTTGCTCCCAGTGGCCTCAAAGTAGGTGCTTATTTTTGAATTACTGGCTTAGAGGCAAGTTCTGGTTGTATAAAAAACAGATGTCCTGCCAAAAATTCTCTCCTGTAGGCTGCCAGTCCATATAGGGGCTACCAAAAAGCCAATCAGAGCTCTTATTTGACATCCACATGGACTTTTTCATGCTTGTGTTGCTCTCCAACTCTTAAGTTTAAAAAAAAAAAAAAAAAAAAAAAATGTGGCTCACGAGCAAAAAAGGTTGGGGACCCCTGTCTTAGGGCTAGGCCAGACGGGGAGATTCGGGGGCATTTTGTCGACTTCTCGCCGCGACTTGTAGCCCCCGAACCTCCCCGAATAGACACTTACCTAAGCGCACCGGCGTTGCTTGAAAACGCTGGCGCGTATCCACACGGAGCGGCGCGCTTTTTGAAATTGCCTGGCGAGGCAATTTGGAGCAATTTCAAAAAGCGCGCCGCTCCATGTGGATACGCGCCGGCGTTTTCAAGCAACGCCGGTGCGCTTAGGTAAGTGGCTATTCGGGGAGGTTCGGGGGCTACAAGTCGCGGCGAGAAGTCGCCAGGCGACAAAATGCCCCCAAATCTCCCCATCTGGCCTTAGCCTTAAAGGAACTGCATTATCACGTGTTTTTATAGTAAAACTGTTTGCAAAACTAATTACTTTATATAAATAAGCTGATGGGGCAGCCAATCAAAGGTTTAATGTTATGTTATACATTACTTATCTTGTGCCATATAGCCTTTTTTTTCCAATTTCTGCCATTGCTATTCAGCAGCTTCTTTATTTGAACTATAGTAGTGTCAGAAGCAAACGGGTCCGTTTTAAAAGCGCAGGGCAACACCATGATAATTTCATTACTTCATTACATTGCTTTCATTTTTTGGTGTTGCTGTTCCTTTAATACAAATATGCCCCTGCTAGCAGCAGCTACTTGTCATGGCTACAAAGTAGACAATTGTGATATTTGGCTTTACTGTGTTTTTAGCATGGGCAATTCTCAGTATTGACTGTCAAGATATTCTGTAGCCACAAAAAGTAGCTGCTATTAGTAGCTGTACACTCTTGGACTATAGCTATGCATAATAACCTGTATTAGGGCCACCCTTGTTGGGATATAAGACTCCTAGTGTTCAGGGTCGGACTGGAGGGCCCACTGGAGCTGCTAGCCAGGGCCCCGTTCAGACCCCACAGCTGGGGCGGCATGCACTGAGCGTGTGCACAATGCCCCCACTCCACCATGCTGCTGCTCCGGCGAGAGGGTGAGCTTGCACGCTCACCTGTCGCCTTGTAAGTATACGCGGAGTGCCGCCGCAGCTGTGGGGGTCGGTAGGGGGTCTGGGGGTCGGTAGGGTGGGGGGGCCCTGGCTAGCCTCCCCATGGGCCTGCAAGTCGTGGATCTTGTCCGGCAGGGCCCACCATGTTTTTTCCTGGTGTCCCGTCAGCCCAATCCGACACTGCTAGTGTATCATGATGTGAGATCTCTATCTAGCACTGTGTATTGATTCTTGCTGTATTCTAGAAAGCATTTAGCAATAAACTAGCTCTAACCTAAAACAAAATAAATTTTGAGGCAGTTCCTGGTGTATACTTCCCCTTTGTCTTGCTGCAGTAGAGTATACAGTCCTGGCCTGTTATAACCGCTCTATTATTGCTCTAGATCACACTGGAAAATCTCACTACCTTGTCAATAACACTGCTTGTGGTACCTGGGTAGGACAAAGACCAGATGGTTCACTGCTTGTCGAAGCTGCCTACGATGGGTGCTATGTTCGTGAGGAGGTAAAGTTTGCTCAATAAAAGCAATTCTGCTAATGGGAAGTCTTTCTTGCCTACTGCTGTGCTGTAATGCATGTATTTGTGGCTTTTAGAATGGCGACCATGTAATGACTGTTAGTCTTGAAGAGGTAATAAATGGACATGTTGACTACCATAAACAAGAACTCAAGTGCCCAGTCATGGAAGGTAAATTATTTATTTCCCCCCCCCCCTCTTTAATGTGTAATGGGGGGGCGTACATACTGTAGCTGACTCCAATCACTAGTTAGGAATTTTGGTATTCCTTTAATGAGGAAGGCAGAGCTGATGTACAGATTCAATAAAACAGAGCAGCTCCATTGTAAGCTCTCAGCAATGGCAACGGTGCAGACTCAAAGCACTGGTGGCTTATGTACAATATTTCTCCTCTTCTCACACCACATGTTCACTCACTTATCTGTCTCCAGTGACTATACTAGTCTGGAATCAACTGGCATTCGGTCACTACAGCCTGTACTGTCTTCCAGTGCCTGTACTGACCTGAGATGACAGGCTAGAAAATTTAAGGTCCAACCTTAGAGCTTTGGACCAACTGCTGCACAAACTACATATGTAAATATTGTAATATCTGCCAACACTTTTAATGGGAGGACTCCATCAACCCTAGGTGAAGGCATACATGGAGTCTTGATTGGTTATCTGCAGCTCAGTATATCATAGCCATGAATCTCTACATTCCATACAGATGTTATTGTGAGCAATTTGGCTCTCTATAGTCTGCATTACAGAATCCATGTTGGGACCTCCTCTGGCGAAATCTCTTGTATGCACTCTACCAAAGGAAAGCACACACCCATTGTGTCGCCTCCATCCTGGCCACATGTCCTGTTCCAATCTCCTGTCTTGGTCCTCTGTCAGGCTGACGAGGAAGAGCAGAGGATGGAGAGCTTGAGCGCTGAGAAACGAGACCTGAGGGGAAGAGATTGGAACATGACATGTGGCCAGGACAGATGTGATTGAAATGGGCACATCTGCATTCTGCTTCCTTAGGAGAGTGCATACAGGAGACTGGAAGAACAGAGGGTGTACAGACCGCATTTTAGGACAGCCTCAGGAGAAAGCAGTCTGCAGCCTGGCTGATTGGGTATAGGCCAGGGGTGTCCAAACTGCACCCCAAGGGCCAAATGCGGCCCAGGATGGATATGAATGTGGCCCAGCTTGACATGCTCGCTTCTCAAGCGAATGTCGTTGCAAAGGATTTAGGAGGGGTACTCTGCCCATTGCCCAGTTAGTAATAATAATAAGTCTTAATATCCAGGTGTCCCATATTCCAGTCTATAGCTCAATCTGGTTATACAACTGGTATTGTAGTTTTTGTGTGTTTTTTTCCCTTTAATTTTACAAATCTAAAGTGTTTAATGTGTGGCCCCAGACAATGTTTCTTCTTCCAATGTGGCCCTCTAAGCCAAAAGTTTGGGACACCCCAGGTATAGGCAAATCCTAGGAACCAGCTGTTATCTAGAATAAAATGAACTTCAAAATGGGGCGGGTCCAGTTTTAAAGGAGCCCTCAAGTATTCTGTTGGGTCAAAGCTATTGTCTTGTGAGACCTCATAACTTTACCACTTCCTCCTGTAGCTAAAGATGTTCCCAGCCCAGATACATGTTCTTCCATCAAGCGAGAAGACAGGCTTTCCTGTGCCAAGACTCCTGTATCGCAAGACCTCTGCCAAGGGCTGGGATGCTGTTACACACCCAGTGATCCTACAATGCCTTGTTACTATGGGAATAAATGTGAGTGAGCTACTACATTCACAGTAACCTCCTATTTAACAATTTTTGAAAAGGGGTTGGGGGGTGCGGCACAACTGGTCACTAATTGTACCATAAATCCAGTTGGTTACCAAAAAATCCCCCTGTACAAACTTACAGGTTCAACTTAATATTGAGAATTCTATAACCTTGGTGTAAAAAGGATAGAACAGAAGTATTGATGATTATCTTGATCACTGAGGCTTTGATGAAAGTGTAGTACTTATACTACACTGTTAAGTGTTGTAGAAAAGTGTTCACAACTTTCTTTCTGACCAGTTGTCTCCAAGGCTCTCATCTTAACCCTGATTGTCATTCTTTTAACCTGCTAGTGACTGCCCAGTGCACTACTGACAACAATATGCTGGTGGCCATCTCAAAAGATCTGACCAAACCTTCATTGTCCCTGAATTCCATTGGTGTGGTCGGTGTAGATCAAACATCATGCCAGTCACTGAGTGTTTCCAAGACCAATGCCTTCATAATGTTCCAGTTTCCTTTGTCTTGTGGGGCCACAAAGCGGGTAAGAAATATTTTCCTGGTATGTTGCCTTACTTAACCTAACCCTTAAATGATGGTACTGCAAGGAGATACTTTATTATAAATCTGCTAAACCTTTATGTTAATCAGATGGATGGCAACATAATTACATATGAAAGCACAGTTGTTTCAGCTCGGGACATAAGAACCTGGAGGGGCTCTTCAATCACTCGGGACAGCACAATGAAGTAAGCTTTTATGTCTAGATCGCGGAGCTTGCTCACACAAAGTTTAAAAAGACAATTTAAAGGTGGTAAAATATTATGTAGAACATACTAATAGGGTGTTTTATTTTCTTTAAGGTTAACTGTCCGGTGCATCTATGGTAGAACTGGAATTGCCCCATTGCTAAAGGTTGAGGTATACACCCTTCCGCCACCACCTCCTATCTCTACTCCTGGGCCTCTTATGCTGGAGATGAGAATTGCTCGTGGTAAAATTATATTCTCATTTATCAACTTAAAAACATCTCTGTATATTATGTAGACAAGTCCCAAATGTCTAAACCTTGCTCACAGACTACTCTGGTCAGTAGAAAATGTACTACATATCAATAAGGCGCACAAACCTACTGTGACTACCTGTACTCTTTTGGCCATCTTAAAACTGGCTGTAGGCCCAACACTTTGTTTGCCTTATAGGAGAGTACCAATAATTCCAGAACACAACCTGGCCATTAGCTGGTCCAGTTTTTAGGTGCCTTCTGTAGCAAAACTTTCCTAGGCCACTTCAGGACTTGCATTTAACACTTGACTTCACCTTTTGTAATGACTTGGCTCTTTTGTTGTTAGACATGCAGTATACTACTTATTATGCTGATGGAGACTACCCAGTAATCAAGATACTCAGAGATCCTGTCTTTCTGGAGGTTAGAGTATTGAGGCGGCTGGACCCAAACCTGGTGCTCGTTTTAAACCAATGCTGGGCTACACCCTCAGCTGACTCTACTGCACAGCCACAATGGCCTATCCTGACAAGTAGGTAAGTGCTCACATAATTCAATGAGCCCTTGGGTCTGCTGTGATATATTAAATGACCACAAACTCGACTAAATGAAGACCAACTTAAAAGTGCCAAAGAATGTCATAACTTAAAGGTTTACCACCTCTTTAAGCCAAATTGACCATGCCCCCGACTACACTGCATCTTTGAGGTGCCACTTAAATGTCTGTATCTGGTTCTAGATGTCCTTTCCCTGGAGACAACTACCTCACGCAGATGATTCCTGTTGGAGCCGCTACCCAGGCTGTACCTTTCCCATCTCATTACCAGCGCTTCTCAATCAGCACTTTCACATTTGTGGATGGAACTACACAACTTCCTCTTGGTGGCATGGTGAAAATCATGTTTAATTTTAGCTGTAAACATAGCTGGTTACAAATGTCTAGTCTTTATCTGCCTATGTTGGAATGTTGCCTACTACCTATAACCTACTTTTTTTTTTTTTTCCAGGTTTATTTTCACTGTAGCGCTTCTGTGTGCGTCCCATCTGCTGCTGACACATGCAGGATTGTGTGCAACACAAGAAAACGTAAGACACAGGACTGGATAGGAGCAGACTTTCATTAAAAGTAGCTAGTATAGTGCTATGAGAAAGGTGTGCTGATCTAAGGCTTAACAAAATAATGGGTAGGTAATGGCAGCAACTTATTAAATACTACAGAGAAAACTAATGCTACAAAAAAGATGCCATATTGGCATACATCTAACCTGGCCAGTGTCAATCTAATCTACCTAAGCCAATAACCTTATGGCTCCAGTTTAGAGCAGCTCCCTTAAAGTGCCGCAAGCTTGCTTGTGCGACATTCTTTATAATGGAGAGTCCATGAAATCCTTCTGCTAGTGGGATTTACTTTCTGACCCGCTAAATTTGCATTGTGTTGTGCTTCTTAGGAAGAATGGCTAAAGAGAACACTGCAGAATATCCTTTGGAGACCACTGTGACCTCTGATGGACCAGTTGACTTCATCAATGAAGAGGAAAGGCACATAGAAGCAGAAGGTAATATTATTCCCTCAACTCCCTAATACTTTTATATGACTGAGAAGTGAATTTGGCTTTCTTCTGCTGCAGGTGTCAACAGCTTTGGTTATCCTGCGCTGCACTGGGCAAGAGGAGTAGCAGCCATAGGAGGTGTTTTGACTGTTACTGTGACTTTCATTGGTCTCTGGATACACTATAGAAAGGGGTGCCAAAAGACTCATGATGTAAATGCTTGAATAAAACAATCTTTCAAGGAATAGCTGGACTCTGGAGGTTTCACTAATGTTGAATTTAATGTGCCCCATATTCATTGTGTAAAGACTTGGGATCGTCTTTGATTATGCCCATAAAGCAAACACCATAACAGTAAAGTGTGCATTATAAAAAGGCAAACCTTTCAAATTTCCACCCCTATAAGTTATTTGCCCCAACTTTGGAGTGCTGATTTGGGAAACCTGTCTGTTCTTAGATGCTCTTATTAAACATGGCAGAGCAATGATTTCCTGCCCACCAGTGGCTCATGAGCAACACTGCTCTCAAACCCCTTGGATGTTTATCCTGGTGGCCTCACAGTAGGTACTTGACTGTCTTGACATAAGATTTGGCTTGGTGAAAAACAGGTACTGCCAAACAGAGCCTCATGTAGGGGCTGCCAATAACCAACCACACCTCCAGGAACTTATGCCAGACTGTTACTCTTGTCTCTCATAGTGGGCCATTTAGCTGATAACATTTGTGAAACGGGTTCTAGCAAAATTGTCAAATGCAGAAGGCAATATCACTCATAGTCCTGCCAGGGGTTTTTAAAATGCCTGGTAAGGCTGCATCTTGGCCCTCCAAGTAGGTGGTGGCTTATGGAGGTAATGTGCTACCCATTAATGCTTGTTTGTTGTGCCATTTCCGGTTTGCCAATATTGCCTGGCAATCTCCTTGTGAGCCACCTAATGATAAGATGATCGCTAGAGATTTTTCTCCATGTAAGAAGGTGAATTATTTTAATGCTGGTTCTGATTAATATGGTAGGTTTGCCCTTGTTTGGAGTTTTCCAGCCTAGACCCCTTTAAAAGGGAAAACCACAGGCTTGAAGCAAAAAGAGGAAAGGTGCAAAGGAAGACTCTCGTGTATTTACAACACCACAGGTATTTATAGAGCTAGCAAGTGCCAGGATAGGAAATGTGGAGCTTGTTTCACAGGCAAGAAATAGCTGGCCGACTAAGAATATAGTGGGAATAGTGACCCCATGGTAAAGCTAGAGTCATTGGTAGCTTGTGCACCATACAAGGAATGTGCACTCTGGCCTGGCACAAGGGCTTATCTTCTGTAATGCTATATAGAGTACTATACTTGTAGTACTGACCTTAAGTGCCTGAAGGGGTTTTATATACAGTAGAACCCCCATTTTACGTTTTTCAGGGGACCAGAAAAAAATGGTGT
>CM044436.1:11773441-11832662 GCA_024363595.1 Xenopus borealis | reverse complement strand
ACTGTCCTTGCACAGTAGAGTGGAAAGTAGAGTACTGTCCTTGCACAGTAGAGTGGAAAGCCAAACTTTAACGAAAAAGCCAGCGATTCCATTTTTCTGTACATGCGTCTGCCCCAGGAAATTTAAAGAAAGAAGAAACAAGTAGGCAATCGCTCCATAGTGCTTGCTGGAAGAAACCCTGGCTGGGACAGTTTTCTTCTGATAGGAGCACTGGCCCGTGGTGTCACGTAAGTAGATACAACAATCACTTGGGATGCAAAACTTTTGGCATTCCCAAGTAAAAACACTTTTCCTTCTCCTTTAAGAAAATGAGTAATGAACAGATATTGGTGCTCAATCTATTTTCTTGCTTTGATGGGATGCCATGATGAAGCTGATGTGTGGACCCTTGGGTGTGGCACCGAAGAAATGCAGAGCCTGGTTTAATTTAAACATCCTCTGACCTCCCTGATTTCATCTGGAATTCTGCACAGTGGACTTACATATCATAAACAAATACTTGAGAATAAGTAACCATTTTCCCCCTGATTACCTAATGAAGGGCAAAAGGCACCATTGTAGTTTTTAATTTATACGGCACTCACATTTCAACTGCTTTTTTTTCTATAGAAGAAGAAACAAGCCACAGAGCTTGGATAAGCATTGAAACCTGCACCAACACCGGCTCTGGCGAATTTACGCTAGCGAAGTAGATAAACTTGCGCAACTTCGCACCCTTAAGCCAGGCGAAGTTGCGCATTGACGAAGGATCGTAATTACGCAAATTCACTAACATGAACATTTTCCTGAACGTTAGCACTTACGTTAGACGTTACTTCGCCTGGTCAGATCAATAATAATGATACTAGATTTTAAGTTTAAAACTCTTGCTTCTTGTTTTGGTTAGTATTTGTATATTATCTGTATGTTTGATGTATACATCTGTGGAATATGTTGGCACTTTATAAATACTGTGGCTACTGCTACTACTAATACACTATTAAAGGGGTTGTTCACCTTTGAGTTAACGTTTAGTATAATGTAGAGAGTGATATTCTGAGACAATTTGCAATTGGTTTTCATTTTTTATTGTTTGTGGTTTTATAGTTATTTAGCTTTTTATTCAGCAGCTCTCTAGTTTGCAGTGTCAGCAATTTGGTTTCTAGGGTACAAATTACCCTAGCAACCCTGCATTGATTTGAATAAGAGACTGGAATATGAATAGGAGAGGGACTGAATAGAATAAGTAATAATAAGTGGCAGTAACAATACATGTGTAGCCTTACAGAGCATTTGTTTTTAGATGGTGTCACTGACCCCCATTTAAAAGCTGCACTGAAACAGAAGAAAATTGCTAATGATTAAAAAACTATGAAAAATAAATAATGAAGACCAATTGAAAAGTTTCTTAGAATTGGCCCTTCTACAATATACTAAAAGTTAACTTGAAGGTGAACCACCCCTTTTATAATATAACCTATGGGCCTGTTTTTCAGAATGCTCGGCACCTGGAGTTTTCTAGATACAGGGTCTTTTTGTACAGTAATTTGATTGACCATAGTTTAGGAAAAAATCCAAATATCTTAGTTGGGAATCAAGTACAAGGCACTGTTTTGTTATTACAGAAAATAATTTAAAAAAATGCTGAACAATTTGGTTGAAATGGAGTTTATGGGAGGTGACCTTTATATAACTTTCTGGATAATGGGTTTCCAGATAAAGGATCATATACCTATACTTTAATAATGATGACGTATAATAATTACGTAAAATTCTGATAATAATAATAATTATGGGGTGAGTGAACGTAATGCTCGAGGTCAAGCTCAATTAAAGAAGTATATCTATTTATTTAATCCCACCACCTCTACTTACATTTTCCTTATTGCATATCACACAACACAAGTGTTTAATCATATCAGCGAGAGGCCCAGTAGCTAATTCTCTTTATCCCATGCACACAAACACACATATGCTAGGGGCATTTGTATCAAGAGCTAGTAAACTTAATATACTAAGCCACATAATATATATATTTTTTTCTATTTCTAGCATAGTTAATCTGATTTGTGTCACTTCAATAGAATTGATTAGGCAAAATGATGAGGCATGTTGACCCATCAGGCCAGTGGGATTTATCCTCCCAGTTAAGAGAAAATTTCCCAGTGGACTTATTCTGTGACTACTAAGGTTTAGCCGCAGAATGAAAGCTGAGTGCACAATATTGCTTTCCTGGAAAGAAAAGGTTAAAGCTGACATCTGATTAATAGCACATGAAAGTAAGATTGAGTGGAAATCTGTTTGGAAACTAAAGATGTCTTTGAACGAAAAACAATGAATTGTGTTTGCAACAAATTCAATACAAAATATCTGAACTTCAGCAGCAACTCACTTTTCATATGATTAAGTTGCATCATGTTGTTGCTTTTTTGCATGTAGTTTGCAAGTAACGGAACGCCTGATTTATAATATAGACCCCTTGCTAAATCAGATCCCATATGTCATACACAGTGTTGAATATTGATGGGACTCCACCGTGTAGATGTCTAGAACAAAGTTTGTTACATGTTGCAAACTCTTCTATCACTCTATTCCAATCTTATGGAACCTACGGAATGTATTAGATACAGTTAATTGCTCCAGTTGGTTCCAAGTCGTGTCAAAGAATCTTTATTAGGTATTAATTAGTAAAAGTAATATGTTCATACCTATAAACTACTACATACTTTCTCTATTATCATTCACATGCGTTCACTCATCTATTTGCTCCTGCTGAGCTACAACTGAGCTCTAGTTGCAAGACATTTACTCTCCCACATGCCCAGTCTCCAGTGTTGAGGGCAAAGAAATGCAGATGTGTCTGGGCAACATGTCACTCCTACAATGATGCCACTTTTGGCCCAGGCCTTTGTCACCTTCCCACTGGTACTGAAGGATTATTTAATGGCAAAGAAATTGTCAATTTAAGGTCAATGTGCCATTATAAACCATTTGTTCATGGTTAATACAACTAAAAAAGCTGTCCATGGAGAGATAAGTCTCAGGACCCTCTTTACCACTTTTTAATAAAAACAGTATATAACGATGATAGGGAAAGCAGAGGGGGTTTCCTACTCCCCCCCCCCACTTTTCCAGTGTGCAAGGTGCCAGGACTGGAATATTTAGCTTTTCCCTGGTAATGTACTTTAGTGAAGTACACAGAAACACATTATAAAGTGCCTGAAAATATTTCCCACACCAAGGGTTTAAAAATAGCATTTCACTACCTCTTTTATTAATGTGTGTCCTGTGCATGAGTCTGCAGATCTGAAATTCCATGCTCTGCAGCTTTCCTAATGCACCATGAGACTTAGCCAGCCCACTATATATTAAGGCATCACATAGCAGTTTTCATTTATCAAGCAGAAACCAAGGGGCAAATTCACTAAGATCCAAAAAATTGCCAGCGCAGGCTTTGCTAGCGTTCGCCGTACTTCGCCAGTGTGAATTTACGCTCAGGTCGGCGAATGATAGCGTATTTGCGCTAGTGTTACTTCGCTAGATATAGCGCAATTACGCTAGCGAAGCCTAATTTGCATACAGTGCGAATTTCTAAATATAATAAAAGTGTATGTTACATCCACTGCATTCCACTACACAAGCCCAGGAAACCTTTAATAAATAAAATAAAGTTGTCCTATTGCCCTACATGTGCCCCCTGTATAGTTGTGTTGCCATATGTTAGGAAATGTAGCTACATTCATGTGTTAGTAATAGTAATTTAGCTATACTCAATAATTAATGAGCCACTGGGGATCTGAAGAAGAATCTATTAACTAAGGCACACGGTCAGCTTGGCCCAGCTCTGTTCTCTGTAAAAATAAAACAGTACCTTGTACTTGCTCCTGGCTAATATGCATAATACATCTATTTGGGTTTATTCAATGTTTAAATGGTTTTAGCAAGGAAAACAACAGGTCCCAAGAATTCCAAAAAGGGCCTGATTTACATAGCGGGCGGCCATAGGCCCACTGCCGTTCATTGCCCCCCATACTCTGCCCTTTTTTTTTCAAATTTTCATCATTAGGACCAGAGCAAGGGGGATTGGCACATGGGAAATTTAAAAAACAATAGTATCTCCTGCGTATCCCCAGTGTCTGAACCAATGTGGGTGTGGCTGGGCAGCATGCCGCCCCCTAAAATCCTGTCACCTTAGGCCCGGGCCTAGGTGGCCTTTCCACAAATCCGGGCCTGATTCCAAATAAAAGATCTAATACCTGCATTATATTGACATTCTGACGGTAGGCAGATAACAAGCAAAGTCAAGGTTCAGGCAGGGTCAAAGTCTAGGAATATAATCAGCAAGAATTTAGGAACACCCAGGAATGCTTAAAACAAATCCTATAGTCGGACATTGAACCAGCATCCTTGGTGTCCTTTTATTTTGAATTTGGCGCGAAATGCTGTGTCCTGACATCACCCGTTTGTGCGTTGATGTCAACGTGCCGGTACCCGAACCCACGCTGCGACCATGGACGCCGTCATCTTGGATTTGCCGCCAAAGGGAGAAGGAGTGCCGCGGAGCGCTCCTGACAGTTGCTAGGGAAAGTGGGACCAGAACAGCCAGATAAGAGGTTACGTTCCAAACCACAAAACTGCTGAAAAAATATCACAAACAATCCAAGAATAGGTTTGCCACATGGTCCAGTCTGTACATATGATACTTGATGCCAGTGTTATTAATAGTAAAGGTTAGGGTCAGGGTAAGTAAAGATAGAGAGAGAAAAAGATTTCATTTTCCAGAAAATATTCTGATCTCAATCCAAAATAGAGACTATTTGCTGCTGCCTGGGGCGTAACTACAGAGGAAGCAGACCCTGCAGCTGCAGGGGGGCCCAGGAGGAATAGGGGGCCCCATAAGACCTTAATTGATTAGCTATTTCAACATTTATTGGTAAAAAAAGGAGAACCTCTGGATATGTTGGGGGCCCTAAAATAAATTTGCTGTGGGGCCCAGTTACATTTAGTTACGCCACTGGCTGCTGCCTTAGAATAACATTGTCTAAATCACATTAAAACTGTAAGGGGTGCTTACCCCCAAAAATGTTGACTATAATAATATAATCTTAAAGGCTAGGCTATTTGCTGGAAGTAAAAATATTCCTGGTGAAAAGAAACTGTCACTGTTGCAAACGTTCAATAAATTTAAAGCTGTTTGTATATATAATTGCTGATCATTCCCTTGCTGTTGTATGCACTTCTGGTTTTGACTATTGAAACAGCAGAAGCTAGTTTAAAGGGATCCTGTCATGGAAACATTTTTTTTCAAAATGCATCAGTTCATAGTGTTGTTCCAGAAGAATTCTGCACTGAAATCCATTTCTCAAAAGAGCAAATCTGACATGGGGCTAGACATTTTGTCAATTTCCCAGCTGCCCCAAGTCATGCGACTTGTGCTCTGATAAACTCAATCACTCTTTACTGCTGTACTGCAAGTTGGAGTGATATCACCCCCTCCCTTTCCCCCCACCCAGAAGCCTAACAAAAGAACAATGGGAAGATCTGCCTGGTAGATCTAAGAACAACACTCAATAGTAAAACCCATGTCCCACTGCGTACTATTCAGTTACATTGAGAAGGAAAAACAACAGCCTGCCAGAAAGCAGTTCCCTCCTAAAATACTGGCACAAGTCACATGACCAGGGGCAGCTGGGAAATTGACAAAATGGCTAGCCCAATGTCATATTTCAAAACTAAATATAAAAAAATCTGTTTGCTCTTTTGAGAAATGGCTTTCAGTGCAGAAGTCTACTGGAGCAGCACTATTAACTGATGTGTTTTTAAAAAAACATGTTTTCCCTTGACCATTTCCCATTAAACATAGCTTTGAAAAGGCAGTTGATGTCTTCAAGTTCCCACAGTCAGAACCAGCAGTACAGAGAATAGCAGGGCAAGATGCAGCTTCAATACCTATTCCATTTACAAAACCAGAAATTCAATGAATATTTTTTGGAAAATGACCTGCTATTTTGCTGGATGTAAGAAAATAAAATTTTATTTTTAGGTTTCATTCACTTTAAAAGGAGACATGTCCAAGTGTTCCCGCGGATGGTACCAATTGCCGTTCTGTTGAATAATGTTGAAACTTTCCAAACTGCTTCCTCTGTGTGGCAGGCCATAGTTGTTCCTCATCTGCTCTTTAAATTCCCTTTCTCCACTGCCTCACTTTTGCTACCCAAACCACTTTATATTCAGTTTCTCTACTTTAAGATGGTTAGTAGAATTTGTCACCAAGCACTAAAGACAACTGCATTGTTTTCAATATCCTGATTGCTGGGGAGCGCCTTCAACAAGAAACAAATATCTTATGACAGTAGTTACTGGAATAACATAGGGACTTTTACTATACTATTTGGGAGTACACCTTCAACAATTATTGCAAATTGCATCATGGTTTCCATTGTCATGGGAAAAACCAAATTCAGTTAATAGTGCTGCTTCAGCAGAATTCTGTATTGAAACGTTGAATAAATTTAAAGCTGTTTGTATGTATAATTGCTGAGCATTCCCTTGCTGTTGCACTTCTGGTTTTGACAATTGAAACAGCAGAAGCTAGTTTAAAGGGATCCTGTCATGGGAAAAAATTTTTTCAAAATGCATTAGTTAATAGTGCTGTTACAGCAGAATTCTGCACTGAAAACCATTTCTCAAAAGAGCAAACATATTTTTATTTCATTTTGAAATCTGACATGGGGCTAGACATATTGTCAATTTCCCAGCTGTCCCAAGTCATGTGACTTGTGTTCTGATAAACTTCAATCACTCTTTACTGCTGTACTGCAAGTTGGAGTGATATCACCCCCTCCCTTCCCCCCCAGCAGCCTAACAACAGAACAATGGGAAGGTAACAAGATAGACAAATGCAAGAGGTCCTCTGCACTCAACCCATTATCAATATATTTAAGACATTGAGACATTCTGTAACGAGATAACAGCTCCCTAACACAAGATAACAGCTGCCTGGTAGATCTAAGGGCTAGGCCACACGGGAAGATTTCAGGGAGATTTTAGTCGCTTGGCGACTAATCACCGCGTCTTTGAGGCGACTAATCTCCCTGAATGGCTTGCTCCTATCTCGCACCCACTAGCGCTAAAGTCGTCTGCGCCTATTCACACAAGGCAATTTTGAGCGACTTTGAAAAATGCGTTGCCGCATATGAATAGGCGCAGGTGACTTTATTGCTAGCGGGTGTGAGATACTAGCAAGCCATTCAGGGAGATTAGTCGCGGCGATTAGTCCCCGAATCTTCGCGTCTGGCCTTACCCTTAGAACAGCACTCAATAGTAAAAACCCATGTCCCACTGTGTTCCATTCAGTTACATTGATAAGGAAAAACAACAGCCTGCCAGAAAGCAGTTCCCTCCTAAAGTGTTGGCACAAGTCACATGACCAGGGGCAGCTGGGAAATTGACAATATGTCTAGCCCCATGTCAGATTTCAAAACTGAATATAAAAAAATCTGTTTGCTCATCTGAGAAATTGATTTCAGTGCAGTCCACTGGAGCAGCACTATTAACTGATGCGTTTTGAAAAAAAAAACATGTTTTCCCATGACAGTATGGGACCTGTTATCCAGAATGTTTGGGGTTTACCAGATAAGGTGGTGGGCCTTTCCCTAATTTGGAACTTTATACATTGAATCTACTAAAATAATATGAATATTAAATAAAGCCAATAGGATTGTTTTCCCACCAATAAGAATTAGATATATTTTAGTTGGGGTGCTCCATGGGAGACAACCTTCCTGCAATTTGGAGCTTTTTTTGGATAACTTATCCTATTCCTTATATTAATGTTTTATTGAATGATCTCTTAAACTTTTTTAATGAAAAACTGATTTCATATTTTAAAATGAATATTTATCCTGTTGTCTGCTGCACTAGATCTAATCTACAGGGTTGGCTGTTTGTATATTCCATATTTCACCATGGGAAAAACACTTGGCACTGAATGGGTTACAGCACGTTGGTTAGCAATAAACAAAGGAATGGTAACAGTATTGGAACTAACCAACAAGATAGCTACATGCCAGTCTGTTTGTAGGGGGGTGTGGAAGGAACTATGTGCCTGCACAATGGAAGACATAAATATTTAATTTGGCTTTTGCTATTTATATAAGTGTGTTTGTCTTACATGCTCAGCTGTTGTGGCATTTCAGTGCTGGTGCTACAGGACATCTGTTTGTCCCTGGTGGGAGTGAAGAGTGAGACACAGCAGAGGGGCGAGTGAATGGGCGTCAGCAACGCTGGACAGATTGTGTGCTAATTCCTAGAACACTAACAGGACTGACAGACATGGGCAAATAGACAGGAGGATATTTTATCAATTAAATACTGGGAGAAACAGAGTTCAATTCAAAGTAACATAACAGGAAGTTTTTCTTATTTTTCCCAAGGGACTGATTGAATGCTGGTTACCCAGATCTGGGATCTGTTTTCCCAAAAACTCCAAATTAAGGAAAGGCTGCGTTCCATAGACTCTATTTTATCCAATTAATCCAAGTTTCGAATCCAATTTCCCCTTTTCTCTGTAATAAAAAAACAACCTTGAACTTGAACCAAACTAAGATATAATGAAAGGGGTTGTTCACCTCTGAGATAACTTATAGTTTGATGTAGAGACTGATATTCTGAGGTAATTTGCAGTTGCCTTTCATTTTGTATTATTTGTGGGTTTTCAGTTATTTAGCTTTTTGTTCAGCCGCTCTCCAGTTTGCAATTCCAGTTATTTGGTTGCTAGGTTCCAAATTTCCCTAGCAACCATAAGAGACAGGCATTTAAATAGGAGATGGTCTGAATAGAAAGAGAAGTAATTAAATGTAGCATTAGTAATACATTTGTAGCCTTACAGAGCATTTGTTTATGGATGGGGGTTAGTGACCCTCATTTCAAAGCTGGAAAGAGTCAGAAGAAAAAGGCAAATAATGAAAAAACGTTAAAAAAGAAATAATGAATAGTTACCTTTAATTTAAAGGTGAACCACCTCTTTAATCCTTATGGGAGGCAATATTGGCCTATTAGGTTTATCTAATGTCTACATGTTTTTCTAGTAGACTAATGGTATGAAGTACCAAAATACGGAAACATACCTTTTCTGAAAAACCTCAGGTTCGGAGCATTCTGGATAACAGAACACTTTGGGGCAAATTCACTAAAGCGCAAAGCATCTAATTCGTCAGCGTGACGTCGATTCGCAACTTCGCGAATTTACTAAGACTCTGGCGAAAATTTCACTAGTGAAGTAGATAGACTAGCGGAACTACGCACCCTTACGCCAGGCGAAGTTGCGCACTGACAAAGGGACGTAACTACGCTAATTCACTAAGATGAACATTTTACTGTACGTTACCTCTTGCGCTAGACGTTACTTCTCCAGGTCACAACTGGCGAAGTTCAATATAAAAGATAGGAATTTGAAAAAAAAAACAATTTTAATTTTTTTCTAAGTCCCAAAAAAACGCTGGTGTCTTTTACTTTTTTTTTTAGGGTGATAGTCTGAAAAATAGCATAATTTTTTTTTTTGGGGGGTTACCCTCCTTCCCCCCCCTATATTTCCTAACATATGGCAACACAACTATACAGGGGGCACATGTAGGGCAATAGGACAACTTTATTTTATTTATTAAAGGTTTCCTGGGCTTGTGTAGTGGAATGTAGTGGCTGTAATATATACTTCTAATATACGTTTAACTTTGCGCCGTATGCAAATTAGGCTTCGCTAGTGAAAATGCACTTTGCCTGGTGAAGTAACACTAGCGCAACCTCGCTAACATTCGCCGTACTGAGTGCAAATTTGCATTTTAGTTATTTTGCAGCAGGCTGGCAAAAATACGCCGGCGAAGCTGTCGCTACGCTTTAGGGCCCATACACCCGGGCGTTTTGGACCTGCGCTCCCCTGCGTTGCGTTTGGCTGCGTTCAGCCGCAGGGGAGCGCAGGTCTAGACGCACCTCATTCTTTTCAATGAGGTTGTACCCACGAGACGCGTGTAAGCGCCGAACGCAGGTTCAGACGCAACATGCTGCATTTTTCCTGCGTTTGGCACCTACATGCGTTCATGTGAGTACAGCCCCATTGAAAATAATTGAGTGCGTCTATACCTGCACTCCCCTGCGGCTGAACGCAGCATAACGGAACGCAGGGGAGCGCAGGTAAAAACACCCGTGTGTAAGGGCCCTTAGTGAATTTGCCCCATTTGAGTTAAACTGCACTGGCTCGCAGATGATGGTTGCAGCTTTTTAGCCTGAATATCAGAGTGTAATATTGGGGTAATTCCTGTATTTCTGGAATAGTGTCAGGTTTTGTGCAACACTAAGCAAACAGTATAAAATTGTGTAAAGTAGTCACTTAAAGTCCCCCAGCTGTTGTTTCAACTAATACTTAACTGATGTGGATTATGACACATTGTATCCATAGAAATGTCTGAGTTTATTTAATGGGTAAATATTTTACTCTGTGTATGTCAACTCAAGGTGTAGTACAAATTAATATAAAAAAATGTATGTGAAGGGTTGTCACAAACCAGTATTTTACCATTAAAAACAATGATGTCATTAATAGGGGAAAATAAGATGAAAATGAAAAGCCTTGTTAGGAATGAGGCAACCCTACATGCAGCAGTGGTGCCTCGTTATTACAGATCAGTATCCAGACTGCAGGAGATTTCTGTTAACTGATATCATGGGGGCCTGATGAGTAGAACAGTTAAGACTGAACATGGACATTTACAACGGAAACATTTAATTACCATGAACTGAGGTTTGGGTAATGTAACGCCCCTTCCTGAAACTACAAGTGATTTACATGCTGATTATTTTATGGTGTGCTTTACTGGTTCAAATCATAGCAGCTTCTCTAATGTGTATCACAAGCCAAGGAGCATATCACAATAAAACAGTTTGTCATAGCACGCATTACACATCATTAACAGAAGGGAAACAGCGAAACTGAAGGTATCGGTATAGAGGCAGCTCAGATACAGGGGCTTTATATAACCGTCTTCATATTTCGGTACATATGAAAGACATCCTTAAACAGCTATGATTGCAGGCTCACTTCCAAAAGACATGAGTCACTTCAAACCCCTATATGCTTAAAATACTACACACGGGTTTCTGGGAAGCCCTTTGACTCTGAGCCAAGGAGGCTGCTCCACAAGAATTCTCCAGCAACGTGTCATCAAGGGATAAAATTCCATATATGGCATATGGTTGGAATCAGGGAATTTGCATGGCAAAGTTTCAGTTTCTTGTCTTTAATTGACATAAAGCAGGGCAGATGAGATCAGGATATTTTATGTCTTTGTAGTAATGCGTTCTGTGATGCCACTTTTGATTTGTTTCATTCATTCATTTCAACTATCTACCTGTGAGAGACTCACAAGTAGATGTGGTGACACACAAGGGGATGAGGGGGCCCTCAACCTGAAATCAAGGTTCCCTTAAGTTTCACTTAACCCTTAACCTGTAGCATTTGATATATAAACAAAACAGATGCTAAAAAGTTATTCTGCTTTTTTGCCCATATATTCCTAATTTTCTGCCATTCTAAAGTATTTATGGATTTTTCCCCTGAGTTCAATCCCAACTCTCACTGTAAAAGGAGTTAATGATCTTTGTAGAACAAAATCCTAATTTGTCAGTCTTTGTCATAAGAAGCAGCTCAATATACAGAAGGCTGTAGACTGGTGATTTGCTTTATTAGCTTCTCCTATGCAAACACTGACTTGGCAGAACCAGGAAATTATATAAAGTCAAAGCAATTTCAGATGCTGTTGCTACATCCTAAATTACTTGGATGGGAAATGTGAAATAGCGGTACCAGTACTATCACGTATTTTCTCATTAAGGTGCATTAAAGTGGCAGTGGTGCGTTTTGTGGATGTAGAATAGACCTCATGTGCTTTCCTTGCTCATACACCAAAGGGAACAGGATTCATAGAAGTTTAATTCATTAAAAACATTACAATAAATCCCTAACAGAAAATAGGTTTACATCAGTAATATAGGCAACGTATTATTGCTATAGCTCACTTCACGTTATTTAAAAAAATAAAGATTTTCCATCAACACTTGAAACAGACATACAGTAAAGCCATTATTGCATGTAGCAACTACACTATAAGGTGTGATCTTGTAGGTGTCTGGTCCTTGTACTGTGAAGCAGTCAGCAGTGGTGAAACATAATAAAACATGGTAACTTGTGCAAGTTGCAAGGGCAGCCAATGCCCCTTCTTCTGGGGTCTTACTATATAACCCCTTAAGTTTTCTTTCAAGTTAGTTTCTGACTACTTATTCTCATTCTAGTACTCACATCCAAAACCATTTAAAAAAAAAAAAAATCTTTATTTATTGTTTTAAATAAACAAAGTAAATGGATAGGGTTTGGGTTCCTAGAGCACTGGGGTGATTTTTCCTTGGGGTTGCACCTTAATGTAAGGGGTTCACTGTGCTAGAGAAAAGAATGGCTAAGAGTGTTTAAACTAGGCAGGGGGGGTGTGGGTGAGAGAAAGAATTATGGGGTGGCTAGGGTAGATGGGGCAGTGGAATTAGTAAGGGGTCATGGGGAGGAGTGAGGGGGCACACTGTTTACCAGCTAAGGAGGTCCCTCTGTAACAAGGGAAACAAACTAATACCAACTTAAGATATCATTCTCCACTAAGTAATGCAAATTTCAAAATTAAAAGTAGTAGGCAAGCTAAATCGATATGGAAAAGAATATTGCAGCAAGCAGAAAAAGAATCCAAAATTTTATTTTAAATATGGTAATAGTAATATAATGAAGCAGGATGGGACCCTTAATATTAGAGGGGGGTCAGCTGGTTGGTGAGAACAAAAAAAAACTGAGATTCTGAACTCATATTTTTCATCTGTCTACACAAATGAGGAACCAGTTAATCAAGATTTTCCCAGTGTAAGCAATACAACTAATGAGGAAATTCAAAACAGAATATAACATATTCAGATAAACAAAGGTCCAGGGCCAGATGGTATTCATCCCAGGGTACTAAGTGAGCTTAGCTCGGTGATTGCAAAAACCTCTTTACTTAATGTTTCAGGATTTATTGAGGTCTGGCATGGTGCCCAGAGACTCGCAAAATTGCTAATGTGGGACTGAGGGCCAGTTATTCTGTCCTTGGTGGTAGGAAAGCTTTTCGAAGGGTTAATAAAGGATTGGATACTGGACTTCATAGCAAATAACAATACTATGAGTTTGTGCCAGCATGGTTTTATGCATAATAGATCTTGCCAGACTAACTTAATTTATTTTTATGAGAAGGTAAGCAGTGACCTAAATTCTGGGATGGCAGATGATGTAATTCACTTAGATTTTGCTAAAGCATTTGATACAGTTCCACACAGAAGGTTACTGGTTAAATTAAGGAATGTTGGCATAGAACATAGTATTTGTATGTGGGCAGAGAGCGCTAAAAGATAGACTACAAAGAGTTGTGGTAAATGGAACATTTTCTAATTGGACCAGTGTTGTTAGTGGGGTACCGCAGGGCTCTATTGTAGGTCCTTTGCTTTTAAACTTGTTTATTAAAGAACAAGTAAAGGTTTTTTTTTTCTATCTCTAAATTTGCTCTAAACAGCCCCTCAAATTAATGTACCTTAGTCCCTGCTGCAAGTCTGCTCTGGTTTCTGTGTTATCAGCAGCTTGTTTCCCCTTCTTCCTGGTGCAGAGTGAAGCCCAGCCCCTTACTGAGCTTACTGAGCTGACCTTATCTCTCAGACTAGTCTTGGAGATCATTTGCATAATGTGACATAGCAGAGACCAGTGTGTGTAGCACCTTTTGCTTGGGGAAACTAGCTTACTAATGAAACACTGGCTCCCTCTTCCTCTCTATTGTGGAACAGCAGCAAATGGACTGCTCAGTAAACTAAGGGGCTGGGCTTCACTCTGCACCAGGAAGAAGGGAAAGAAGCTGCTGATAACACAGAAACCAGAGCAGACTTGCAGCAGGGACTAAGGTACATTAATCTGGGGGGCTTTTACAGAAAGAAAAAGAAAAACATTTACTTTTCCTTTAATGACCTGGATGTGGGCATTGAAAGTACGGTTTCTATTTTTGCAGATGATACTAAATTGTGCAGAACTATAGGTTCCTTGCAGGATGCTGCCACTTTGCAGAGTGATTTGTTTAAGTTGGGAAACTGGGCAGCAAACTGGAAATGAGGTTCAATGTTGATGAATGAAAAGTTATGCACTTTGGCAAAATTATTTAAATGCAAGTTATACACTAAATGGCAGTGTGTTGGGAGTTTCCTTAAATGTGAAGGATCCAGGGTTTTTTTAAAGAACATGTTGTCTAGCAGAGACATTCTGTGGCTACTAAAGCAAATAAAGTTCTGGCTTGCATAAGGGCCCTTACACACGGGCGTTTTGGAACTGCGCTCCCAGCCGCAGGGGAGCGCAGGTCTAGACGCACTTCATTCTTTTGAATGAGGCTGTACCCACAAGACGCGTGTAAGCTACATGCGTTCGTGTGAGTACAGCCCCATTGAAAATAATTGAGTGCGTCTATACCAGCGCTCCCCTGCGGCTGAATGCAGCAAAACGGAATGCAGGGGAGCGAAGGTAAAAACGCCCGTGTGTAAGGGCCCTTAAAAAGGGAATTAACTCAAGGGATGAAAACATAATTATGTCTCTTTATAGGTCCCTGGTAAGACCTCACCTGGAGTATGCAGTGCAGTTTTAGATTCCAGTCCTTAAAAGGGATATAAATGAGCTGGAGAGAGTGCAAAGAAATGCAACCAAACTGGTTAAGGGGATGGAAGACTTAAATTATGAGGGGAGACTGTCCAGGTTGGGGTTGTTTTCTCTGGAAAAATGGCACTTGTGAGGGAACATGATTACCCTTTACAAATACATTAGAGGACATTATAGACAAATATCAGGGGAGCTTTTTACCCATAAAGAGGATCACCAGAGGCCACCCCTTCAGACTAGAAGAAAAGGACTTTCATTTGAAGCAGTGTAGGTGGTTCTTCACAGTGAGGACAGTGAGGTTGTGGAATGCACTGCCGGGTGATGTTGCTCATTCTGTTGATGCTTTAAGAGGGGCTTGGATGATTTCTTGGATAGGCATAATATCAAAGGCTATTGTGATACTAAACTCCATAGTTAGTATAGATATGGGTATATATCATTTATGTGAAAGTATGGAGGAGTGTGTGTATGGATGTTGGGTTTTATTTTGGAGGGGTTGAACTTGGACTTTGTCTTTTATCTACCTGATTTAACTGTGTAACTATGTAACTATGTATGATACAGAAAGGAAAAAGGGATAATGGCAGGGTAAGTCAAAAACAGGCATATACATAAGGAAAACAATGTAACCCGCAAAAAACTTACCAAAACTTAATGTATTTATCATCCAGAAAAACAATCCATAATGGTGTTTAGAAGCTTATAGCGCACAATAAGAGAATATAAGGTTCCCCTTTACCTAGGGAATTTAAATACTGAATACAAAGATGACAAATGTTCCAGTAACTTGGACTTGGACCTTGTGAAATATATGTGTAAATTCCTCTAATAGCCTGGTCTCCTCTATTTTAGCTATTCTATACTGTATACACAGGCACTGTAGAAGATTCCACACCATAGGGATTTGTTAGAATTCTGATTTTCTGTGCCTTTGTAGCTTGAAGTAGATGAAGAATCATGGGATCAAAAAATGCCTGTCTTACTATGTTAATGATATTATCTCTTTCCAAAAGGATATAATTCCAGGACAAGACAACTATATATGACGTGTTCCCTTATGAGTATTACATCCTTCCCTGCAAATTGTCTCAGTTGCTGTACCACTGTCTACAGTGATCGTCAAAATTGTTTATAGGACTATTTCAATTTTTCTGGTCTTTTTCAACAGGTTTTTCTTGTACTGGAGTCTACATTCTGACCAAGAAGCATCATGTCCTTCTCGGTAAGAGTTAAATTATGTTTAGCTAGAACAGGGAATGGTATGTTTATCAGGAAAAGGAAATAATATGTTTAGCATGAACAGAAAAAAACATGTTTAGCTGGCACAGGAAATAATATGTTTAACAGGAACAGAAAAAGCCAGCAAGAGTTTACCCTAATTGTGAGCATTAGGGTAATTACATTATGAGCATTGGTTTCATAAAGAAATACAGATCTGGAGAAATAAATAGAGGTCTAGAGATTAATAAGAACTTTTTTTTATACTTTACTGCACACCTGGCAACCTCCTTTTCTCCCAAACCTTCAGAATGACCCTGCTACTCTCATCCATACAGTACTTGAGGTGTCTAGTCTGAAAATGATTATTATATAATAATTATATCATAATAATTATGCTTGTCACCAATGTTATCAACATGTAAATTTATGAAGACAAGTTTTTTTTCTAGAAAAAAACCCTACCTGAAAACAGCAGGTGTTTTGTGAGATTTGTTATAATTCTGATTTTCTGTGGTTGACATTTCTAAGCTCTGGTGGGAGGCAATATTTAAAAAAAATAAAATAAAAACAACTACTGCTACCCCCAACTGGAGTGCGGCTCTTTTAGCTTGCACTTTGGTTGGAGAAAATGTTTTTTGCCAACAGGTGCCCTTTAAATAGCTTTTCCTTCAAAATGACCTCCTAATGAAAAAAAAGATGCAGCTTATAGGGGTGTTTTGAACTCATTGAACTGAATCTGAAACCTTATTTGGATATTGACTGTTGTATCACAGTAAAGCAAACAGGCTGTTATCAGTTAACTTTATTACTTTATAAAACTTAACACAGCTTATCCATTGAAAATACTGCATCATCTGTAAAATGAAAACATTACATTTTGGAACAATATACAACTGTGCACATACCTTCTACCTGTTGGTGTATGAACCTTATAAAACTGTGAAACAGAAAATGTTTTCATTTACTACTACAAAATTGTGGGAATTATGAGTCCCAGTTAAACCCCTCTATAACAAACTCCTTCTTACCTGTAAGCCTGAGACACTGAGGGTTCCTTATTCCATTCCATTCCATTCCATTCCATTCAACCCTTTATTAAAAAAAACCCTACCCTACATAGACCCCCCTCCCCCCAGCCTAGTTGCTACCCTGGGCAAATGTCCTTAAAGTGGACCTGTCACCCAAAAAAAAATTCAAAATCACTATTTTATCACATTAGTCAAGCAAAATGAACATTAATTACACTATATAAATTATTTTAATCTTGTTTCCTTCACTCTGGGAATTCATAATTATAGCAAACGGGCAGGAGCCATTTTGTGGACACTGTTGTTAAGGCAAGCCTTGCATAATCTCAGAATCTTGTTTGTGCACCAGAATTGGGGACCAGATGTCTATCCCCATGTTCTGGCTACACAATTAAATGGTTAAGAGAACTGGGGGAATGTGTGGGGAGCTGTGGCATCTAGGAAGTGCTGAATGGAAAGTGATTGTCTGCCACGCCTCTATGCCTAAGGCATAGAGGAGTGTCAGACAATATTTGATTGACAGCTGAGATTTTTAAATGAGCTTAAAACAGCTATGAATGATTTAATTAAAATTTGAAATTGGATTTCATGTTTGATTTGAAAAGAACTTTTATTATACAGATTTTTGTGTCTGGGTGACAGGTCCACTTTAAGGGGGAGATTCATCAAAGAGTGAAGTGAAGAGTGAAGTTTCGCCACTAGAGGGAAATTCCGCAGCTCTCCATTCATTTCTATGGGATTTTGAAAGGCGTATTCTTCAAAAGGTGAACTTTCACTTCACCCATTGATGAATACGCCTTTCAAAATCCCATAGAAATTAACTGAGAGCTGCGGAATTTCCCTCTAGTGGCAGAACTTCTCTCTTTGATGAATCTCCCCCTAAGTCTTTACTTACCCCTCAGTGCAGATTCAGGGAGCGTAGTTCACGGCTGTCTTCTTCGGTAATCTGAGAAAGCAAGCAGCATATAAGCGCATATGCAGTTGGAGCAATTTCCCAGTTAGTAACAACTGCGCATGCGCTGAAATTGACGGAGATCCCTGAAGCACCGGAATACACGATTACTGAAGATGTCTGTTGTGAACGCTGATTCCTGACTCTGCACAGATGGTTAAGTAAACACTTAGGGGCATCTCCCCAGGGTAGCAGCTAGACTGGGGGGGGAGGGAGGGGGGCTATGTAGGGTAGGGGGTAGGTTTTTTTTTTTTTTACTTTAAGGGCTAATTCTCCTTTAAAGGAGAACTAAAGTTTAACAAAAGAAGGAAAGAAGGTTAGAAATGTTGTACAATATGTTTTGGATTCTGCGTCATCCCAAATAACTACAATTCTACTCCTAATTCTAATCCTAATTCTAATCCTACTAATAATTTTCTTAAAGGGGACCTGTAACCCTAAGAAATAATTCCAAATTCCTTTCCATCAAGTTAGTTGAGCAATATAAACTTTACTTACACTATATTTATTATTTAAATTTAGTTTCCTTCACTCTTGGAATTACAAAATCACAGAAAGCAGGCCGCAGCCATTTTGTTGACACTGTCATTAAATTTTTTTATCACCCTAAAATTTTGTGTATGCACCAGAATGGGGGACTCAATGCCCATGTGCAGTGCCCTAGGCAATTAAAGAGTGTGAGGAGAGAGGGGGAATGTGGGGAGAGCAGTGACATCTAGAAATTGCTGAATTGGAAAGTGAAAGTAATTGACTGCCCAGCCTCTGCTCTATGGAGTAATATTTGATTGACAGCTCAGATACTGAAGTACCTTTATAAAAAGTAGGAATGCTTTAATGAAGAAAATAATTTAGGTTCCATGTTTAATTTATAAAGGTCTTTTATTATACAACGTTTTTGGAGTTGGAGTGATATCACCCCTCCCTTTCCCCCCCAGCCTAACAAAAGAACAATGGGAAGGTAACCAGATAACAGCTTCCTAACACAAGATAACAGCTGCCTGGTAGATCTAAGAACAGCACTCAATAGTAAAACCCATGTCCCACTGTGTACTATTCAGTTACATTGAGAAGGAAAAACAACAGCCTGCCAGAAAGCAGTTCCCTCCTAAAGTCCTGGCACAAGTCACATGACCAGGGGCAGCTGGGAAATTGAAAAAAATGGCTAGCCCCATGTCAGATTTCAAAACTGAATATAAAAAAAATCTGTTTGCTCTTTTGAGAAATGGATTTCATCGCAGAAGTCTACTGGAGCAGCACTATTAACTGATGCATTTAAAAAAAAAAAAAAAACGTTTTGCCATGACAGTTTCCCTTTAACATCATGCAACTACGGTACACACTGTAGTAAGTATAAAGTGTGGGAAACTTAATAGTCTGACTTCTTCTGACAACCATGGGAATGGCCCAAATCAGCTATTTTTTAATGTTCAACAACAAAAAACATTTCCATGGAAGGGGGAAGAGAAACTAAGACAGAAAGACATAACATACATAAAATAAAATGACTGTACTAAGGCAATTGTTATTTTCTGCAGTGCCTTGACAAAGTTTGACCAATCTAATTTTATTTAATCACAAATCCTACAATTATTCACAGCTGGTTGGAAGGCTTTAACTGTGCCATTGCAGAGCATTGCCCTATTTGTTATTGGACCACTTGAGTGTTACTTTGACCTTTGGAATCACTACCCAGTTAAATGATGAAATTTGGAGAAGTACCAGTTTTTCAGCAGGCAATGTGCAATATTTTTGAATTTCTGCAATATTTGGAGCTTCCTATTTTAACAAGATGCTTAGTCAAAAAAGCACCACAGCAAAAAGCTGACTCACACCAGACATTCTGAATGACCATTGTTACTTCACGCTTATTATGGCCACTTCTATTTATTAATCTGATGTTTGTTTGGACCATAAATTGATCTTTTATAAAAAAAAAAAAATGGACAGAAACGGATTGACTTTCTGTATTTGACCAACAGGTATAACAGACAGATACCATACGAGTGGCTATGGCCATACCTCCCAACATTTGAAAAAATGGAAAGAGGGACAAAAATATCTGTTGCAAAAATTTCTTGTCATGGCCACACCCCCTAATTATCGTGTCCATTTTACAAAATTTGGCAGGCACACTGAAACACATTTCTCAGACTTCGAGGGCAATGTTTTATGTGTTATAACAGTTTTGCCAATGAAGGTCAAATTGCCCTTTAAGCAGCACTTAAGTCTCCCAAAAGACTTGCGTATCTTAAATAGTGCAGGTGCTAAGTATTTGGGCTCTTTGCCAAAAAGCCACTTATTTTAATTCAGTTTTAGAAACTTTTTTTTATCTTTTTCTGGCGTCAGTAAGAAACCCAGAACTGCGGGCTGAACTGTCAAAATTGTGACGGTCCCAGCGAAAAGGGAACAGTTGGCAGGTATGACTATGGCCACCTACCTCTTTTTCCACTCTGAGCTCAGCTTGTCTTCACCCTAATTGGTTGGCAAGGTTAAAATTAGCCAAACTACCAAACAACAACATTTGAGAATGTATGTCCCTCTAAAGTTACTAAATACTGTATAACCTTAGGTATTTTGTAGTCACTTTTGCTGACATGACTTGCTGTGTTAATGCATCAATAATCCTTAAATTCCACACACAAGTGAAGAAAATTTCAAATATTTCAAATGTGTTTTTCCCTACTGGAAAAGGAATGAACAAACTAATGATCCTACATACCCTAGAGCAGCTACAGGGTAAAGGTCTCTTGAAAATCATGCAGAACCCAATATCTTGTCAAAGGTCTGAAGGAAGACTGAAATTGGAATAATAAATAAACTTCAATTGGTTTCACCATATGTGAGTGCCTTGTTTTAAATGATAGTCCATAGATATGCAGTTAGGTCCATAAATATTTGGACAGAGACAACCTTTTTCTAATTTTGGTTCTGTACATTGCCACAATGAATTTTAAATGAAACAACTCAAATGCAGTTGAACTGCAGACTTTCAGCTTTAATTCAGTGGGATGAACAAAAAGATTTCAAAAAAATGGGAGGAGCTAAAGCCTAATTTCAGGGGCTCAAAAGTAATTGGACAATTGACTCAAAGGCTATTTCATGGGCAGGTGTGGGCAATTCCTTTGTTATGTCATTATCAATGAATCAGATAAAATAGACAATGTGCGGTCAAAGGAGCTTTCCATGCAGATGAAACAAGCCATTCTTAAGATGCAAAAACAGGAAAAAAATCAGAGAAATTGCTACAATATAAGGAGTGGCAACATTTACAGCCAGGGGTGTCCAAACTGAGGGCCACATGCGGCCCAGGATGGATATGAATGTGGCCCAGCTTGAAATGCCCATTGCCCAGTTAGTAGTAATAATAGTATAATAATAAGTCTATTTAATATCAGGTGTCTCATATTCCAGTGTATATCTCCATCTGATTATTCAATGGGTATTGTAGTTCTTTTCTGTGCATTGTCTTTACTTTTACAAATCAAAAGTGTTTGTGTATTTCATGTGTGGCCCCAGACAATTTTTCTTTATCCAATGTGGCCCAGAGAAGCCAAAAGGTTGGACACCTCTGATTTATAGTGTGGTACATCCTGAGAAAGAAAGAAAGCACTGGTGAACTCAGCAACACAAAAAGACCTGGACATCCATGGAAGATAACAGTGGTGGAGGATCACAGAATCATTTCCATGGTGAAGAGAAACCCCAGCCAAACAAGTGAACAACACTCTCCAGGAGGAAGGCATATTGATATCCAAGTCTACCATAAAGAGAAAACTGCATGGAAGTAATTACAGGGTGCACTACAAGGTGCAAGCCACTTATAAGCCTAAAGAATAGAAAGGATAGATTGGACTTTACTAAAACAAAAAATCTAAAAAAGCCAGCACAGTTCTGGAAAAACATTCTTTAGACAGATGAAACCAAGAACAACCTCTATCAGAATGATGGCAAGAAAAAGGTATGGAGAAGGTGTGGAACAGCTCATGATTTAAGGCATACCATATCATCTGTAAAATATGGGGGAGGCAGTGCGATGGCTTGATTGTGCACAGCTGCCGGTGGCACATACAGAACCAAGACTAGAAAAAAGTTGTCTATGGTCAAAAACTTTTAAACGTTCCTGATGTGCGTGTCCACTTCTCCTTGAAAGCTATATAAATATATATATATATAGACAAATACAAGAGGTCCTCTGCACTCAACCCATTATCAATATATTTAAGACATTGAAACATTTTGTGCATACAGCTACTAAAAATGCCTTACCCTTTAAACAACAGGGATTGTTTGTCCATATATTGCAATATATTTAAGATGGCCAACTACGTCAAAGTCATCCCATATCTGGCCAGTCCTACTCTCAAATTGCATAAACCCTAAAAAAAGGCTTACTGCCTCCAACTTATATAGTAATTTTTTAAAGCATTCAAAATATTTCTAGAGTTTACTGTATCTTTAGAATAAGAATTGAAGAACAAGAGTATACAGTGGCTTTCCTGTTGCAGGGCTAAATTTCTTTAAAGCAACATATGCCCAGTGATTCTAATCCATCAAATAGTCCTCTGAGCAGAAAGTACTCTTGCTATCACACACTGAACAATCAGTAATTGAAACGGAAAACAGCTTTGTGGCTGATCTACAATACTATCTGTCCAACAGTATGCAGGAATTGAAGCAAATATGGCAGCACGAAGAAAGAAGCTTGGTTGATGTTCTTGCATAATTAAAAATAATAGAAATGCTGTCACGCTATATCAAGAAGTATTTTGATTTGGTAGGACATCCACATGGGAAAGAAGAAAAATCATTGAAGGATCTAGGCAAAGAAACAGGTGTTGATCAAACCAATAAGCATTTATGAGATTGAGATTAATCTTCCCATGCTAAAATATCTTACCTTTGCTATACTCATACGCTTATACCTCTCCAGAGTCACAAATAGTTTGGCTGAATGTTTATATAGAGGTCCAGTTCATCTGTGTTCTCTCCATGCCTTGTGTTCCCTTCTCAGGAAACGGGAAGGTGAAAAAGTTGGAGAACCATGGACTTCTGTTCTAGCAAAACCTAGTGGGACAATGGGGCTCAGGACTAAGCATTATGGTATCACACAGATAGGGGGTTATGTACTAAACTATGGTTTGGCTTCTTGGGGCAAAACTCAATTTTTTGAAGCTGTATTAAAACCTATTACAGCAAAAAGTCATTGGCAGAGGTTCCTATCCTATTTTGAAGTTTCTCTGGTCTGCACCGTATTTAGCACAAAAATCCTACCTTTTCGGGCAAAAATCCGAAAAAAACATACAATTCAGGGTTTCGTTCGATTTTATTGAGTTTTTACCCAAACTGATTAAGTCAAGCTTTTTAAATAATTCAAATAAAGTTCAAATCATGGATTCTAGTTTGTTCAGACTTTTTTTTATAGAAAAAATCTGAAAAATTCATATTGTGATAAATGACCCCCATAGTGACAGCTGATATTCTTGAATATTTAAAGTGAGTGCTATGGAAAAGTAGTTTGAGAATGTTTTCTAACACAGTGTTTTTGTCCTATAACCATTTGATGTAACAGGGTGGCCGTTATCGAGGATCAGTAAAAGATTACCTAGACTTTGATGGCAATCAAGATGCAGAAATACTTTACAAGGCAATGAAAGGATTTGGTAAGTAAACAGTATTATACATACATATACAAATGTCCTCTTCCTGGCCCAACTTTTCCTAATGAAACACAAATGTGACACCACAAGACGCCTAATGTTCTGTAGAGGGTGTGTTTAGAAATGTGAAAAATAAGTTACAGAGACTTGAGCTATAAATGTCTATTAAAAGGTTTGTTTATTCCTTTCCTTGTCAATGATAAACAACAATATAAATAAATGATAATTGCATTATCAGGTTTGGCAGGTGCTGATTCCCTTATATCACCCACTACTGAGTCTTCAAAAGCCAGTACCAATGGTGACCTTTGTAGTGTCTCTGTTCTGTTTCAACCCACTGTCCTTAGTGAAAGTTCCCTTAGATCTGGACCTTTACAGGACACTACTCACTGTTATGAGCAGATCTCCACAGACAGTTGAACTCAACCAGACTGACACAAATTTTCAGATTTCTTGAAGTTTATTCCACAACTGTTATACAATCTCCCATACATTAATCAATCCAGTAGGTCAGAAAATATTTTTATCACCAGGGTAGGTTAGACAGTTCGAGATCACCTAAAATGGCTGCTAATTGTACACTAGGAACAGCTGAAGAGTGGAGGGGGTTAAGGGTCACAGCAGCTTCCTGGACTACAGGGAGAGGTGAAGGACAAATTAGAAAACATACAGCATACTAAAATACATTTAACTGCAGTTGTGTGTAACATAATATTCCCCACCTAAAATCTTTAGATTTCACAATAACAAAACATTAAATAAAGCATGCAAGTCCATAAATAAGGATATTCCCGTCCTTTACTGGGAAAAAAAGAACATCAAAAAACATGCATGGCAATATTGGCACTAAAGTCCATTGCAGGCATCTTCTGTTCTATAATTCAGGATCTGAATTATAAATCCTCATGGTTCTTAGGTGTATGGTGAAGCAAAGACTTCTCTTGTTATGAGTAAGACCAGTTCAGCCACAAGTCTGCAGAACCCCAATAAGTGTCATCTTACTACTTCTCTTGGTATGAGCAGTACCAACTCAATAGAAAGTCTGACGAAAGCCTGGTAGTGTCATATTTGGCTACCTTTACTTCAATCCTTTGTAGCTCCCAGCCATCACAGGGCAAAGTCTCTGTAAGAAATCCTGTAGTTTATTTTTAAGAACAAGATCCCTTGTGGGGGAAGCTTAGCCTTTTGTGACTTGTTTAGCATCTGTAGAACATACAAACACTCCATTCTCCAGCGGTTCAGAAGAACATTGGAAAGATGTTGGATGTGCTTCCATTGATGTCCACAGAGTGTGCTGCAATCAAACTGACGAACACATTGCTTTAGTGCTCTGACTTGTAGCAGATGTGCTGGTAACATCTGCTGGGATAAGTTTAGTGTAGATGTGTTGCCATGAGAAGGAGGTGTTCCAGTTGTCCACTTTAGAAGTCAGATTTCTAGGTAACATGTTTCCATGGAAGGTGACTGAACCTGAGATGTTACTTTCAACAGACTGATGTGTTTTAGTTCCATATTCACTTTCACCCTCTTGAGAGGTTCATCTCAAACCGTATATAGCAATGGCAGGAGAAACATGTATCCTCGTGTGGTAGTCTGTTACCTCATCATTCTGGTCATTGCTATGATGCCATAGGAACTGCAGGTAGTTCCTGCTACCCTCACGGACAATGGAACTTTGGAACATCTGTTGAATGTCTGCCTTTATTGCCACAAGTTCTTGACTGAAATGGATGAGTACCTCTATAAGGCTGCTTTTCAAGTTGAGCCCAGTGAAAAGAGTGTTATACATTGACAGATCTTCATACTGAGCTCTAGAGTCAAACATTACTCTAATCTGATTTGGTTTTTAGGCTGGTAGACACGAAAGGATAAGAGGAACCAACATTCTTCTAATTTACTTGCAGGTTCAGCATGGTTGTCAAAACCCTTTTGCATGAAGTCTAGGAAAGGTTCTCTCATTTCTGGTTTCTTGTCTGATATGCTTTGCAGTGAAACTAATATAGATATTGTTTGTTGCCTTTTGTTAGACAAATGTTGCCTTTGTGTACAGGAAGATAAAGGGGTTACCCAGCTGTTGGACTTCTCCTCAAGGAATTCTTTATCCACAGTTGTGAGTACTATTTTGCTGTCATTGCTGGTTGATTTGAACACAGTGCTACTAAGAGTGTCTCCCAGAGACTGATGAGAATTCACACTACTCTGTGTGATGTGCTGAAACTCTGAGTTGCTTTCAAGTCTTTCTTTCACACTGTACTGGTGTGGACATGGATCAATATAAGTACTGCATCCATTTGAGAGTACATGAGTTTTGTAAGAAGTAATATTAGTGGGTTTCCTCTTACCATCTCTACAGACATTTCCTACAATGACCCATCCTAGGTCAAGGCATTGGGCATAAGGAGCATCATGAGGTCCATTGTGTGGCTGGCGTACCTTGCGTACTCTCAAGATATCTCTACCAAGCAAAAGAATGTCAGCATACTTGTCAAAGACTGGTATGCAGTTGTCTATGCTCCTTAAGTGAGAATGATGAAGAGTAATTTCAGGTATAGGAATTTCTTCTCTGTTGGATGGTATACGGTTGCATTCAACCACTGTATGCAAAGGTAACTTTGTCTTGCCATAGAGAGAGGCTATCATAAAGCCATAAGCTCTTCTTCCAGTCACTTCAGAAATATCTGCACAAGTGCCAAGAATATATGGTAGTGCTTCTTCATTTATGTTAAATAAATTAAAGAACTCAGTTAGTGCCAGTGACCTATTGCTTTGGTCATAAAGAATGGCGTAGAGTTTAAGCATCTTTTCAGGCTGTCCTTTAGGGTATACCTTAACTAGGCATATCTTGGCACAGGACTTGTCATATACTCCTTCTTCAAAGACTTCAGTACATGATGTGGACACTGAAGTAGAATCTGAGGTTTGATTGGAGCTCTCCACGCCATGATTTCCTTGGGAGGAAGTGTTTGAAGGTAACACTGGAGAGGACTGTGGATGAAGGGCCGACACATCTTTGTCACTGTTACACTCTAAACATTTAATAACAGCTGTGCAGTCCTTGGTGAGATGTTCCACAGAGGTACAGCACTTGTAGCAGATTCCAAATTTCTTTAAGAGTTCCTTGTGTTCCTGCAGTGGTTTTGCTCTAAAGCCACAACACTTTTTGAGAGGACAAGGCAACCTGTGGATAGGGCATTGTTGATTTGGGTTTTCAATTCTCTCATCCTGATCATCTTTGCTGGGAGAAGTAATTGCAGGAACAACATCTGTTTTCTTAACTTACAAGAGATCTCTGTAATTGCCGCGTGTATGATTTGGTGAAGGGGGCTAAGAACTCTTGCCTCACTAAATATAAAACTTGGATCATTCTTTGTCCTTGCAATCTTTTTGATGAAGTCACAGAAGAAAATGGTGGAAAGGATACTTGGTTTTTTACCTTGTAATTTGAACCTTGTGTGACCCACTTTTCTTGAATGCCGTATAGCAGATTTTCTACTATTGGGTTCACAACATGAGCAGTGTTCAAATAGCTGAGACCTGGCAAGCGAGGATCCATTTTGGCCAGTTGAAGTTCAAGCAAGAGGTCACTCAGGTCTTGAAACTTTTGATTATCCTTTCTGGTTATTTTTGGAAAACTTAGCAGTTTTTTAAATAAAGCACTTTCAATAGCTTCTGGACTACCATGATTCTGATTCAGGCATTCCCATGCAGCTGCTAGACCTGCAGCTACATTGCCATTGTAAACAGATTACAGAGTCCTAATGCGTTCTGAAGACTGTGGACCAGGCCACTGAATCAGTAGGTCTAATTCTTGTCCGGCTGTAATACCAAGATCTGCTATGGCGGCCTCAAATGTACTCTTCCAGCCCCTGTACGTTTCTGGTCGGTCATCAAACTTTGAAAGACTGGTGCTGGTGAGTTCACGGTGAGCCATAGACTTGGCAATGTCTGCAATTCCATTTTCCTCTGGCTTTGGGCAAGGAGCTGCTTCCATTTCATGCTTTTTAAAGAGCAAGTTTTATTTTCATTTCTGCTTTTTGACGAGCAGCTTCAATTTCTGCTTTCTGATGAGCAGCTTCAATTTCTGCTTTCTGATGAGTCATTTCTGCTTTTAGGGTAGCTTCCTTTCTAGCAAAGTCAGCCTCTATTTTAGCAGTCTGTAAATCAACCCGGGCCTTGAGTAGTTGCTCGCTAAGAGTAGAAAACCTTGAATGTGAAGATCTGGAAGACCTTTCTGTGCATCTAGAGAAGATACAGAGACATGAGATGTACCATCCCCCTGATGTGTGATTTTTGCTTGAACCTTCACCTTGGTCTCTTGAACTAGGCAATTTCTTTGCTCATTGAGGTAATTGAATCTACTTAACTCTTCTAAAGAGTCCTCTGTGTTGGTGCTCTTTAAGAAAGATGAATTTTTACTACTCGGTCTCTGATAACGTTCAAAGGCAATATTGAGACCTTTGAGAGCTCCCTCTAAGTGCAGTACTTCTTGGTCAGGTTCACTAACCACAGACATGCAGTGTATTGTTTTGTTCCATAACTCAGTGAAATTATCTGAGAATTGCTCTTTAGTAGCTTCAAAACTTTCCTTTAATTTAATAGTAGGTAAGATCTTCCTTTTGGATCTGAGACTTTACCCTGACAAGTTGGTAATGGGTTGTACATCAGTGAGCTGTGGTTCTTGACACACATTTTCTGAAGTATCCATAACGAAGCCATAGGTCCTGACTGAGACATAGCAATGACTGTACTGCTTGCAAAGTATGCAGTGTAAAGTCTGTTTAACACACAGCTAAGAGCAGGAGAGAGGCAGGTGCTGAGCAGACAGGCAGATTACAGTTCAATGCAGGATATGTCCCACTTGTGTGCAGAATATGGATAGCAGTATTGTGTGAACTGTGGGACGTAGAGAAGCTCTTCCTGACTGAAGCAGATCTGTACATGTAATTATTTACACTGGATGCTGATAAATCCTGATGAGCAGTGGCGTAACTACTCCCTGGTGGGCCCCGGTGCAGGATGGGCACCTGGGTCCCCCTGTCAGGCTCATACCTCTATAAATCGGATGCTGGAGTGTTGATGGCATGTGTGCTGTAAAATCCCCCCTAGATAACCGCCTGCCATAACTATTTTGTGGCTCCGATGGGCCCCAAGGGGGTGGGGGCCCTGCTGCAATTGCACCCCCTGCACCCCTGGTAGTTACGCCACTGCTGATGAGATGACACTGGAGTGTGCAGATATATAGCTGTTCCTCTGTTATGCACATACACTGAGGTGCTGCTGCTGATGGCTGGCTGCTTCTTACTAGCACCGAACTAACACAAAGCTGGCCCAATTTGAACTTGGCTGGCAATGATATTCTCTGACTGTTCTGTCCTTAGTGATAGTTCCCTTATATCTGGGCCAGGACCTTTACAGGACACCACTCACTGTTATGAGCAGATCTCCAGTTGAACTCAATCGAACTGACACGAATATGCAGATTTGTTGAAGTTTATTCCACAACTGTTATAAAATCTCCCATACATTAATCAATCCAGTAGGTCAGAGAATATTTTAATCACCAGGGTAGGTTAGGCAGTTAGAGATCACCTAAAATGGCTGCTAACTGAACACTGGGAAAAGTTGAAGAGGGGAGGGGGGTTAAGGGTCACAGCAGCTTCCTGGACTACAGGGAGAGGTGAAGGACAAACTAGAAAACATACAGCACACTAAAATACATTTAACTGCAGTTATGTGTAACATAACAGTCTCTATATATCTGAACGTTTTTGTTTCTCTTTCATGGTAAAATACGATTCCCTGCGTGTTCTATCATATGATATGTAAAATCAAAACAGCAAACAGTTGCAGGCCTGTTGAGTCTCTAGAACATCTTAAAAAAGAACATCTGAACCCTTGTGTAACTTGGCCTTGAATATTTACCTTTCCCTTACATCTTTTCTTGCATGTAAAACAAAGACAGCCTTATTCCATTTCTTCTTCATGATTTATGCAAAGCCGCTGTTAGCTAACAACTTCAGATATTTACTTTCTGAAGATCTAATGTTTCCCGCTTAGTGCATTCAAGGTCAACATTAATTAAGAATATCTAATCAATTTAAATGAACAGTAACATAAAAACATTTTAATAAAAAATTTGTTAGTTTAGATCGAAGAAAAAACACCAAAACATATTAAAATTTCAAATAGCAAAGCCTTTATTAGGAAATAACTCACAGAAAGTCATATGCTGAAGTGCTACAGCTGAATGATGCCCCCCATGGAGGTCAGCCCTGTGGAACTGGAATTAGATTGCACTTACCCCCCAGGATGAGCCATTAGGGTGCCCATGTCCCCGGATCTATGGAGAGACCCCCGGGGCAGGTTCTGACCCCTGTCCCGTGCCTAGAGATGCCCAGCTGTGTTTGGTTTGAGATGCACGAGTAGAACATGTAGAGTTTTTCTTTCCCTGTCCTTTTGTGCCCAGAACCCTCGCCTTGGTTCTCTAATGTTAAGAACTGGTGGAATCAGAGTAACAAAGGGTTCCCCCCTGAAGTGAAAGATAGGGATGGCGCGAACTTGCGTCAAAAATGCGAACCCCATAGACTTCAATGGGAAGGGAACTTTAAAAGCTAAAAAAGACATTTCTGGCCAGAAAAATGATTTTAAAGTTGTTTAAAGGGTGCAACGACCTGGACAGTGGCATGCCAGAGGGGGATCAAGGGCAAAAATGTTTCTAAAAAATACATTGTTGACACAGCGCTGCGTTTTGTGCTGTAAAGGACAGAAATCACACTACGTCACTCAGGTGATGTTTCTGGACACGGAATGTGAAAAAGCTCACACAGCTACGTGGCACTTGGTTAAAGACTGGGCAAACAATGCCTACAAGGTCAACGTATACACTACTACAGCGGTGGATACGGATTACGTAAAATATATTATTGCTGCTTGAAAAACGTCACTCAGGTGGTTGTGGAGACTGTAATATTATTGATATTTAGACAGAATGTGAACAAGCTCACAAAGCTAGATGGCAGTTGTTTGAAGAACACACTGGGCAAAAAATGCCTACAGGGCAAATAATGGCTACAAGGTCAACGTATACACTACTACAGCGGTGGATACGGATTACGTAAAATATATTATGGCTGCTTGAAAAAAGTCACTCAGGTGCTTTTTCTGGAGACGGTAATATTATTGATATTTAGACAGAATGTGAACAAGCTCACACAGCTAGATGGCAGTTGTTTGAAGAACAGTAGATTACTAGCCAGCAAACTTACTATCCACTGTCCCTGAAATCACTAACAGCTCTCTCCCTACACTAGCTCTTCCAAGCACACACAGGCAGAATGAAAAAACGCTGCAGGGCTTCGGTTTTTATAGGGAAGGGGAGTGGTCCAGGGGGTGTAGGGGTGGTCCAGGAGGGAGAGCTTACTGATTGGCTGCCATGTATCTGCTGGTCTGGGGTGAGAGGGCAAAAAAAAGCGCCAACTAATGCGAACCCAAAATGGCGAACGTCGCGCGACGTTCGCGAACTTCCGGCGAGCGCGAACAGCCGATGTTCGCGCGAACAAGTTCGCCGGCGAACAGTTCGCGCCATCCCTAGTGAAAGACGGCTGTTGTAGGCAGAAGCATTAGTTGTAATCAGAACCTTGCAGTTTGTTCTGGGTTTGGGATATCGAACGTGACACATACCCAGCAAGTAAACTGATAAAATGCATTTACTTATTTACCAATTTATTAATTCTTACTTGAAGTTCATAGGACATTTATTTCCTAAGTACTAAAAACCGATAGGTATTGCTTGCAAAATCTTTGTGATTAACCTTCAAGTCACGTTTCTGTAGAGAAATAACAGCTGAAGAGTGATTGTAAAGCCCAAGCTGCAAGTTTTAAAACTTCAAACTGCAAATACAACTGGCAGCTCCTTTTGACCTTATCTTTAAATAACCAGTGTCAAATATTTGTGACCTTGCATACCACAACTTATCTCAGTCCAAAATGTGTCCCGAGCCTGTCTGACTTCTCTAATGTTTACAAAAATACAAAATATAATAATAATAATTACCAACTCTTTATAAATAGATATATATACATATACACTGCATACATATATATATATATTTAATAAAACATACTGTATGTAATTTTATACTGTTATCTATATATATATATATATATATAGATATATAACTGCAATGGCACTCACCATTCAATAAATTTGTTGCCGGGTGCTAACCAAAATTATCAATGCAAATCCATAGAAAGCACTCAACGCGTTTCGGCCCACATGGAGCCGTAGTCAGGACGTCCTTACGACGGCTCCATGTGGGCCGAAACGCGTTGATACACTATGCACGAAAAAATACACTTTGCTACACAGTTAATGGACTATACCGTGATTGCTTTCTATGGATTTGCATATATATATATATGTGTGTGTGTGTGTGTCCAAAATAAATACATACAAATGTATTTAAAGGAAAAGTAAATGTTTTTCTTTTTCTTTCTGTAAATTTGCTCTAAACAGCCCCCCAGATTAATGTACCTTAGTCCCTGCTGCAAGTCTGCTCTGGTTTCTGTGTTATCAGCAGCTTGTTTCCCCTTCTTCCTGGTGCAGAGTGAAGCCCAGCCCCTTAGTAAAACAATATAATGTTATTGCTAATAAAAACAATATTGTGCCCAGATGTTAAGCTATTTGGTTAACTATAGTTACATAATATTTAAATGCAACATTGTTACAAATATATGATATATAGTTATTCCATAACTGTTACACAATAACTAAACTTGAGTGTATGATGTTAGGCCTGTGCAGAGACTTGTACATTCATTTTTATAGATTCATTTGTACGTCTGTATTAACACATTAAATAAATCTTTATTTATTTAATGTGTTAATACAGATGTACAAACGAATGTATACAAATTAATGTACAAGTCTATATATACACATATATATATGTCTTGTTACTAAGAAAGGCGGAAGTACAATGGATACACCATTTGAAGTCACTAAGTCTGACTGGACTAAATATGGAAAAGGCTGTCTTTGTTTGACATGCAAGAAAAGATGTAAGGGAAAGGAAAATATTCAAGGCCAAGTTACACATAGGTTCAGATGTTCTTTTTAAGATGTACTAAAGGAATTTTGCCCTTTTACAATTTGGCTCGTGTTACTGTAACCGGCGGAGACGGCGAGATCGTCATATGATCCTGTAATACGTGTTATGCTGCATTGTTTTTGTGACTGGAGCTGAAGGCTGGGTGCAGACAGGGAGATTCAGGGAGATTCTGTCGCCTGGCGATTTATCGAATCTCCCCGAACTGCCTTCTCCCTGTCCACCGCCTGTTTAAATTAAAAAGCGCCAGTGCCAATGCACATGCAGTGCAGCGATTTCCGGAATCGCACGAAGTTGCTTCGTGAGAAAACTTCAGGCGATTCTGGAAATCGCAGTGCCGCGTGTGTATTGGCGCTTTTTGATTTAAACAGGCGGCGGACAGGGAGATGACTTTGACGTAGTTGGCCAGCTTAATTATATTTCAGTATGGCCATATACTATATATATATATATATATATATATATATATATATATAAAGAAGTCTAAATATTATGTCAATCTTTCTATGTTTTTTCTTTACAGGCAGTGATAAAGAAGCCATCTTGGATCTTATTACATCTCGTAGCAACCACCAACGCATCCAGATTATTCAGGCATACAAATCCCTGTATGGAAAGGTAACATAAGTATATATTTGACTTGTTCTTGTTTACCATATAAAGCTTTGCTAGGCAACAAATGATGGAGGTTGCAGCACTCAATGGCATTAAAGGAAAACTATACCCCCCGAACAATGTAGGTCTCTTTAAAAAGATATTGCATAAAACAACTCATATGTGAAACCCTGCTTCATGTAAATAAACCATTTTCATAATAATGCACTATTTTAGTAGCATGTGCCATTGGATCATCATAAATAGAAAATAGCCATTTTAAAAAATAAGGACAGCCTCCTGGAATCGTATGATTCGACGGTGCACATAAACATACCAAACAAACTATAAAGTAAGGTCACATGAGCCAATAACAGACAGAGTTGTGTCTTTTGCTTCAACACTTCTTCCTGTTACAGTTAGAGTTGAAATATTTCTGGTCAGGTGATCTCTGAGGCAGCTCACAGACCATCACCAAACGGTGGTTCAAGGCAAGAGAAGTAAAAGGTCAATATTTACTTGAATACATATACCAGTTTGCTCAAGAATAGTTTTCCATTAAGGGATACCATCTGCAAAATTTGCAGTATTCAAATTATACATGCCCATGTCCTGCAGTTCTGCCAGTATTAGAACTTTGAATGCTTCCATCCTTTCTTGCTTAAATTGCTGCAGGTCTTTGTGGTTTGTTTTGGGCACCTGTGGCTGCTGCCTTGAGTATAGCAGCTGTATAGAGGCTGTATCCATGAGGAGAGGGAGAGTAAGCAATGCAGACATCATAGCTAGATACAGATAAATGCTGGTGTAAAATCTGTATCACTGCCCCCTTCCTTAATGTACACATGCACCTCTGTAACCAAGCTATATAATGTCTTACACATTATAATAAACGTGGAACTAACCACAGAAGCTGTTTTTCCATTTAAACCCTGAATATGTGTTTTTTGTTTAAAACAGGATCTTATTGATGACCTTAAATATGAACTCACAGGCAAATTTGAGAGGCTGATTGTTGGACTGATGCGCCCCCCTGCTTATTTTGATGCCAAGGAAATCAAGGATTCCCTGGCTGTGAGTATCTATTATATTGGTTTTATTAGCTAATAAATATTCAACCCGTATTCATTCCTTAAACCCCATAACATATAAATAATATCTCTGAGCCATATTTTGTTCAACTGAGCCATCTTCAATTTCAATCACTATTATCTCTTGTTTCTGTTGCTTGAGAGTCCACAGTAGATCCCATCAAGTGGCGGAAACTGCTCAGTGCTTTGAAAACAGATGCAATATTGGCTTGAGCTAATTTGTCTAAAGGGGGCATAAACCCACCATAACTTACATTTGAGTATTGTAGCTCTCCAAGGCAGAAATCCTATATTCCATTACAAGTTCAAGAGCATTCTCTAGAAAGAATCACATCTAGCAGTATTTTATCAGTAGTCTTGCTGTTATATAAAATCGGGAGATTAATGCAAAATGTCAGCATGCCAATATTACACTATAATGAAACATCAGAAGTGCAAGCATAGAACTGTTTAGGTGTTCAGAGCAGCAAACACATAAATATGGGCCGGCAATGTAGGTAGGATTCCCATTGAAGAAACATTTTGCATAAAGTGGGCAAAACATTTATAAATCCCCAATATTCTTGGACTACAGCTTCCAACTTGCTTAACTGCTCATGAAATGTTCAACCTTTAATGTCTTCAAATTACTATCTGTGTTACAGGGTGCTGGCACTGATGAGAAATGTCTCATTGAGATCTTGGCATCTCGGACCAACCAACAGATTCATGCCCTGGCTGAAGCCTACAAAGATGGCAAGTGACTTCATATAGTTGGCTGCTGTGATATGCTTGAAGCCGTTGATTCAATGATCATTATATAGTGATGTCAATACAAGACTTCTTAATTATCCACATACAAACGTCTCTTTGGGGTTTCTAGTCGTGTCCATCAAGTTCAATTCTTCAGTGTAGCTCACAACATCACTGACCCAAAGCGATGGGAACTTGTTATCTCCAATCAAATGTTTGCTATCTTTTTCTTACAGCATATGGCAGAGATTTGGAGACAGATGTCATCCAAGACACGAGTGGTCATTTTAAGAAAATGTTGGTTGTGCTGCTGCAGGTATTAAAAACCCAGTTCTAAACTGATCATAACCCGATGGTTCCGTTAGTGGTCTCTGTCAGTATTTTGATTGGCTGGAAAACTGATATACCAAAGCTTAATTTGTTTAATCAAACAGCTAACAAATTTTTGTAGGGGGGAGGGGGAGAATGTTGGGGCTTGTAGTTTTGCATTAGCCAAAGGGACCTGTGTTTCTTGAAATCATTTTCTACCATGTTTATTACCAAAAAAGGGTGTAGAGTACAGAGCTGCCTATAGGAAATGTGGTAAGTACAGGGCTCCCTTAGGGTAAGGCCAGACGGGAAGATTCGGGGAGATTTGTCGCCTGGCGACTAATCGCCTCTTCTTTGGGGCGACAAATCTACCTGAACCACTTTCCCCTGCCTACCAGCTGATTAATGAATAATCGCCTGCGCCTATTCACACGCGGCGCTGGCTTTTCCGAAGTCGCTCGAAGTTGCCTCCTTATGCAATTTCGAGCGATTTTGGGAAAGCACAGCGCTGCGTGTGAATAGGCACAGGCGATGATTCATTAATCAGCTGGTAGGCAGGGGGAAGCAGTTCGGGGAAATTAGTTGCCAAGCGATGCCTGCCCCCAATCAATTCAGCACTAGAAGGCAATACCTCTTCAGTGGGTGCTAACCCACAGAGCAGGGTGTAAAGAATGTAAAACATGGTTGCTGATGTCTGTTTTTCGCACTTTGTTCCCTGCCCTGTGAACGATACATAACCCTGTCAGTATTTTAGAAATTAATTCATAATTAGGGGCAATAAGATTTGCTTCTGTGTGGCATTAGTAATTTAAATGTTTGCAAAACACTCAACAATCTGCACTTTATTTTAGGGCACACGTGAAGAAGATGATGTGGTGAGTGAGGATCTGGTAGAGCAAGACGCACAGGTAATGTCTACATTTGTTTTATAGATTAATAATCTGATAATTGTGCATAATGCCCAGTGACATATAGTACAGGTATGGGACCTGTTATCCAGAATCTTTCTGTAATTTGGACCGGCATACCTTAAGTCTACTAGAAAATCATGTAAAACATGAAATAAAACCAACAGGCTGGTTTTGCTGCCAATAAATCTTAGTTTGGATCAAGTAAAGGGTACGGTTTTATTATTGCAGAAAAAAAGGAAATCATTTTTGTTTTTTAAATGTATGATATAGATTAAATATAATCTATGGGATAATGAGTTTCTGGAAAATGGATCCCATACCTGTACTGATTTTCCCAATTAAAATGCCTGGTCTTGTTATATAGTCATATCATCGACATTTATAGTACCGTTATTAGTAGCAGCCAAGTCACTTGAATCTCTCCTCACCCCTGAAGGGAATAAGTGTGCCGCACACAATACAGCCTTCGAACAAACATTTAAATATACATCACCTGCCAGCACACACTATTGGGTATATTGGGGCCTGATTTGCTTGGTGCAAGTTTGTTACAGTCATGGATGCAGATCAGTAAACACAGAATTACCAGCAGGTTCTGGCTGCCCATCAATCCACAACTCCTTTGCACACATGGGTATTCATCGAATAATGTGGACCTTACTCCTTCGCTAAGTTGCTAAGAAGCAGCAATGGATACAAGTATCTTTATCAATAGCACAAATGTTTGCTCAATTTAGATCTCATATAGTGCTTTGCAGTTATATTCTTGTTTATAAATGAGTCCTCTTAGGGCTTGTGTTATAAAATCTGCAGTTTTCTATTGTAGACAATAGTGATGGGTGAATTTATTCGGCAGGGGCGAATTCGCGGCGAATTCCCGCGATTCGCCGCTGGCGAATAAATTAGCGAAACGGCAGCAAAAATTTGCGCCGAAAATATTCGCCAACTCGTTTTGCGAATTTTTTCGCCAATTCGCGAAACGCGGGGATTCGCCCATCATTAGTAGACAATGATAGCAATGTATTAGTAAGTACACTGTATTTCTTTACCTGTTTAAAAGTAAACATCTTATTCGCCAAAAAAACGAGTCGCGCGTCACAAACGACGCGCAACTCGTTTTGCGAATTTTTTCGCCAATTCGCGAAACGCGGGGATTCGCCCATCACTAGTAGACAATGATAGCAATGTATTAGTAAGTACACTGTATTTCTTTACCTGTTTAAAAGTAAACATCTTATTGGCTGGTATGGGTTACTGAATTTGAACAAACTTTCTGCCTAATATCTACTATATATTAAAAAAAAAAAGTTTTGACAAGTTGCAGTGACCATTCGCATCCGATAAGATGATCAATACGTGCTTCCTGATGCTTCCTGATTATGGGATTAAGTGGCCTATTAAGTGCCAATATCTCCAATATACTTTGATTAAAGTATTCTCTGTTATTCGCCTAAAGAAAAGTCTGCACTTCTTTTACTTGCCTGTCATTTCCTTTTTTTTGGTGTGATACCTTTTATTACAGGAATTCCAAAAAAAGAAGGTAGCCCCCCAGTGGCACCCTAGGCACATGGTGTTTCTTATGAGATTTGTAGTTGAACCCCATCTATGGGGACTGTTGCTAGTAATAAAACCAAAGCATTGTGATATGATATAGCATTAATATTATGGAAATCATTTATCTGTACACTTCTACTTTTAGAACTTATTTGAAGCTGGAGAACAGAAATGGGGAACAGATGAGGCTCAGTTCATCTATACCTTGGGAAGCAGAAGCAAGCAACATCTCCATCTTGGTAGGTGCCAGTCTCTGTGATCCCAACATTGAATAAGCTGCATCAGTTTGTATCTTTAATGACTTCAATCAACTGCAGCATTAACATCTTATTATTTTAAAATATATGATCTGGTCTATGTTTCAATGCATATAAATCCAGGATTAAAGAAGGGGCTCCGCTCTGCCAGAGATTCATCAGTTTAGGGAAATCAAATATCAAAAGGGCAGTTATAGTGTTCAAAATGAAAATACATTTTGGGGAAAAGGTGGCCTTATGAAAAAAGACCAAATGTTCTGAACTGCATCTTACAATATGTTTAAATCCTCCATTATATGTTGGTGTGTGTTTAGAGTGGCAAACAAGCACGTTTTGAGTCGGGCAATGGAAGGTTTATGTCCCCTTTAACTTGTACCACAAAGAAGAGTGAATATTCCCTTCTGTTATGCATGTTATACATGAAGGTGTCAGGTGATGTAAATATGGTCAAAGTTAAAGTGTTTACATACGCTATGTGTTTCTATACCTTTTTCTATATCTCTTCTCTCCCATAGACTCCATTATAATCAAATAACCCAAATTTTTCAAAATGATTTCCTGTTTCTCTGTAATAATAAAACAGTACCTTGTACTTTATCCAAACTAAGATATAAGGAATCTTTATTGGAAGCAAAACCAGCCTATTGGGTTTATTTAATGTTTACATGATTTTCTAGTAGACTTAAGGTATGAAGATCTGAATTATGGAAAGATCCGTTATCCGGAAACCCCCAGGTTCAGAGCATTCTGGATAATAGGTCCCATACCTGTACTTGATGTGAATTTCTTTTTCTTCATTCCAAATTTACACACTTTACACAGAGCACATGGGTAGAAACCTGCCCATGTTTCTAAAGGTGGCCATACACGGACGGATAAAAGCTGCCGAAAGACCAAGTCTGCAGCTTATCGTATGCGGCCCTCCGACGGGCTTTCCCGATCGATATCTGGCCGAAAGTTGGCCAGATGTCGATCGGGCGGGACTAAAAATCCTGCATCTGTTTGTTGAGGCGGTCCCGCAATCTGACCGCCCATATGGCCTCCCTTATGATCCGATCGTTGGGCCCTAAGGCCCATGATAGGATCAGCCCGATATCGCCCACATCAAGGTGGGCATATCGGGGAGAGATCCGCTTGTTTGGCGGATCTCTCCGTGCATGGCCACCTTTAATTGAAAGTAAATATTTCAGATTATCAGCTTTTCTAAACACCACTGTAGGTTGCATTGGGATTACTTCCCTTAGTACTTGATCGCAACTAAGAATTCCCCAATGGTTCTTTAAAATCTTTTTGATTCCATTTGCTAGGGGGTTATACTCCATAGAGAAAACACTTTATCCATGAAAAACGGTGCCCTCTCCTTTGTTGGCGGCTTTAATGACAAAAGATTTGTCCTTCTTCAAGTTTTCAAGGGCTAATTTCTAATTTTTGTGAGATTTGATTTCACTTTCCCATTTTTATTATCGCATCTTTCTTGCAAATGTGCCAAATCTTTATTTTTTTTATTTCTTCTTATGTTTTTATGTAGTTCCCTTTCTCCTCGTTCGGGATGAATACCTCTTTTTCAAAGGGGTGTGTGTATTTCAAACTTTTATCATTATTTATTAATTGGTGTTTTCTCTCAATATGATTATTTTTTTAAAAGGCTTTTTTTTAGAGTCAATTTTCTAATAAACTTTTATACATCTATAAACATACCTAATTTGTTAAATTTATTGGTGGGTGCAAATGTTAACCCTTTTTCCAATACTTTAATTTCCCCTTGTGTCAATTCTTTTTTACTTAGGTTAAAAATACTCCTAAGGTTTAACAATGTATCTATTTTGTGTTTCTTTCCACCTTTAACTCCCCTTTGTGCGTTTAACTGTTGTCTAATCTTTCCTGATCCCTGGTTGTCACTTCCTGTCTCAGGTGATATGGGTTGATCACTTGTGATTTGTGATATTTTTGTTTGTGATTTTCCCTTCTCATTTCTGGTTTTATGTATCTTTTGTGGTTTTTGTTCTCTTCCCATATTTTTGTTTTCTCCTTATGTGTTCCTTTCTGGCCCCCTCTAAAAAAAGTGACCTGATTACTTGTTCTGTGCCCTTTTTTTTAATTAATTCCTTATATTTATTTATTCTGTATGTGGACTGTACTGTGTACTAGTTCAATCATTTGCATATTTTACCTTCCTTCCTCTATTGTCCTATCCATTTGAAATCTTCTGTATGTCTTCAAAATTTTTTCTGTTTCGCATCTATAACTGATTCTTCTAATATATTGTCTTTCTACCATTTTGGTTTCACAATTCAAAATTCCTCTACTTCTTTGAAAGGTTCAAATTTTTGTTGTATATCAATTATTTCCTTATTATAACTTTCTAGTTCCTTATTTCTTTGACAATTAATTGCAGTTTAATAGTATAGTTCTTTATTTATCCAGAAGCCTCTAGGTGTAGTTTTATTCTCTATGTATTTACTCAAAGTAATCTTGTCCCACCATGCTTTTGTTTCTTTTGACATCACCTGTTCTATTTCATCAACATAATCAAACAATTCAATATCTAGCAAATTACGATCATCCAATGATGGGGTAACTTCCCCTTTAAAAATTAAATCCAAGTTATGGGTCTTAGTTTCTGTGAAAGCATACATACTTTACAAGAAACTTTGGATATGGAGGAAAAAAAACCAAGTTGTTTATAAAAAGAAATTGTCCAAAAAATCCTTGTAGTCCTCCTTTAATCCAACTCCAATAGAAAACTTGTTCTCGTACATTATGCAGTCAATCTACATTCATCTTTAACAATTAATATGAATATTACAAGAATTCTCTTCTCTCTCTCTTCTGTATACAGTATTTGATAAGTACCAGGAAATATCAGGAAAAACTATAGAGGAAAGCATTAAAGGGGAACTTTCAGGGGATTTTCAAGATCTGATGTTGGCTGTGGGTAAGTTCTGATACTCTTCCTTTTGCCTTGACCTCATCCATAAAGGATTACTGTACCAACATGGACAACATAGATTTTAAGAGTTTCCTTTTTGTACAGATAGAGTCACTTGGATTTGTAAGTTAAATGCGTCGTGACTCAGCATTAATTGAAGAAACTGTGTTATCTAAAGTTATCTTAACTCATTTAATGCATTTAACCTTTTCATTAGCATACCAAAGCTCCATTGTTTTCAATGGTGAACTCTTTAATTGGATGGGATGCTGTGACACAATATTCTGTGATAAGTGGGATAAATGAGATAAATGAGTTAAGTCGCGACGCATTAAACTCACCATCCAAAGTGACTGCATCTGTACCTCTCTCCCATGTGACCCCTCCATCACCTGGTCACCTGCTCCCCCGCTCCTTGTAAATTCACCCTAATTAATCCCACACACATTAAATTGCAACCAAGTATCATTAGGAACAGGCATCAAAGGGTGTGTAATTGAGAGTGTTGCCAGGGGCATTGTGAGGCATTGTCAGGCCAGGCCAAAATATAAAGCATCAAACGTTTCTGTATACAGGAACTTGAAGTTTAATTATTTTCTCTTTGTAGAAACGGTCAAGGCTCCCACCATGTAATTAAATGTCAATACAACAAATAAGCCATATTCCCGAAATAAATACTACAAGCAGCAGAAGCCACGTGTCCCATATAGGCACAGAACATTCCATGCAGCCATTACTGAGGATGGTTCTGTTCAGGGCTGGCTTCACCTTAATTCTCTCTCTCTCTCGTTTCTTTTTCATCCCAGTCGAGTGCATTCGAAGCAAAAGGGAATATTTTGCAACTAGACTGTACAAATCGATGAAGGTTGGTGAAATGTATTATAAAGAAATTAAATTAATATGTGCAAATTTATTTGTAGGGGGCCGGGGTTTTTTCATTTTTGAAATAGTTTTCATTTCTAAAAGTTATTATTATTAAGTTATTTGTCCCCACCCCCTCAAAATCCATCTTTTCATTCAATATTTGGGTACCTCATTATAGGGAATGGGCACCGCTGACAACACTCTTATCCGGATCATGGTTTCAAGGAGTGAGATTGACATGTTGGACATTAGAGAGTCTTTCCGGACTAAGTATAAGAAATCTCTTTACTCCATGATCAAGGTAAGCCTGACATCATATTGGATCAGCTTATAAAATAAATAAATGGATATCAGTTGTTTAGTCCTGAAAACAGGCACAAAAACATTGCTGCTGCATTCATTAGTTGATTTAATTGCTGAATTGTCCATGTCTGTCATAATATCAACAATCTAACGGCAGAATGATCGCAAAACTAATCTGTAGAGAGCAATAAATGGAATTTGGTCCCTGTTTATCTCCCTGTGTATAAATGAAAACTGGTGAATTCTACAGATTTTATCAGTTATCTGAATAAATGTGTTTTCTATAGCCCCATACAGCTTGAATGGCTGCCCCCCGTGGCTATACAGTAGATGACCTAAATGATTGTAGTCCTTCTGAAATATACATTTTCCCCACAGTTCTCTTTAAATGCATACTTCTTCTTTTCTTGTTGGCTCTCCTATATAATATGGCTATTACAATATGATTGTATTATTATAGCTGAAGCTCTAACATGGAATTAAAAGTTAAAATTATCTTCTTGTGCCTATTTCAGAATGATACGTCAGGTGAATATAAGAAGGCCCTTCTGAAGCTGTGTGGAGGAGATGATGAGTATGTATCACATTCCATAAATCAGACACTAATTTAGAAACCCAGGTCAAGAGTAAGCAACATATCATTGTCACCTGGCTTGTTCGAGAAGGAATGTAATAAAGTAGCTTTAGACCATAACACATGGAGCACTTTGAATGAGTTACTTTTAGGAGAGAACGAAAAAGATTTTACTTTTTTGGGGTATTAGTCATCCCTGCAGGGTGTGATTCCCATTCAAGTGAAGGGGATACCATCTGTACTGGATAGATGGCTATGAGCCACTGTTATAGTTGTGAAAGTTCGTAAAAAGTATACATAATTAAACATCTCAGAAAAAAAATAGAGTTTCAAAGTTTATGTCCATTGTACTAGAGTTTGAAGCTTCTGCATATGCAATGTAGCTCCTACAGTATATTACTGTTGTAGTCTGGAATCTGCGTTACCTATCCAGAGGGCTGCTAACTGGGCAGAGAGGCAAATTTAAATTTTTTGCAATGGCGCTGGTATGGGCCATGCAGCCGGGAAACCTTCCCAGGGCCGGATTTACATAGTGGGTGCCCCTAGGCCTGCTGTCGTTTGTCGCCCCTTCCCCTCCCTTTTATTTGCTCAAATTTTCATCATCGGGACAGAGCAATGGGAATGAGCACACAGGAAATTTTAATTTCTGAACCAATGAGGGTGTGGTTGGGCAGCATGCCACCTATCAAAATCCTCCCGCCCTAGTCCCGGGCCTAAGTGGCCTCTCCACAAATCCAGGCCTGACCCTTCCTCCAGAAGTAATCTTCATGGCTGTTACACAGGAGCTCAAACCGCCAGTGGGCCCTAAGGGGTTGCAGCCCTAGTAAAATCCCACCCACTGCTCCTCCGTTAGTTCCACCACTGGTAGCAATATCAAATCCAGCATATTCCATTGCAGCACAAGTTGACAATTCACAGACATGTAAGCCTGCACTACAAAAAATGCTTGAACTGCTCTCAGCACATTGTAGTTTAAACACAGACATGGAGTTTGCTCCCGGCCTAGAAACCCATAGTGGATTAAACTTATTATTACATTATTATCTCTATTATGACATCATACCACCACTGGCAGTTCAAGTGAATTACGCATACCCCCATAATGCCTGCTATATATTTATTTAATTTTGTTTTCTGACAAAGACTAAATAAAGAAAGAATATACTTAGCAAAATGGTGCATCATTATACAATATCTTTTAGAGTGCTATAAATACTGAATCATCCATAGAAAATATGACTGATCCTCTAGGATATAAACTGTGCACTATTATCATAGCACATATTTAGTCATTTATTTGGATTCTGTCTGTCAAATAAATATCTAATCAAAAATATTTATGCCAATAGAGTGTCCTACCTCCTGTGCCAAACAATATCAATCCCTTAGGTACTGTTTTGTAGAATATTGGCTTGGTTTTTGAATAATCTTCGTCCCGTTTCACAGATCAGCTGTTCCTTCCTTTTTAGCGCCCCTGGAGAGTTTTTTCCAGAAGCAGCTCAGGCGGCCTATCAGAACTGGGAGCTTAGCGCTGCCACTGCGAGACGTTTGGAGGTTGGAACAGAATGTGATTTATTGCTCTCCCTAATGCACTCTAATATATTGTCCTGGCGGTCACTATAACCCACAGCTAATACATATTATTCCCCAGCATTCCACCCTGCTGCTTTCTTGCTTGCTTGCGTAAGATTAACCAAGGTCTGGCGCTGCATTGAAACTACTTATTTTTTTCCCCCTTCTGCTTTACCCTAACTAGTTTGGATCTGGATGCTTACACTCTGCTTATTGAAAAACTATTGGTAACTGTACTAATTGGGTTTACATTGTTTTGCTGTGATTCCAATGCTTTTTGATGAAATAAACTTTTACTTAAAGGGAAAATATGCCCTCTTTGCAAGTAGACGTTAGGCAATGAGACCATGTATTACTATCTGCATTAGCATAATGAAGAGGTTGTAACTAAACAGTATTAGTGTTCTTAGATATTCTTACTGTTCTATTAAAGTGTCACATTGTGTTCACTTTCCTACAAAATTGTACTTAGTCCAGGGAATATACTTAGGTGGTATTTTGCACTACACTGTATAATAATGTAGAGAATTACAGAGAATTCTCCTTCATATGGAGTGTTTCGTTTACAGCTCTGTTAAGCTGATCATACCAACAGTGCATCGTGCCATGAAGCTTGGCTTCTTGTAGCGGAACATAAAACAATAGAAGGGTTGTGAGTTGCTATAAGTTCATTTGTTGGAAGTAACCAGAAAAATGCAACAGCTTGTCTTAGTAACATTTGGATTCAGACCAGGAGAAAAAAAGGGTTGCAATATATTCATTGCTTGATATTTATATAAGACAACATTTTAAAAACATTGTGACTCTTTCAATTCTATGGAGAATGAAGAATGTCTCAAAAGGGCAGGACCATGTCCAATACATAAAAGAAATATAAATTTGCAGAGAAGGAATGTTTTATGCATGTTATCATCACATGTTACAAAGGGTAAATACAAGGAAGATAAACCCTACTTACTAAATGCATAATTTTCCCTTTAATTTATTATATTCTATAACATTCTATTTTATAATTACATTCCCCAGTGTCCCACTTGCCTTCTTGTTACATACAAATACCAGTGGGTTCTGTGACAAAATGGTTGCATAGGTCAGACTTTCCTGTGGTTGTATCATTCTTTCCATGGTGGTCCTAGAAACTGATGTATTTTTGCCAGGGAGAGTTTTCTTGAATTAAGGTGGCCATACACACATACACACATTATCATATGAATTTAAGTTTCATTTGATATTCGGTTTGTGTATGGCAGTAGAAAAGGCATCCAATATTGTTGTGTTTTGATAACCGAGGATGAGTAGAGTATAACAGTGCTTTATTAGCTAGCTCATGCAGCCATTACATAACAGTAACATCAACTCTAGCACCTTAAGCAGTGCATGCACAGTATAACTCAGGTGCACAGCAGGACTGGACTGAGAATCAAAATAGGCCCTGGCATTTCAGGTACACAGAGGCCCAATCAGCCCACAAAGAGGCCCAAACCATCCCACCAGCCCACTAAATACTGACTTTCTATGGCACCATATAGCAGCCCATCTGGCTTTTGCCCTAACCCACAGATTGCCAGTCCGGGCCTGGTGCACAGTGACATATATAGGCCATTTGTAGAAACATCAGGAGTAGGAAAATGTCCTTCATAAAATGGAGCTTCTCCAAAGTCATAGCTGGTGCAAGACAACTTGCATTCCATATGTGTCCATCAGACAGTTCATATGTGTATGGTCCTCGCTGGCGTCTCACTTCAAGTGGTGTAGTAACCTTAGATTGTCCTTGTTTCAGTATTCCTGGTTTCTTAATTCTGACTAAAGATCCAGGCTGAAATTGCACTTCTCTTGCACCACATTTTCTGTCAGTATAAGCCTTGCATTTGAATTGTTGACGTCTGACAATGTCAGCAGTGGACAATTTCATCAAAAGACTTGGATATTGGTCGGGTCGTTGATCAGCCAAGATGGAAAATTTTGATTGGGTGCCTTTGAAGGTGCCTGAACATTGCCCAATGTTTATTATTGAATCAGCTCTTAACTGCAACATCCTATGCAAACCAGCAGGTGGAACCTTGTACCACCATACTAAACTCATTAGTTCCATGGCTAGAATATGCTCCATGCAACAGACTCCTTTATTTTAATTTACATGGAAATAGCAAGAATGTACTTTAGCCTCCTTTATACTGATCAACTTAATCATCTAATGCACTTGTTCTTGCTCATATAATATAATTACTCCAAATAATTTCTCATGTAACTAAACAACATGGTGAAATCTAACCGAGGGAGCAAATAGAGAATGTGACATCCAGGGCCAAATCATATAGAGGTTTTATGATGGAAAGAAAATGATAAATCAGAATTTTTCCAAACTACAGACACTAGAGCTAGGGCCCACCAAGAAAAACTATGGTATACTAACAGGCCTGTCTGATCCCAGCACAAACGATTAACTATGGGCACAATTGTGTCATCTGTTGGTTAGCTGGGTTGTCACAAAATCCACTGCTACTTTCCGCATGCTTTAAAGGGTTTTTCTACTTTTGAAAGAACCAGCTTGTTCTACGGAGGTATAAAAACCCTGGCTATTTATATATTTTTTCTTAGACTCTTGCTTGTTTCTATTTATGAATACTTTGAATGGTGGTGGACAGTTCTGTGTTATGACATATTAAAACTTACAGTGGTTTAAAGATGAACACATTGCAGAATGAGTGGAGTATGGTCTCTTTGATCCCACAGATTGATGGCCATATTGAGACAATGAAGTACTTCTGTCATATTTCATTGGACCAAAGTCCTCCCTCACCTCCACCCTAATGGTAGCATTCAGCATGATTACTCCTTATAGCCAAATTGAATAATAAAGCTAATTCAATATTCAGGTTTTATTGGTTGATTGGTAATTGGTCTCTGTGTTGACTTGTGATAGACAGGAAAGGCAGCAAACAATGTGCTAGGGGAACCATGAATGGTATTAGTTACACTTCTCATTCCCATCCTAGCTGAAAGGAACAGTGCAGCCTGCTGAGAACTTCCATGCAGACAATGATGGAAAAGCCCTGCGGAAGGCAATGAAAGGATTTGGTAAGCATTTATTACAGTGCTCGTGGTACCCAAGCCGCTTTGGAGATCAAAAGGGGGTCAGTTCTCTCTACAAAACAACTAGAACATCATATCTATTGTAAAGATGATAAAGTTGTTTATTATCCACTACAGGTACTGATGAAGATACCATCATTGATATCATTACTAAACGCAGTAATGCTCAGCGCCAAGAGATCCTCAAGGCATTCAAGTCCCACTTTGGCCGGGTTAGTCTATTTTCTCTTACATAACAGCTTTACTTAAGCCATTTTTTAAGCCCACTCTCAGCACTAATATTCTTAATCTCCTTAATCAAACTCTATTCTCCTAGTTTGTTTTCTTTACATAATATAATCAATTATTCCATCTATTTAGCCTCTTTGATCTCATAGAAATAGAGAATGACCATGAAATAGGCCAAACATTTTGCAGCATGAGGGCCCACTGATACCTTGGCCCACTGGGAGTTTTCCTGGTATTCTGGTGGGCCAGTCCAACACTGTTCATGTTTATGTTTAGTATACAAAATACAGAATTTCTAGCCTTATTCTATTTTACACTTTCCTTGTCCTTTAATAGGATTGGGGACAGACTCACTTAAAAATTTTATTTTTTTCCCAAATTGTATGATTTTTCTACCTTTTTCCTGAAAAGCCTGAATTTTTCAGATTTTTGCCCAAAAAGTAAGAATTTTTTAGATTTTTAGGCCAATTCCAGTGCAGACAAAAGAAGCTTCCAAATAGGATAGGTATCTCTGCTATTCACTTATATACAACCTCTGCAGGTCTGAGATGCTGGATTTTCGGATTCTGACTCTTTCCAGACTCTTTTCATACTTTGGCTCTCCAGAACCAATGAATCAGCTGATTATTCTTTGAGACTCCTGCCTGACCTTTGTATAACTGGAATTGTACTTTATATTTGAAAGAAAGCAGATTCTGCTAAAAATGATTTATTGCCTCTTTCTCACAAAGAGAATTGTTGATTTAATCATTTGCCTCTGCTCAATATCACATATTTTCTTGTAGGATCTGATGGCAGACCTGAAGTCGGAGCTGTCTGGCACCTTAGCCAAAGTGATCCTTGGTCTCATGATGACACCTCCCCAGTTTGATGCCAAACAGCTGAACAAGGCCATGGCGGTATCAATGCTATAATTATGTTGCAATGTTTTAGACTATTGAAAGCTGGTCAAAGCACTCTGAAGAGTGAAGATATTGTTGTGGGGCACAGACCACTGTCTTTAATTAAAGGGGTGGTTCACCTTTAAGTTAACTTTTATTTTGTTTTAGAATTGCTAATTCTAAGCAACTTTTCAGTTGTCTTCATTATTTATTTGTTTTAGTTTTTTAATGATTTGCCTTCATCTTCTGACTCTTTCCAGCTTTCAAAAGGGCGGGGGGGGGGGGGGGGGGGGGTCACTGATTCATCTAAAAACAAATGCTCTGTAAGGGTAGGGACAGACAGGGAGATTCGGGGAGATTTTGTCGCCTGGCGTTTTTAGCAGGCGACAATCTCCCCGAATTTCCTTCTCCCTGTCTGCCGCTAGTATACTGACAAAGCGCCAGCGGCTGTGCAGACGCGGCGCAGTGATTTCCGGAATCGCCCGAAGATACTTCGTGAGGAAACTTCGGGCGATTCCGGAAATCGCCGCGCCGCGTCTGCACAGGCGCTGGCGCTTTGTCAGTATACTAGCGGCAGACAGGGAGAAGGTAATTCGGGGAGATTGTCGCCTGCTAAAAAACGCCAGGCGACATAATCTCCTCGAATCTCCCTGTCTGTCCCCAGCCTAAAGCTACAAATTCATTGTTATTGCTTCTTTTTATATACATCAAGGCTCTGTTTGGCAGGACACTAGGTTTTTATACAACCAAAACTTTACTCCAAGCCTGAAATTCAATAATAAGCTCCTGCTTTGAGGCCACTGGGAGCAACATCCAAAAGGTTGGAGAGTAACATGTTGCTCATGGGCTTCTGGTTGGGGATCACTGCTCTACATCATACTCAAAGTTAATTCAAAAGTGAAGAACCCCTTTAAGGATTAACCTGATAATCAGCGGGGTAAACAATTCACAGTGCAAGCAAATCCCTGTGCCCACACCCTGTTCTAAATGTAAAAATTAGCCTTGTTGTATTGTTTTGAGCCACAGTTAAAACAGCAGTTGAAGGTCTACTGTTTCTCAGAGACATGTCTAACATGTCTAACTGGAGATACAGTTAAAAAGATTGGACAAGACAGCTGAACAGTTTTTATTTGGGGATTAACTGTCCTTTTAGAAACTGTGCAGTTTACAGAAACCTAGACCTAAACCTAGAAGCTAGATATGGAAAATGGGCATGTGCCCAAAAAGAAATGCAGTTTTACAACACCATCTGTTGGTGATCAGTGAACACTACATCTTTTTCGTCCGGGGATCTGAGCATTTGTTATTAACCTAAAACCTTCAGGATGGCTCTCAAGGGGGTTATTCAAGAACAACAACAAGTGAAGGGAATTGGTATTTGTATCACCAACTTCCTTAGGGTTTTGGTTTTTGTAGTACCAGGTGCCGTTTGCTTCAGGTCTCGTAACCCACAGCAACTTAGAAGTTTGTAATTAGAATACTAAAAGCAGACAAATATTATTTTCTGTATGAATCAGAGATCACAATCCAGGAAGCTGTGTTATATTTCTAGTGCATATACAGTATGAAAAAGGGGGCATGGCTGATTACTGATAGTTCTAAATGCAATATAAGTACATCAGTGGGTACATACTTCTGTATAACAACACAAAGAATAATGAAAGGGTTGCTGGTCTCTACATTTTACACTTTTTTTGCTTGTTTCCAGGGGGCTGGCACAGATGAAAAAGTCTTAATTGAAATCTTAGCCACTAGAACCAATGAGGAGATCCAGGCCATCAATGCAGTTTATCAAGCAGGTAACCCAGCAAACAATTACCAGGTTTTTTTCAAAGGGATACAAATCACATTAAATGAATGATCACCAGGAAAACCAAGAGCAGTGGCTAACGGGGAGATTTGTCATTGTGCATGACTTATCTCAAGAAAATGGCTCTCCGTGGAAATAATTGAAATCGCTGGCGGTAAAAGCAAAGCATCGCTTTGTTCTTCTGAAGTTGCTTCCAGAGGAAACTTCAGGCGTCTTGGCGATATGTAGGATTTCAGTTATTTCCAATGGAGAGGCATTTTTGGGAGACAAATTTTCCACTTTGGCCTCTGACCTTAGGGGGCCCTCCATATTAACTGATCAGTCATCTTCTATTCCCTGTCTGTCACCCCAACCTGGCATCCCATCCTTCCTTTTCTAACACAATCTGGCAGTTATTCATCAACAACAATTCATTATATCTTAGAACAGGGGTCTGCAACCTTTAAGACATAAAGAGCCACTTGGACCCGTTTTCGAAAAGAAAAAAAAACTTGGAGCCGCAACACCATTATAAAACAAATCTAACACTGCATATATTGTTTCTTACCTTAATCATTAAGGCTTTTAATGCTATATACAGGATCATGCAGTTAGCTGTCAATCTGAAGAAAAAAAGGACTTTTTTACTTAACAATGTAAAATATATTTTTGCACATTAATAGCTAATTAAAATATTTAATTTACCTGGTTAATGGGATTTTTGCTCCTGAACCTGAGTGCACAATAAGCCCCCATATAATGTGCCAGAGTCAAGGCCCCCATATAATGTGCCAGAGTCCAGGCCCCCATATAATGTGCCAGAGTCCAGGCCCCCATATAATGTGCCAGAGTCCAGGCCCCCATATACTGTGCCAGAGTCCAGGCCCCCATATACTGTGCCAGAGTCCAGGCCCCCCATATACTGTGCCAGAGTCCAGGCCCCCATATACTGTGCCAGAGTCCAGGCCCCCAATATACTGTGCCAGAGTCCAGGCCCCCCATATACTGTGCCAGAGTCCAGGCCCCCAATATACTGTGCCAGAGTCCAGGCCCCCCATATACTGTGCCAGAGTCCAGGCCCCCCATATAATGTGCCAGAGTCCAGAGTTAAAGAAAAGAAAAGAGGGAAAAAAAAGTGTGTATTACCTCCTCAGAGCGAATCACGCGCCTTCCTTCAGCCCGGTCCTCCTCTTCACTGCAGGCTCGGCAGCGCAGCGGCAGTCTGGCGCGCGATGACGTCATTGCGCCGCCTGCGCCGGTCCGGCGGCCTCTCTGATAGGCTGCCGGCCAGCGGCAGCACACACATTCTCCTCCGCGGCGAGCAGCCTGACAGAGCCGCGGGTAATCTGGAAAAGAGCCGCATGCGGCTCTGGAGCCGCGGGTTGCCGAACTCTGTCTTAGAAAAATAAAATCATTTCTTAAAATTAGGATTATTTGGACATAGCCTTTCCATAATTCAGAACTTTCTGGATAACAGATCCCATACCTGTATAGTCTACTGTTAGTACTGGAATTTTCATTAGCTATGTTGTACTTTGAAGAGATAGGGCAGCATCCCTAGCAAAGCTCTCCTTAAAGCTTAGAAGTCCATCTGCACTGTCGGTGCTTAGATTTTGAAGTGTTCTCATGATGAAATATTGCTGAAAGTGTAGGGCGAGAGAGAGATTCCTAATTTTAACCCAGATTCACACTTTGGGGTCCATTTACTATCATTCCTGTAGATATTTATCTGGTATTTTACATCTAGCTCTGTTTTATATTCACTCCCTCTACCAGCTTCTGCCAGAAGAGTTGTGGCATTTATTGTACCATCCATTGAGTAACCTTTTATGAAAGTCTGATTGGTGATAGGTGCAACTTTTCTCCTGTTTTCCAGCCTATCACAAGTCTTTGGAAGATGCCATTAGCTCAGACACATCTGGACATTTCAAGAGGATACTGACATCTTTGGCTCTGGTCAGTAATCAGTGTGGATCACACCTAGCATAGTAAGCAATTGGAATGGTTATCCAGGACACTTACTATAGCAGATGCTTTTATATTTTCTATCAGGGTAACCGGGACGAGGCCGGTGAGGACCTGGATAAAGCAGCGGAGGATGCAAAGGTAAGAAAATCTGCTTCAGTATATTATATAACAAACGAATAAAAAAGGATATCAAGGGTTCCGGTTGTTCGCTTCCTCTGCCGGTGTATCGTCTGTCTGTTCTCCCTCAGACTCAAAGCGAAGATTCAAAGTTTTAGGGGATAACCAGCACGAGGTCAGATCCACGGAAAGAAAAAGGGAATAAAGGAAAGAGAGAGAGAGAGAGAATTCCACCAATCTAGTGTAGTATTTTCCAAATGTATACACACACCTTTATGTGATTAGCATATATACTAGTTAAATAAATAGGTGAGATGTCCCCTGTATCCACTCCAGCGTGTTGTCCCAAACTTTATCTCATACAATTTTATACAGAGGGGTACTCACAAACGTTTAAAAGATCTCATGCAGAAAAGAGGCATAGATATCAGCAGCTGATCTTACATGCCACTCCTCCGCTGCTGATATCTACGCCTCTTTTCTGCATGAGATCTTTTAAACGTTTGTGAGTACCCCTCTGTATAAAACCTTATGAGATAAAGTTTGGGACAACACGCTGGAGTGGATACAGGGGACATCTCACCTATTTATTTAACTAGTATATATGCTAATCACATAAAGGTGTGTGTATACATTTGGAAAATACTACACTAGATTGGCGGAATTCTCTCTCTTTCCTTTATTCCCTTTTTCTTTTCTTTCCGTGGATCTGACCTCGTGCTGTGAGCGCTGGTTATCCCCTAAAACTTCGAACCAGTATATTATATGCAGAATTAACTTGATACACGAAATCAGTTACTCTGAGTCCATTTTACGAAGCAGGTTGTTGCTTAAAGAAAATAAATTAAATTGCAAAAAAAAAAATCTGTTATGATTGTACTGAAATCAATTGTCACATATATGAAATATTAATGTTCCTATGCAGTGCCCGCAGGATGGGGTTTTCAAACCTGCCCATTAGTCATCTGGCCAGATATCATTCAGCAGGCTGTCCAAAGGCCCATGCATGGTCACTACCTGTTTCTGGGTATAGCAATATGCTCCATCCTAAATTAACTTCTGTGTATGTACTGTTGTTGCCTAAGAAAAGTGACTCAGCACAGCCAGTTAATATATATCATTCTCCCATATATCTGCCACTGCTGAGTTGAGTTTTTTGAGCTCTGTTTCCCAGCAAAAGACTTCTCACTGTTATCGGTTTTCATAGAGAGAGATGGCTTATCTCAATATCTGTTCTTCTTTTCATCCGAATTATAGGTCCTTGCTTCAGTTCTGGTAAGTAATAATTTATGGCATGACTACTATACATATATTTTGTTTTTAGTAAGCTCCAGTCCTTCTTAATAAACGGGCCGCAGGTATGGCTCCCCGTCCTTCACCCACGGTGCTCACCCTTAATTAAGGTGGGCCCGGGTGCAAATGCCCCGGACCTATCGCTTCCCCAAATCTTCCTCCAAAGAAAATGCTGTGTAATAGCAGGCTACTCACCGCTCCTTCAGTCTGGTCCGGGTGCTCTGCCCCGAACCCGCAGCTTGAGGGAGAAAATTTCAACAAATGCTTCCACTCGGCACGCACACCACGACTCAGGAGGATACGGTGAATAAAAGGCTTTTTATTTCCCAAATTCCAAATCTCCCAACGCGTTTCGTGTGGCAACACACGTACTCATGGGTTCCCATGATTACGTGTGTTGCCACACGAAAACGCGTTGGGAGATTTGGAATTTGGGAAATAAAAAGCCTTTTATTCACCGTATCCTCCTGAGTCGTGGTGTGCGTGCCGAGTGGAAGCATTTACTATACATATATGTATAGGCTGTAAATGACACAAAGTGCATACTAGTGTAACTTTACTCTCTATATTGATCTTTGCAGGAGATCTCAGACTCTGGATCTGGTGATTCAAGCTCACTAGAGACAAGGTTCATGACCATCCTGTGCACTCGGAGCTACCCACATTTGCGAATTGGTGAGTTAGTTGTCCCATGTTTCTTAAGCATGTCAGGATTTCCATAACCTAGAACAGTGCTGTTCAACTGTTTCCATATAGTGAGCTAGTTTTTCCCTTATACTTCATGCTTGTGGTCTAATAATAGTAAAATGATGTTGTCCATAGAGGTCAGTGAAGTTATTGTGCAGTTTGTTGGCCATTCATTTTTCTCTTGGAGGACCACAACTTGTTTGCACTTCTCTAATTGGACAGCCCTGATTTAATTTTTTTTATTACTGAAAATCTGCTTCTTCGGCAATTAGCCCTTACATGTTCTTTCTGGTCTTCCCCATCCTTGCACACTAGTTTTCCAGGAGTTTATAAAACAGACAAATCATGACGTGGAACATATCATTAAGAAAGAGATGTCTGGAGATGTAAAGGATGCTTTTGTGGCCATTGGTGAGTAATGAGCTATTGTTGCTTTGCGATACATAACTTTTTCATTCATACACGTTAGTACTGTGTGTTGGTGATGGAGAGCTTTCTTCTTGTAACAGCCTACAATCTGGAGTGTTAGTGGGTGGAAAAGTATTGGCAGAAGGTATTTGTTTTATGGCTTATAAGGAAATTACATCAAAAACACTATGCCGGACAAAGTCACAGTGACTTACAATGGGGTAGGGATTAAAAATATGCTTATATAAGTAAAGCTGTATTAAATCAATACAGCTTGAACTTCTTTGTGTCTTGAGAGTGCGCTGGAAACTTAATGGAAATTTGTAGGACTATAACATATGCAATGTTGCTCTTAGGAAGAACTACAATACTACAATAGCTATAATAATTTAAACAACCTTGCCAGCACACACACTCATACACAGGTCTGGACTGGGAGTCAAAATAGGCTCTTGCATTCCAAGTACATTGAGGCCCAAACAACCCCCACCAGCCCACTAATTAGTTATTTTCTATGGCATCTTACAGCAGCCCCTCTGGCATTTGCCAGAACCCACAGATTGCCTGCTCATACAAATGAAGTGACTGCAGGTAAAAGAGGGTATTTTAACTACTGCAATTTACATAGAGAGTGGTCAAAATGCCCCATTAACGCTATAGAGTAAAAAAGGCCCAGCAACAACACTCAAGACAGGTGTGATCCAGCATTATTCAGTTATTTAGCCTAGTGGGGAACCTCCAAGAGCACAAGATGAGTTATCACAGTGTATTGGTGTTTGATTCTTTTCCTTGTTCCATTTTATAGTACGTAGTGTGAAGAACAAACCGGCCTTCTTCGCAGAGAGACTCTACAAAGCAATGAAGGTAAAATTTTCTGTCATTAATGACATTTTCACACTCTATGGTGGAATCTGGCCCTGACCCTTTGTTCAGCATCACTAGATCTGCAAATTGGCTACGTAGGTGCAGCTGTCTACAAGCCAGCTGTCATGCAGCCTACATCAGATAATAGGAAAGGCAGATTTGCAACAGAAATTATGGTCTCATTGTTGCTGTGGCTTTTTAGCAGGGGTTGGATGACTTTTTAGCAAGGGAGGGAATACAAGGTTATGGGAGGTAACTCATAGTACAAGTTGATCCAGGGACTAGTCCGATTGCGATTGCGATTTTGGAGTCAGGAAGGAATTTTTCCCCCTCTGAGGCAAATTGGAGAGGCTTCAGATGGGGTTTTTGCCTTCCTCTGGATCAACTAGCAGTTAGGAAGGTTATTAAAAGACTTAAAAGGTTGAACTTGATACAGGTGTGTCTTTTATCAACCATTGTTCCTTTTTTTAGCTTACTACCTGCTGCTGGATTCATGGGAAGGCACATAGGTATCCTCCTTCCAGCCCTCTACCCTTCAGCCAATTCAGACATACAAGTTATGGTGCTGAGGCTACTGGCTGCAATGGGGCACTGTACTTACCTCCTGCCTTATGTATTCCAGAACACTGATATGTTAGTAATTATACCTTTTTAAATCATTGGAGGAAATAGATGCGTATTAAGGTTTTAGACAAGATGACTGCTGCTAGGCTCTGGGTAAATCCAATGGCAATAATCATGTCTTATAATTAGTCCAGTACAATTAACTGCATGCAAAGTCAAAGGCCTCCTGGTGGTAGGATGTTTAACATTCACATGCACAAATTCAATTACAGGATCAGTCTGCTTGAATTTCTCTTATAAAGCATTTGCATGAATATACCAGTAATAAATTTGTTTCCCTATTAGGGGGCAGGAACAGATGAGAGAACACTCACAAGGATTCTGGTATCCAGGAGTGAAATTGACCTTCTGAATATCCGGCATGAATTTAAAACTCTGTATGAGAAATCACTACACAACTGTATTGAGGTAAGAAAGGGAAACAGGAATAGAAGTATGGGACCTGTTATCCAGAATGCTCGGGACCTGGGGTTTCATGGATAATTGATCTTTCCATAATTTGGATCTTCATACCTTAAGTCTTTAGCATCTACTAGAAAATCATGTAAACATAAAATAAACCCAATAGGCTGGTTTTGCTTCCAATAAGGATTAATTATATCTTAGTTTGGATCAAGTACAAGCTACTGTTTTATTATTACAGAGAAAAAGGAAATCATTTTTAAAAATTTGGATGATTTGGAGAAAATGTCTATTCAGGTTGCTTACTCTGAACTACTTCACAATTGTGTGGAAATGTGAAAGGAAGTATATTGCTTGACTTCCTTGCATTTAATTCACAGGTATTTCTGGACATTTTGTCACCCATGGGGAGCACAATTTCCCACTAGGAAAAAAATTCCATGTGCCATTGCCCTAACTTATGTATACAATTAATTAAGCTGTAGGGTAAGCTGTATTGGAGAACATACAACTTTAGACCACTCTCTGAATAGCCAGAGAAATCCACAGGCAGGAAGTGGAACAGGTGATTTATTTAAAAATAAATCAACCCTAAACACTACTTTTTAAGCACTTTCCTTTTACACCTACAGGGGAACTATCGCAAAAGTGAAAATGTTATATAAGCTTCATCATGCTGAGATAAGAAACTTTCTAAATACAATCCATTATATATTCTGCATTGTTTCTGAAATAATCAAGTTTATCTTCACTGTGCAGCAGTTGGGTGTCAGATATTCATTACAATGTCGTATATATTTATACACAATTTATAAGGGCTTCCTTTCCTAGCAGATGTCTTCAAGCTCACTTAAAGGGATCCTGTCATGGGAACATTTTATAAATGCATCAGTTAATAGTGCTGTTCCAGAAGAATTCTGCACTGAAAACCATTTCTCAAAAGAGCAAACAGATTTTTTAATATTTTATTTTGAAACCTGACATGGGGCGAGACATTTTGTCAATTTCCCAGCTGCCCAATGTCATGTGACTTGTGCTCTGATAAACTTCATTCACTCTTTACTGCTGTACTGCAAGTTGGAGTGATATCACCCTCTCCCTTTCCCCCACCCAGCAGCCTAACAACAGAACAATGGGAAGGTTAGGTAACCAGATAACAGCTCCCTAACACAGCTGGCTGGTAGATCTAAGAACAGCACGCAATAGTAAAACCCATGTACCACTGAGTACTATTCAGTTACATTGAGAAGGAAAAACAACAGCCTGCCAGAAATCAGTTCCCTCCTAAAGTGCTCGTACAAGTCACATGACTGGGGCAGCTGGGAAATTGACAAAATTGCTTTTAATAGAGTGAGCTCTAATACATCTTCTAGGCAAAATAAGCCACCTCCGTGCTACAACATGGCGCGATCTGCCCCCCTGCGGGGGTGCGGACCCAGGTCCAATCGCACCCCCCCGGATCCCCAGTAGTTACGCCACTGCTGTCAAGGAATATCTGACACCCAATCCTGCATGAAGAGAGAATTAAGAGAAACAATTGCTGAGAGAGGTATAGTGAAGATGAACTTGATTATTTCAGAAACGGTACATCATTTTTAATTGATTATATTTAGAAAACGTCTTATTTCAGTTTGCTGAAGATTATATTACATTTACATTTTCTCGATTGATCTCCTTTAAAAAAGTACAATGCACCGTTAATTCCTGTGTAATATAATGACACCATATTGGCCTCATAAACTCTGTATGTAAGGTAACAGCTGGCTGACATAGTGGAACAGCTTCATAGCTTGGTTTAGTTCCCTTTTAAATATAATCCCTATCTAATAGGTTCATGTGGAACATAACCTTACGCTGATTTTTTTTTGTAAGTTGATGCATGTATGTTATGTTTAATGAAACAAACCTTGGAATGTTATCAAGAAAGAGGGGATTTCCAGTAGGGAATGCCTGTATGAAACATCCCTAACCCAATACTTGGATATCCTGCTGTAGAAAAAACAATGTTTCTTGCCAAGTCTCATACATAATTGTAAATAACCTGTTTACACTGAAATGAACCAGAATTCCTCTGATAACAGCGCCAAAGAATAGCTACGTCTGTCAAAAAATGGAATAACCCTTTATCGCTCATTGCTAAAGAGACATAGCTTAGTGATGTATCATATATTACAGTCAGTTTAGAAATATCTAATCTATGTGAATATGTTACATAAATGTGTCAGCCGCATTGGATCATTTGTCATCTCTGGAAATCCCAAGTAAACAAAGAATCTCCTTTTGTGTTTATACTGTATTTTGATTTATTTAGCTCAGGTCTCGTATGCCTTTGCTTAAAGGGAAACTGCCACGGGAAAACATGTTTTTTTTTTTTTTAAACGCATCAGTTAATAGTTCTGCTGCAGTAGACTTCTGCACTGAAATGCTTTTCTCAAAAGAGCAAACATTTTTTTATATTCAGTTTTGAAATCTGACATGGGGCTAGCC
>CM044436.1:11727659-11747184 GCA_024363595.1 Xenopus borealis | reverse complement strand
CCAGGGGCAGCTGGGAAATTGACAAAATGTCTAGCCCCATGTCAGATTTCAAAAATGAATGTAAAAAAAAAAATCTGTTTTCTCTTTTGAGAAATGGATTTCAGTGCAACAGTCTGCTGGAGCAGCACTATTAACTGATGCATTTGGAAAAAAAAAATGTTTTCCCATGACAGTATCCCTTTAAAGATATTTGAAGGGAAACTGCTATATATGTCTCTTTCTGTTTTCAGCCCTGGTGTTTTTGCATACCTCCCAACATTTTTTACCACGCCCATTGTTGTGTCCACACCCCCTAATTACCGTGTTCATTTTACAAAATTTGGCAGATTATGAAAGTTTGAAAATATTTCTCCTGTTACAATGACTTATTTTCTTTTCTCAAAAGTGTTACAAAGTACCTTACTTGCACCTGTTAGCAGTTCTTAGCTCTCTGCCAAAAGCCAATTCAGTTAGAAACTTTGTTTCTTTTTCTGGCTGTTCAGTGCAGAGAAAGTAGGGACTTTCCAGTACAAATGAGGGACTGCAGGTTGAGCTGTCAAAAGAGGGTCTGTCCCTCCAAAAAAAAAGGGACAGTTGGGAGGTATGGAAATTTTGAACTTTAGTACAGCATAGCAGAATCCAACTAAATGATCAACACAGACTTCTGCCCTGCTATATTGTTTCATGATGAAGCAGAACCAGCGATGCAAAAAGGAGCAGGTCAGTTGCAATTACATTTTTTTTTTTTAACTTTTTTTTTTATTGTTTTTCTTTTTGCAAATACAAAATCAATAGACAGATGTAAAAGAACTAAAAAGAAAATAGGAATGTACATCAATATTGATATGTGTGTCTTAGCATTTTAAAATAAAGACATTTCCAGTGCTTATCTTTGTTTAGAATTGTTTGACATAGAGTGTTTTATATATCATTGATATTGTTCTGTTGTGTTATCAACCAATAACTCTAAATCCTCGCTATGAGGCAATTACATTTTTACGCGCTGAATATTATTAAGAAATGTGTGAGGGGAATTTGCCTGCAATTCCTGTTTTTCTTTTTAATTAGGCTTTAGGTTTACTGCCCCTTTAACAGCGTCTCTCTCAGGGACCGACTTGAAATAATTGTAGCTTGGAGGGCGGGACGAATTCTCATGGACCAATCAGGAGCCGATGGGGAATTCCAAGTCGTTTGTAACAGGAAGTGGTGACAGGGCAACTTCCCTGCACAGAAAGAAGATTTTTGCGTTGCTACAGGATTTTAGTTGCTAGAAGTGTAAACACACGGAGTGTGTGTGAGAGAGAGAGATAGAGAGAGATAGAGAGGCGCCTGGGAACAGACAGGGGGAGATGCGAGGTAAGTGCTGCCTTTCATTTGCTCCTTCATTATGTGCCCTGGAGATGTGCCAGACACTGCAATGGTTTCACGCCAGTGACAGTGACGTCAGTATAGTAACCCTGTGGCTGCCTTGCCAGGAAACAAAGCATTTCTTTCACCAGCTCTGTTATATGTTAGCCTTCCTTCTCTCTTTTACCCAGGGTCTGGAAAAAAAATAGCAGCCGTCCTATATATTTATCTTTTTTCCCTATTAATAACATTTGGGATCAACCATCATCTTTACAGGCCATGCCAGTAAAACAGCAGCCAGATGGCAAAACCCCCATTTCTGAAGCTCGTACCCGAGGGTGCAAGTTTGCATTTTTTCTTGAGCAGCAATAACCCCCCCCACAACAGTGCAGCGCGAAGTCAACGGAGCCATATACATATGGTTGCCACCTGGCCGGTATTTTACTGGTGGTATTCGTTTGCCATCTTCTACTGTGGGACGCACGGTAAATTTCATTCAGAAATGGGAAAATGACATGAAATGCATCAAATGGGACGTTTTCATTGGGAGAGTGAGTAGAGGCTGCTTGTCTTTTCTGGGCAGATAATGTCGCTCAGGGGGGGGAGTGGGGGGCCAGCTGCACATCCTGCACCAGGGTCCGTGCCCCTCCAGTTACACTACTGCCTCCTAGATTGTCAGCTCTAAGAGGCAAGGCCGTGGTGTTTTTACAGCGTTTTTACGTTGCGCTTTTAAAAACGCTCCGTCGGGCGTAAATACGCCACTGAAGCGGCTTTTTTCCGTATGTAGGTTTTTTTTTTCCCAACATGCACTTTTCATTGTTCTCAATGAGAATTTGGACTCTATATTTAAAATACGCTGCATATTTATGCAACGTGTGGTTTCAAACATGCAGATCCCATAGAGTCTATTGATTTTGTAGTTTCTTGGCATATTGGCGTTTCTGCTAAAAACCGCCAATACTGGCATCCAGTGGCGGATTTCAGCTTGCAAACACCCTGTGTAAATTGCCATGGTGTGTTTTCCATTATTTTCAGTGGTAGTGCAACTGATGCGTATTTACGCTGACGTATTTACGGGCCGTAAAAACGCCACGTGTGACCTTGCCCTAAGTATGCAGGATCCTTTTAAGGCTCAGGATCAGATCCAGTGTTTTTTGCATTAAAGGGTACCTATTGGTTAAAAATGCTATCCCCAACCAAATGTGCAGGCTGCTAGAGCCCGCATTCTGGTTGGGAATAACAGTAGTTTTTTTTTTTTTTTAAATGCCCCTAGGGAGGGAGGGCAGTGACAAATCGCCTCTTCTTTTGGGGCGACAAATTCCCCGAAAGTTGCCTGCGGCTATTTACACTCGGCGCTTCGTTTTCTGAAATCAACAGAAGTTTCCTCGCAAGGCAACATCGGGTGATTTTGGAAAACAAAGTGCCTCGCGTGAATTGCCACAGGCGACTAATCTCCCCAAATCTCCTCGTGTAGACCTAGCCGAAATGGCTGTGGTTGCTTTGGGCTGGTCCAGAAGCTCAAAGCATAGTGTGCAACATTTCTGCCTTGCTTTTTTAGTTGGTCTTTAAATAGTCTAATGTCTAAACTGCCCAGAACTGTGCTAAAATATATTCAGCCCAAATATCAAGTGTGCATTATCCTACTCTACACCTCCCTGTGCAGAATGCTGGAAGCAGAATATACCTGGGGGGCTGCTGAGATTTGCACAAAATGTTTACTTCTCATGAAGCTGGAATTTACAATGGCCAAGATAGGAGGTTTAAAGGGCAAGGAAAGTGTAAAATAGAATAAGGCTAGAAATGCTGTATTTTGTATACTAAACATAAACATAAACATGAATTTACTGCACCATAAACCTAATCAAACAAATAATTTATGCTTTCAAAGTTGGCCACAGGGGGCTGTCATCTTGTAACTTTGTTATACATCTTTGCAAGACTAGACTACATGCACATGCTCAGTGTGGTCTGGGCTTCTTAGGGATCGTCATAAATGATCAAAATGCAAAGCTGCTTGAGTTCTGCATGGCTGGTAAGTAAGGCAGGGGGTTCCCCCTGCTGTTCATAAGTATGATTGTTTCCCTGCAAGAAGTTAGGGACCGTCTGCAAATTCCTATTCACAGCACTAAATAAAGGGAGAATTTCACTGCATACAGTTAGGTTTCTTATAAAAACAGTACACATTTTTTAATAAAAATATGTTGGAGATAGATTTCTTTTTCATTAAAGAAAGTAAAAATGGGATTTTATTTCTTTGCCTTTCCTTGCCCTTTAATGAAAATTGCTGCATCGTGCGTGTGACATAATCAAAGTAAAAAGATGCCAGAGAACCGAGTTCAATGCCCAAATGAGGGTGTTCCTGGGTGCTCCTAAACTGCTATCTTGCCTTGATGCTTTGGTTCCTGAACTCCTGCTTTGACTCTGCTACTTGCTCCCTGCCCTGATCTTTTTGCCGGGATATTACTACAAACTCTCTGGCATCACGAACTGGACTTTTTTGTGTACAGCTTCCTCCTTAGGCTGGTAGCACAAGTGAAGATTTGGTGGAGGTTAGTTGCCCAGCGACACATTTTCTCTTCTTCAGGCAACTAATCTCAATTGCCTTCCTGCCAGCAAGAATCGCTGGGGGGAAGGCATACATAACGATTCATTTTCTGAAGCGTTACGGATTAGTCACCCAAAGTTTCCTCATAAGGCAACTTCGGACGTCTTCGGAAAACAAAGCACTATGTATGCCATCCCGCCGGCTTAACTCTTGCCAGCGGGAAGGCATTTAGGGAGATAAATTGTCCAAAGAAGAGATTTATCGCTGGGTGACTAATCCCCCTCGAATCTTTTTGTGTGCTACCAGGCTTAGTCTTGACAACCTTCTAGAAACTTTAGGCCCTGAGATGAACTTCGTCTGCCTCTGGATTCTAGCAGTTATGGAAAGGTAAGATATGTTCGCGAATAAAAGTGCATCACTGTGATGGACATGGTGGCAGGTGGGCTTAAGGCCCCCATACACGGGCCGATTAAAGCTGCCGACAGACCTAGTCGGCAGCTTATTGGCCCGTGTTTGGGGCCACCCGACTGGCTTCCCCGATCGATATCTGGCCGAAAGTCGGCCAGATCTCGATCGGGCAGGTTAAAAAACCTAGTCAGATTGCGGGTGCATCTGTGCGTGTATGCGGTCCCACGATCCGAGCGCCCATATCGCCACCATTCTTATCCAATAGTTGGGCCCTAGGGCCCACGATCGGATCAGCCCGATATCACCCATTTCAATGTGGGCATATCGGGGAGAGATCCGCTCGTTAGGCGATATCGTCAAGCAAGCGGATCTCCCTGTTTATGGCCACCTTTAGACATGAAAATTTTGTTGTCTGACTACAGTGGTGGTCAAAATACCTTTTGTGCCACAGACCTAAGGTATGTTCTGCAGTTTTCTCGCTGTGCATAATATTGTTTTTGGCTTATTGCTAAATCGGGAACAAAAAAGGCATGCACTTTCAAGTTCAACTATTTGTCCAAAACCTGCTTTACAGCTAGGACATGACTAGAGAAAAACGAAAGTCTGAGTTTGCTCCAGAGGGGTAGAAAAATTCCTTTCTGGCTTGAAATGTACTAGTCAGTGGATGAACTTTGTGAGTTTATTCACAGTTATTGCACTTGATGGCTGTGTCAGACACCTCAAACCATGCTTGCTTTTTGGCTTGTTGCAGTTGTTACCATTTATACGTGCTGATTTCTGCTTTTCCAGGGCATTGCCTAAGATTCAAGTGGGGCTGAAATCCTGGGGTGACATCTGGTTGGTAATGATTTGCTAAAAAGAAATTGAAATACTCAGAAACTTGTCTAATTTTATAAATGGGGGCATATGTGAAAACCTTTTTGGGACATTCGGTAATAACGCTTAGTATATTAAGCTGTAGAATGCATTCAAAAATTCTCAAAATTCCTCTGCTTGATACTTTCTGATAATCCAGCAGGGGTACTCCTCTCTTACACTATCAGAATATGGGCAAAGCAGTAGCTTTAAATACAGTGCTATACACAAAGCTGGAGAGGAACCCTTCCTTTCGGAAATGTAAGGAAGAGCCAAGCCTATAATTATCATTTGTAATATATAGTATTTGTGAGTGTGTGTGCAAATGTATTACATAGCACAGGAAGACACAGGGGAGGATGCAGTCCTTAATGGAGAACTAAACCCTTCGTGATGTTAAGTCCCGACTTGCTCCCCTCCGTTGGTTCCCCTCCCTGCCTCCTCCCTGCACAGTCTTACCCCTGAATTGTTTTCCCTCTTGCAATAGCGACCACAAATGCAGAATGAGCGCAGCGGTGCTCACTGGTGCTATCTTATCTTCGGAAATGGAGTGGTGTATCGGTGCATCCACAGTTGTAGCAATTTTCCGTTTTTTGACAACTGTGCATGTGCCAAAAGAGACCGAAATTCCTGAAGGGGAGAAAAAAGACACAAAGATTACTGAAGATAAGAAGATGGCGCCCTGGATTTGCGGTCGCTATTTCTAGAATTCAGTGGTAAGACTGTGTAGGGCAGGAGTGCCCATTCTTTGCTAATAGGAGGTCTACTTTTAGTGATGTTGTCCGATTATGATCTACATCCATAAAAACACCGTTAGTGCTGTTCAATAGAAAATATTACAGACATATTATATTGATTTATGAGAAAATTTCAATGGTTATATTTAACAAACAACTATTTCTTATGTAGCCTTAACACAATTAATATCTGAACTGGAATCATGAAATAGGATGATGATTTAGACAAGCTGTTTGTTGACAGTGTCTTGAGATCTACTGATCACCAGCTAAAGGTCTACTGGTAGATCCTGATCTACCTTTTGGGCACCCCTGCTGTAGGGGGAGGCAGGGAGGGGGGCCAGTGGGGACTTAACATCACGGGGGTTTAGTTCTTCAAGTCCTGCTCTATTGCATTTATTTATGAATGAAGATTGCATTCAGCTCTACAACCAGTAAAGATATTTTATGATATAGGTTAACAAGTATAATCTCTGGTTAGTTTAGGCTTTGTTAGTTGTCGGTACTCACCGTACCAATGGCATTACATGTCTCCGTTTGGCCTATGTTTGGAATAGGCAGAATCTGTTCTGTAACTACCAGTTTAAATCGGCTATAAATGCTAAACTGTGGGGCTGCTCCCCCCCCCCAGGGGGTCCCCAGAGCCTTGGCTGAGGGATAATTGGATGAACATTAATTGCTGCCCTAGAATTCATGGAACTATGGTTGTTTGCTTGATTGTTAGTGCTCACAGCCCAAGGAGGAAGCACTAGGTACAAAATCCAATTTGTTATAGCCAGATTTGTTATAGCAAGATTCAGGCAGAAAGTTCAAGGGCAGGCAGCAATTGGTCATAGTCAGGTACAAGGCAGAAGGTCAAAAGTCCATGAATCAGTAAATTAATCGGTATAAAACACCCGGCAACACCAAGAACACCTATTTTTGGGCATTGAACCTGCATCTTGGCTTACCTTTTTTTAAAATTTTTCTCTGCGATGATGCCAGGGTGCCGCCATCATGCATTTGAAGCAAGAGCTCCACAGCGAATTGCTCCTGACACTGATACAGTGTTGTTGATATGTGCCTGCATTCATTTTATAGAATGAGGGAGGCCCAACAAAATATTTGTATCAATCCCTCATTTAGGGGCCAATGAGTGAGAAAACACCTGATCTAAATCCTACGTTTTACTGGGCACATCAAAACGACTTCCTCCCAAGGGACACTTTAAAAAGCCTGTCCTATTCTGCCCTATGGCAAACAGATGTTTTCTTGGTTGAGCCATAACAATCCTTAGCAAGCGTGTGAAGGGAAAGTTTCATGTGTAAATAGAAAAGCAACTGTTACACAAGCACAGCCCAGATTCTTCTAACTGGCCCATGTGAACATTTGCATGTCACTATTTTTCTTTAAAAGTTGCACAGTTCATTATGAGACACCTTTTCTGACCTTTCACAAATGTAACTTCCAGCTTTTCATCACATGCTTAATAATTTTTAACCATATCACATGCTCTAAAGCTGGCCATACACAGGCCGCTTAAACCTGCCAACTAGGTTTCTCCAGACTCCAGAGTCGTTATTGGCTAATGTATGGGACCCCTCCAATGGTGTGCTCCACTTACATTGTGGCCAGATATTGACACTGTAGGCCCCTATAATGAAATGATTTTTTGCCCAGGGGCAAAATGAGTGGGTGTTGGCCCATTTGGCCAAGCCATAGAATAGCTAGGTATTCTAATACAAGAGTTTAAATGAGTTGTGCCATGAGGGGATTTCACTAAGCACTGCCTATAATTGATGGCATCATTAAGCAAACTATGCACATATTTTACCGGTTATTCATGGCTCTTATTTTATAAATGTTTCCACTCGTCATTCGTTCAGTACCTATAAATACTTCCTATTACAGAACTGCAGAATTTATCCAAATAACTTCAGCAGCTAAAAGCGCATCAAAAAATGTTTTAACTCTTATCCAAAGCCATTACCCCTTCCTTGGGAAAGAAATTGTATAACCTCAAAACTATCTATTTTTAATGACGCCCTTTATTCACTTTAAACCTTCTTTCCTGCACGCTGAATGGATAGCCCAGTGCCCTTTGAATTGTTTTGGAAAAGGAGCGTCTGGCCCTGTGAGTATTCATAATCTGTTATCATATATTTTTCCGAGGTGCATGGTTTTGAGTGAGCAAATCTGTGGGAGAGAGAGCCTTTACCCTACACACTACAATTTTCATGATTATTTGCTTTCCATATCTGCTTTATTTCCACTACATCTTCATTCTTCGTTGTTAAAGGTTTGCATTATAGTAAAGCTAAAGAATAAACTGCATACAAAATAACAATAACGGTTTAAACCAGCGTTTCCCAAAATCCTAATGGCTTTAATAAACACTAGCAGTTCCTCAATCCACCGCTCCTAGACAACGAGCAGAGCGGGGGATTGAGTGGCCCCTGGGGTGCAATCGCCCAGGGGCCCCAAGGCAGTAGCAGGCACCCAGCTCTGCCCCCACACCATAGAATCACGAGGAAGATTGAAGATCTCTTCATGGGACCCCTCCAGATCTTCTGCAACGATCTTCAACCACTTCCCCAGGATAGTGTAACAATTACACACTTATTAGACTAATACACTCTTACATTCACGCTTACACAGACTCACACATACATTTTTGGGGATCGGGGAGTTACTCACACGCGCAAATAATACGCAAATTTACCAATTGTACACACGCAGACATACATGCATGGCTTTGTGGCTTTCTTATTGCATCTTCTATTTTTGTTTGAAAAAAAAATGTTTTATTGCCATTGCGAATAGCGTCTTCACTAACCACACTTTGCAATTCCTTTTGTAAGTTATTTTGGTGATTATATTGCAATTTTTGGGGATTTTGCTGCATTTTTATCCATTTTATTGCATTTTCATTTCTGCAACCCATTTGGCCAAGCTAAAATATTTAAACTGTGATTCCGACAGCCGATTACACTAGTCTGGAAAAAAAAAACATAGATTTTTGTGGTTTTATTGGATTTTATTTGTATTTCACACTATTCTGTGTTATTTCGTTTTGCCCATGTAAATTTTAGCTACTATATATCCATTTGGGCGTCTCTGTTCGCCACATAGTCTGGTAAATCCATGCATATTGGGCATCAGTGTTCAGTAGACCCTTGTCATTCATATGTGGGATGTTTTATGCTGATATGTTATGAAATGTGGGACAGAAATTGGATAAAAACCGCTATGTTCAGCATTGCTTTTCAGTTTGTAGTAGACACATATTTACCCATAATGGATTTTTCAGAATATGTACTTTCTGAAAATATATGGTTTTCTAGGGTCTCCATACTGTTGGGGGATCTTATGACACATAATACACATACCGGGTGCTTGTATTGCGTCAGCCATGAAAATTTATAAACACTTCTGTCATTTGGGTTCCTCTGTACTCCACATAGTCTGGTAAATGTATGCATATTGGGCATCAAAGTGTTCAGTAGACCCCTGTTGTTCATATTTGTGATCTTTTATGCTGATACATTATGAAATGTGGGGCATATAGTGGGGTAAAATGCAAGCTTTATGCTGATTTTCATTAATTTGGTAAAACCTCTATGTTTAGCCAAGCTTTACAGTTTGGCAGTTTGCAGTAGAAACACACATTTACTCGTACTGGATTTGTCGCTATACAGTACTTTCTAAAAAGATATGGTTTTCTATGGTCTCCATACTGTTAGGGGGTCTTATGACACATAATACACATACTGGGTGCTTGTATTACAGCAGCCTGAGGGTCAGCTGTGAAAATGTATATACATTACTGTCATTTGGGTGCTTCTGTATAGCACATAGTTTGGTAAAGCTATGCATATATACTGTTCAGTGGACCCCTTGCATTCATATTTAGGATGTTTTTTCTTGGTACCTTATGCTATGAGGGAGATGGTAAAAGTGAAATCTTTGAGGCAATTTTCAGCTATTTCATCAAAGATTTTAATTTTGGGAAAGCATTGCGATTCAGTAGTTTGGAGCAGAAAGTAAATAGTACCCATTTTAGATTTGGTAGAAAATGTAATTTCCAAAAATATATGGTTTTGGAGGTCAACATATTTTTCTGTGTTTTTTTTACCCCACAAAATGCAGTCAATGTGTTGATTTTTCATTAGCTACCCATGGGACTATTTGTATGTGCTAACTTCATTTTGGGGCCTATAAATGCCAGATACTTAAAATCTATGCACAATGGGCATCAAACTGTTTGGAGGACCTCTGGCAATCATATTTAGGGTGCTTTTTCTTGGTACATAATGATACATGAATGATAACGATGCTGGAAAGCCAAAGCTTTGAGGCAATTTTCAGGTATTTTGCCAAAACCACCAAGTTTGGGAAAGCCTTGAAACTCAGTATTTTGGAGCAGAATGGCACGGGTACCCATTTTCATGTGTACTTTCCAGAAATATATGGGTTTGGGGTAAACCTATTTTTTTGGTGTTTTACCCCCCAAAACTGCAGTAAATGTGTTGATTTTTCAGTAGTAAAGTCCTGAACAACTTGGATGCACTAACTTTTTATTGGTGTCTCTAAATGGCAAACACTTTGGTAAACCTATGCACTATCATGGGCATCAAACTGTTCAGTGGACTCCTGGCAATCATATTCAGGGTTGTTTTTTCTTGGTACCTAATGCAGCGTGGGATATGCAGAGCAGCAAAATAAAACCTTTGAAGGGATTTTTCAGAATTTTGATATATTTTTAAAGCAGTTTTTATAAAAATGTATGGTTTTCTGGGGTAAACCCACTGTTACAGTTTTTTTTTTGGCCTTAGAATCTAAATTAAGCCATTTTTCTGTCTTTCTAAATTCGGTGCTATACTGGCAGGAGTTTTTGCTGTACAGAAGTCCTGAATCTCCCTAAAACTATACATACATATCTACTATTGACACGTTCAAGAGACATGAGGATTTCCAAATCAGTTGAATTTTCATGTGTAAAATTAAATATTTTTTGGGTATAAATTTATATATTATGAAAAATAGGATTTTTTTTGGTATTTAGTGCTATAAATCTTTTTGCAGAGGAGGAAATACATGAAAACTCAGGCATATTTAGAAAGCTCAGGTTCTCCAAAAAAAAAACTATGCATAGATTTTCTAGGTAAACTAAAGGTTTCCCCTCAGAAAATGCCCCTAAAGAGAGGAAGCAAGAAATATTTCAAAAACATCTTGCATTTCGTGCAACTGAAATGCAAAATTCTGCTGGGATTTAATGGGTTAAAGGTGCTGGTCACCTTTAAATTAACTTTTAGAATGATATTCTGGGACAATTTTCAATTGGTTTTTATTTGAGGTTTTTGAGTTGTTTAGCTTTTTATTATTCAGCAGTTCTTTGGTTTGCAATTTCAGCAATCTGGTTGCTATGGGCCTAGTTACCCTAGTAACCATGCACTGATTTGAATAAGACACTGGACTATAAATAGGAGAGGGCTTGAATATTATGACGAGTATTAAAAAGCAGCAATAACAATACAATCATAGCCTTATAGAGCAATTATTTTTAGATGGTATCATTGACCCCCATTTGACAGCTGGAAAAAGTTAACAGAAGAAGGCAAATAATTCAAAAACTATAAAAGATAAATAATGAAGGTAAATTGAAAAGTTGCTTAGAATTGGCCATTCTGAACTGCCTTTGCGTGTCTTCCCATCCACTATAATGAAAAGTCACCTGCTCTAAAGCACACGCGGCGCTTCGTTTTCCGAAGTTTGCTCGTGAGGCAACTTCAGGCGACATTGGAAAACAAAGCACCGCGAGTGCTTTAGCATAGGCGACTTTTCATTGTACCGGATAGGAGATTGTCGGGGAGATTGCCCAGGTATGGGATGCAAATTATGCAAAACCTGGTATTCAGAAAGCTCTGAATTACGGTAAGGTTATCTCCCAAAGACCCCATTTAAAAAAAATTATTACAGTTTTTAAAAACTGTTTCCTTTTTCTCTGTACTAAAACAATGTTAATCCTTTTTGTAGTGAAAACAGTCCAATTGGGTTTAATTCATATTTGTTGTTCACCTTTGAGTTAACTTTTAGTATAATGTAGAGAGTGATATTCTGAGACAATTTGCAATTGGTTTTCATTTTTTATTGTTTGTGGTTTTATAGATATTTAGCTTTTTATTCAGCAGCTCTCTATTTTGCAGTGTCAGCAATTTGGTTTCTAGGGTACAAATTACCCTAGCAACCCTGCATTGATTTGAATAAGAGACTGGAATATGAATAGGAGATGGACTGAATAGAATGATGAGTAATAAAAAGTGGCAATAACAATACATTTGTAGCCTTACAGAGCATTTGTTTTTAGATGGTGTCAGTGACCCCCATTTGAAAGATGGAAAGAAACAGAAGAAAATTGCAAATCATTAAAAAACTATGAAAAATAAATAATGAATACCAATTGAAATATTTCTTAGAATTGGCCCTTCTACAAAATACCAAAAGTTAACTTAAAGGTGAACCACCCCTTTAATGGATTTTTAAAGGGGTTGTTCACCTTCAAACAACTAGTTGTTTTCAGATAGATCACCAGAAATAATGACTTTTTCCAATTACTGTCTATTTTCTATTTGTATTTTTCTAATACATTTTTCACCTTCTAAAGCAGCTCTGGGAAGTGGGGTCGCCGACCCCCCCCCCCAACTGTTCTAAACTGATACATTTAATGGATACATTTCTTATCTTTGTCCCTGCTGAGCATAATCTCTTGAGTTTCATTACAGGCAGCTGTTAGAATTGATACAATAGTTGCTAATACTCCAGAGATGTTGCTGTGAAATGTATCAATTAAATGTTGCAAAATTGTATCAGTTTAGAGTCTGCGCCTGAATTACTGAGCTGCCAGACTCAAACACCAGAGACACCAACATTCAACTTTACACTTAGATTTTGGAAAAACCGTAAAAGATAAATAATGGAAAGCAATTGAAAAAGTCTTTATTTCTGGGGAACAATTTAAAAACAACTGAACAGAAAAAAGTGTTTGGAAGGTGAACAACCCCATTAAAAGGTATGGAGATCAAAATGATGTAAGAACCCCTTATTCAGAATACTCAGATCTCTGGATAATTTGGTTGTTCTCTGTATCACATATCTTTTATCTCTGACCTGATGGAGAATGAAAATCCTTTCACACATCCTACGACCCTGTTTATATATAAATTTGCCACAACCAAATGTAGATGGTAGTCATCCTGTGTACAGTCCAGTTCTGAGTCAATCTCTGTATTCAAGTGGAGAAACTGATAAACAACAAAATAATGGAACCAGTCGCTGGGAGCTTGTGAGACAGTGGGTGGGTAAAAAAATAGTTTTTAAAGGTTAACGCCCAACTGATGAAAAAAAAAATTATTTTTATGAATACGGAACCCTCTGTGTCTTTCCAGTATACATTATTCAAAACCTTGTAAATTGCTATTGAAAGATGAATCTGCCAGTTAATTTTCTTCTCTCTGAACTTAATCACCTAACTGTTGAAATAGTGTAGCAGATGCATCTGTTCTCCAGCCAAAACCCCAGTTCTCTCAATGCCTTTTCATTAGAAAACCTCTAAAGATTTTTGGCAATGGAAGTAATTGTGGGAACTAGAACCTTAGCTGAAGGAGAACTGATTTTGCTACAAGTAATGCAGTCAATAGCAAAAGAGTTCTTTTGGTAATAAGATAAAAAAGTTGGCAAATAATTCTTAAAGGAACACGGGAAAAACCCAGAGAGACCCACTGGCCCAGATCCGCTTGCTGCATGAAGACTTTGCCACTGCTTCCAATCTCCCTACCTTGCCCCCAGCAAGGCCACAAGTGGGTTTATGGCTATTGGCCCTGGGCCCCCCAGTCCATCATTTACATTTTTTGGAGTTGTGGTTCCTTTAAAAAGATAAGAATAATGGGAAATTTCACATGTGGAGTTTTTATGCTGCTTTATTATGAAACATTAGTATAGAAAATACTGTTGTAAAACACACACACACACTTTTTAAATCATAATCACTACACAAACTACCTAAATGACCCTGATCAAAAGTTTACATACCCTGCTGATTTGGACTGATAACATGCACACAACTTGATACAAAAGGGTTAGAATGGCTATTAAAGGTAACCATCTTCACCTGTGATCTGTTTGCTTGTAATTAGTGGGTGTGTATAAAAGGTCAATGACTTTCTGGACTCCTGACAGACCCTTGCATCTTTCATCCAGTGCTGCACTGATGTTTTTTGGATTCTAAGTCATGGGGAAAGAAAAATAATTCTCAAAGGATCTGTAGGAAAAAGTAGTTGGAACTCTATAAATTAGCAGTTTTCAAACTCTAGTTAAGAAGTGGAAAATTAGGGGTTCTGTTGAGACCAAGCCACTGTCAGGTAGACCAACTAAAAAATAAGCCACAACTGCCAGAAAAATTGTTCGGGATGCAAGGAAAACCCCACAAATAACTTCAGGTGAAATACAAAAAATACTGGAGGAAAATTTGCACTCATCAGCCCAGAAGCTGCGCATGGGAAGTACTTGGACATTCCAACATGACAATGATCCAAAACACAAGGCCAAGTCGACCTGTCATTGGCTACAGCAAAATAAAGTGAAGGTTCTGGAGTGGCCATCTCAGTCTCCTGACCTCAATATCATTGAGCCACTCTGGGGAGAACTCAAACGTGCAGTTCATACAAGACAGGCCAAGAATTTACCCAGGGAACTGGAGGCTTTTTGCCAGGAAGAATGGGCAGCTTTACCGTCTGAGAAGATAAAGAGCCTCATCCGCAACTACCACAAAAGACTTCAAGCTGTCATTGATGTTAAAGGGGGCAATACACGGTATTAAGAACTGGGGTATGGAAACTTTTGATCAGGGTCATTTGGGTAGTTTGTGTAGTGACTGTGATTTAAAAAGAGTAAACACAGTTGTTTGACAATAAATGGCTTAAGCCAACCACTAACCATGAGTGAAAGAAAAGTTTTTGTGTTGTCATTCATATTCTCTGAAAAATGGTTAAGAAATCATAAATTCTGCCAGGGTATGTAAACTTATAAGCACAACTGTATATCTTATAGTGATTAGTTCAGCGAAAGTAATCTATTTAACACTAATCAATTCCTTATCAGGCACAGACTGGCTGGAGGCTTAGCATCGGTCTGTGCAAATAGGATGGGAGAATCCCAACTAAAAAATAAGTTCTGATAACAAGAAGTGAAAGTCACTGGCTAAAGGTGGCCATAGACAGTGAGATACGCTCGTTTGGCAATGTCGCCAAATGAGCGGATCTCTCCCCGATATGCCCACATTGAAGTGGGCGATATCGGGATGAGGCGATATCGGGAGATATCGGGCCTAGGGCCCAATGATCAGATCATAATGTAGGTGACACGGGCGGTCCGATCGCGGGACCGCATACACGCATAGATGCGCCCGTGATCCGACTAGGTTTTTTAACCTGCCCGATCGAAATCTGCCTGACTTTCGGCCAGATATCGATCGAAGAAGCCCGTCGGATGGCCCCAGACGCTGGCCATTAAGCTGCTTATAGGCAGCTTATATCAGCCCGTGTATGGGGGCCTCAACAGAAGCTTCTACAAACCAGAACAAACCTATGTACTGTCCACGTGCACATTACTTGCAGGACTGATTCTAGGCTTTTTGACATGAGACAGCATGAGATAGCAGGCCTGATTGTGTCTGCCTTCTGAAATTTTCCTCTAAGCCTGGAATTTAAAAATAAGCACCTGCTTTAAGGCCTCTGGGTGCAACATCAAAGGGGTTGATGAACAACATGTTACTCACGAGCCACTGCTTGGGGATTGTAGAGCGTGCAGAACCAGTTAGTTGAATAAAACACATGCTCATTAGTAAGTGGCCCTGTTTCTCGACCAGAACAATTATATGAGTCCTGTTTTACTGATAAATATTTATTTCATGTACACTGAATCCAAAAGTGATTTGCTGTACTGTAGTTTTGGCAGCAGAATACTCCTTTGCATTTGGATTGTTCATGCGCTTTACTTCAAATGTATTTGCACATCATTATATTAAATTCACATGGCAAGGGCTATTTGGGTTCTTTCTTCATGCTGTCAACAAGAAGCAAGCCTTGATGATTTTCACTTTTTTACTCACTATTTTCTGACACTTTTTTATTTATATTTCTTAATCTTCCAATTAAATAGGTCCTTTAATCAACCTTTTGTTCTTGTTTTTTCCCACTCCATTCCATTATGGTTGAGCTGTCACCGTTGACCTATAAACATAATGTTGTTTTTTCCAAGTATGTTAGTGATCCAGTTCCACATTCCTCCTGTGTGGATTTTAGTTACTCTTTCAATTTGGGTCAGTATAGTAGGTTGATCTACCATTCTTACAAGGGAAGAACCTTGGACTTTCTCTCTTCTTTGGAATTATCTTAAAATTTCTTAACGAGAAGGGGGTTTCTTTTGCTTATGAATTTCAAAAATGTAGAAATAACCTAGTTGGCCTGTAACCTATTAGGTAACACTAAAAAGTTACTGTAACATTTGATGGTAAATGAATCTTGTATTAATTGGGCTTCCCAATTCTCTCTTATACAAACTGTAGCTGGCCAAATATGCCTTGGTTTTCCTCCAAATTAGGTAACACTAAAAAGTTACTGTAGCATTTGATGGTAAATGAATCTTGTATTAATTGGGCTTCCCAATTCTCTCTTATACAAACTGTAGCTGGCCAAATATGCCTTGGTTTTCCTCCAAATCATTCAGTGAAATGTCAGCTGGTAGACCATATTGGACAGGGACATTGGCCCCAGTGCAAACAATTGTATCACAATAGGGGTCTATGAATTTCTTTCATGAGCGGAAAGAAAGGACTGCACCAGGTCAGAAATACCAACATGCCTGGATATGGACTAAGACAGTGGTCCCCAACCAGTAGCTCATGAGCAACATGTTGCTCTCCAACCCCTTGGATGTTGCTTCCAGTGGCCTTAAAGCAGGTGCATCATTTTTGAGTTCCAGGCTTGGAGGCAAGTTTTGGTGCATAAAAACCAGGTGCATTGCCAAACCAAGCCTCAGTGTAGGTTGATAATCCACATAGGGGCTACCGAATGGCCAATCATAGCACTTATTTGGCACCACAAGAACATTTTTCATGCTAGTGTTGCTCCCCAAATCCTTTTACCTCTGAATGTTGCTCATGGGTTCAAAATGTTGGGGATCCCTGGACTAAAATATAAAATCATATGGAATTCCTTTGATTCTACGCTCCAATAATTTACACTGTCTATTTGACACACATTATCTTGTACCTTATCTGCTTGTCTCTTGCAGTTCCCCTCGTAAATTACTTTTGACACCTCACAGATAGATTGATATTCCCTTTTGTTGGTCATTTGAACTATGAGCTAAATGTTGTATATATACCAGAGAACAGCTTCATTGTAATCAGCTTGAAAAAGGATCTAAAATGTTCTGAAATCTTGATATGATTATATTAATTAAGCAATAAAGGTATCGCCTTTATACCACTTATATTTTTTATTTCAAAATGGTTGCCCTATAACTGTTCATAGTCCCAACCCATTTTCATCCTACTGTAAATCAAATGGAAGAGGACATAATGGAGTTCTCCTGCATTGAACCAACTTTGAGACCTGCGACCTGCATATTTTAGCGCTCGGATCCGCTATCCAACCTTACCTGCAACTGCTTTAGTCACAACCCGATCCCCAACCCACCAACCACCATTGCTGCAAACTGGAAGTGACATGATTAGAATTGGGCGGGGACAGAAAAATGTCTTTTAAACGTTTTAAAAGGAGTAAAATATATAGATAATCTAGCATAAGATAAGAAATATAGATGTAATACTCAACATGCAAACCAGAAACCCGAAAATCTCACCCGCATCCCGCAGGGTATCTGCTTTTTTTTTTAAGGTAACCTGCAGGGAGCTGACCCCTTGCAAAACTCTACTCTCTGTGGGTATTCGTTTTCATTCATATTCAGTTGATACCAAATACTTTATGCAGAGTGCAGTGAAACCTAAAAAGTTTATAGGTGCCACAGTTCTTTCCTCGTATAAAATGTGTACTTTGTACCTCCTTTATTGGTTCTGACTGGGCAAAGTGATATGATACTGGTATGTTCTTTAACTGATTTTTTACCAACATGTCCTATCTAACCCTGCCCCGAGCACCAGTACAATAGCACCTGTACAATACAATGTATTACAACTAGAAAAAGAATTGTTGGTTCAGAAATTATGTTTTTTATGGTAGAATGAATTATTTGTAATGTAAACAATGTACTTTACAAATAGAATATGCACAGGTATGGGATCTATTTTCTGGACTGCTTGGGACCTGGGCTTTTTCCAGGATCTTTCCTTAATTTGGATCGCCACATTAAATCTACTAATAAATCAGTGAAAGATGCAACAGACCCAATAGGATTGTTTTGTCTCCGATATGGATTAATGGTCTCACAGGATCAAGTACAAGGTACTGTTTACTTATTTCAGATAAAATGGAAATCATTTTTTCTTCTCAATTATTTGCTTATGAGACAGTCTATGTAAGATGGCCTTCAAGAGCTTTCTGGATAATGGGTTTTTTTCCTGTACCAGGACACCATATAAATCATGCCAGGATCCTTTTTAGAACACTGAGCAGCTTCTGTCACTCATGCTGGACTGTGACCAAGCAAATATAATTAAGGACCCCATACACGGGCAGTTTATTGGCCCTTGTGTGCGTCTCTCCGACGGGCTTTCCTGATCGATCTCTGGCCGAAAGTCAGCCAGATGTCGATCAGGCAGGATTAAAAATCCAGCCGCATCTGTCCGTTGATGCAGTCCCACGATTCAACTCCTATATTGCCTCTGTTCTGACTCGGTTTTTGGGCCCTAGGTTAGAATCCTGCAGCGGGTCGGGTACTCGCAGGTTACCTGCAAAATCTTGCAAGTTCCAGGTGCTGGTATAGAAGCGAGTTGGTGGTTCTGCGGGTTGAGGGTCGGGCTGCGGATCTTTTCCATAGCGACTTTTAACTAATTTTCTCTGAGCACGTCGACTACCGATGATGTAACTTCCGTTTTACAATGACAGCACTTCCTGATTCTTGATGGTCAGCGGGTCAGGTTTGCGGATAAGGTATTTGCGGGTTGGGTCGCGGGTCCAAGCGGGTAAGAATGTGGGAAGCGGGTCTGGGTTGCAGTTTGCAGGCTGCAGGTACGGGTCGAGAGTGGGTCCCAAAAAATTTGTTTTGGGACCCGCACAGGACTCTACTCTAGGGCCCATGATCAGATCAGGCCGTTCTTGCCCACCTCAATGTGGGCATATCTGGGAGAGATCCGCTCGTTTTGCGACATCGCCAAACGAGCGAATCTCTACATGTGGCCACCTTTAGGAGTGTTCACAGGATGAGACCAGTCTGTAGTTGATCATCATAAAGAGAACACTCACAGGCCTAGTTCACCCAGGAGCTATTAGCTCCAGCTGTTAGCAGAGCCAACTCACAGTAGTAATAGTTGCGTGGTGTAACTAGAAGCTACTGGGTCCCGCAGCAAAATTTAGTTTAGGGTCCCAAAATATTGATAAGTTTGTCTAGCCTACCAAGATATATTAAAATTGCTCATTAATTAGGGCCTCACTGTCCC
>CM044436.1:11702734-11721470 GCA_024363595.1 Xenopus borealis | reverse complement strand
AACTAGGGGGGTGTAGCCTAATGGGGGGGGTGTAGCCTAATGTTGACCCAAACCAGTTCTGTCCAAGTGGCAATCCATGGGCAACATCCAGCCCCTGGCTACCTCTTGTTTGACCCTCCACTGAAGTCTGGCTGCTCTGACTGCTTACCTTAGTGTAAGCTTTAAAAGCTATCAGAACTGAGATTAACTCTGCATTGTTCGCGCCTCAAATTCAAAACCCTGCATTGTTCACTCCTCAGATAAAGACTGTATGTGCAGCTCTGGCACTGTTACTGTACATAGTAGAGCAGTGATCCCCAACCAGTGGCTTGTAAACAACATGTTGCTCACCAACCCTTTGGATGTTGCTCACAGTGGCCTCCAACAGGCGCTTATTTTTTAATTTCTGATTTGCCTCTTGTAGCTTCCAGTCCACAAACCAGATGGCAAATCACAGCTCTTATTTTGTGCCACCCAGGAACATTTTTATGCCTGATTTGTGCCCCAACTCTGAATGTGGCTCACCAAGGAAAAAAGGTTGGAGACCTCCATTGAGATCCTGATCAGTAACTGGTGGTCCTGATAGGTTTCCTTGTCTCCTGCCCTTCTCTATCTTACCTGTGGATCCTACACTTCCTACCTTTCTCTGCCTGTGAAATGGGAGCTTGGTGGGGGCCTTGTCCTGGGGGGTTTGATAGCATTTGGAAATACTTATTAGGGGGCCCCTAAGGTGTTTAATTATGTACTGAGGCTAGCTGTGCTATCCACAGGGATGAAGGAGGGATATGGATTTACAGGTATGTCCTAATATGACAAACTTTTTCACATACCGTATGAATGATGGGTGATATACCTGTAGTGAGCACCAACCATTCGGGGTTTTTCTTTTGTGTTACTAATATTAATGGGGAATGGGGTCATTATCGGCCTGTTATCCGGAATGCTCAGGACGTAGGGTTTTCCAGATAATGGATCTTCATACCTTAAGTCTACTAGAAAATCATGTCACCACTAAATAAATCCAATACACCGGTTTTTCTTCCAATAAGGATTAATTATGTATTAGTTGGGATCAAGTACGAGGTACTGTTTTATTATTAGAGAAAAAAGAAATAATGTTTTAAAGTTTAGATTATTTGGATAAAATGGAGTCCATTGGAGATGGCTTGTCCATAATTCAGAGCTTTTCTGAATAACAGATCCCATACCTGTAATTGGTTTATTGCACTTAATGCCAGATATTTATTGCAATGTAGCTATGCCGGTAAAATTCAATTGCTGCATTATGCAGACAAGTATGCCCCTTTATATCAAGGCTATATTTGGTATTGGTGGGGCCCAGGGAAAAGCAGATTATACTGGGGTTTATTATTATGCCCAGTACCCTGTGATCCTCTAGAGCAGACTGACTTCAGGAAGACCTAAAAAACGGCAGCTCAAACATCAGTGCTTTGCTTTTTTTTCTATGCTAAAATATTTCATGTGAATTCAGGTACATTTCTATGAATTTCCAGGTTTTTTTCTGCAAAGCTGTTGTTTGCTGTATGCGATTCTGGGGGTTGTAGTTTATAATGAGAGGGCTGTACCTGGGACATCTCAGTGCTACGCCTTATTGGTTTCATTCACATTCTTTTTCATTATTTCTTAAAACTCATTTTATTTTACTCATAACGACCCTTTGTTCATTTCTGTCAGGGGAACTTCTGGAAGAGTCGGAGAATGAAGTTCACAGGCTCCGTCAGAAGGCTGAAGCTCTGGTAAAAGATAATAAGCATTTAGACTCCTGTTCTTCCTTTGATTCCATGTCATCCTTTCTTGAAGAAACCATTATCCCTAGAGAGCTGGGCACAGGTGAGTGGTCACTGATATAAAGCAACAAGTTTGGGTTGGACCTAGTCATTATTTTTCCACTGAAAGGCAATGGTTAGAATTCAGTTTTGTATTGGTATTGACAGGCCCATGCCTGTGTAGAAATAGAGTAGTACTACAAACAGATTATTGTTAAAAAAGTGCTCCCATTTTCCAGGGCATTATACCCCATGATGACCTTTCCCTTTCTTTCTAATTAGCTGTAAAGATAGATAGAGTAAGTAAAGTAATGAATTTATTGAGTTTATTGTTTGCAGTTGGTTGTTTTTTATGTGTCCTATTTAGATTGAGTGCGTCGTCTCTGTCTCATGATGGCAGCAATCGAAAAACCGAGGTGTGAATTTAAGCGAGTACTCTCACAGCCCATGGAAAATGTTTAGAAGTCTTGCATTGTAATCCAACAGCTAGGCCATAGATACAGTTGTTGGAAGGCATGAGCATTCCGCATAAAATGCCAATGTGGATGAGTCAGCTTGGTAAAATACATAATTCTGTTTCCTAGTTCAGGGCAGTGCACCAGGCGAGCCCTGCCAAGGAAACAAAAGGAGAGCTCCCCAAGTGCTATACACATTTATTCCACAATTAAAATGCTCACAGAATTTACATTCCAAAAATCAGCCCCTTTGGCCTGAACATGTTTGATATTTCACTAGTGCTAGGAGGAACTAATCTGTGTCTGAAGAAATTTTGTGTGAGTACAGCCCCATTGAAAATAATTGAGTGCGTCTATACCAGCGCTCCCCTGCGGCTGAACGCAGCAAATCGCAACGCAGGGGAGCGCAGGTAAAAACGCCCGTGTGTAAGGGCCCTAATAAAGGACAATTGTAATAGCATAGCTGACAGCTCAGCACTTATGTATGGTCGTCTATATTCAGACCTGAGTTTATACCAACCCAGTAACTAGAATAAGAATAGCTATGGCTGGTTTGGTTTTGTATGGGCCTAAAGATAATGAAATAGTATCCTTACATTGTAACTGTTGCTGTTGGATAGCAGATATATTAGGGAGGGATGGCGCATATATTAGCAGTGGATAATAGTCTCTGGGAAGGGACTGTGGCTGTGGGATAGCAGGTATAGTAGGGAGAGATGGTGTCTATAGTAACAGTGGATAATAGTCTCTGGGAAGGGAGTGTGACTGTGGGATAGCAGGTATAGTAGGGAGAGATGGTGTCTATAGTAACAGTGGGATAATAGTCTCTGGGAAGGGAGTGTGACTGTGGGATAGCAGGTATAGTAGGAGAGATGGTGCCTATAGTAACAGTGGATAATAGTCTCCGGGAAGGGAGTGTGGCTGACTGTGGGACAGCAAGTATAGTAGGGAGAGATGGTGGCTATGGTAGCAGTGGGATACTATATTTTAGCAGTGTGGGGGGAGGAGCTATGGTTATGAGATAGAAGGGGGGAATGGTACCTGTAGTAGTAGTAGAGGGTAGTGTTGGATAGGAGGTATACCTGTAACCAGCAGGCAGGCTTTGAGGGGTAAAATGATGTGCTGCATAGCTTTGCTAAATGAGACCGCTGTCTTTAAATGCACTAAATCAGAAGATTTTTATGGGCTTTAGTGCCAAAAATATTATTCTTATAGTATCCCCTTTGTGTGCTTCTTTGTATATTTTTATAATTAACTTTTTTTTTATTTAGGGAGTGAACAAACTGAAGGGTTACACAGCTCCAAAATCACTGATTTAGGTTCTGATGTTCATAAGAAAAGCAGCCAAAAAACCCCTCCTAGCGTGAGTACATATTTACACTCTGTCTGTCTTCCTTATCTGTCTTGATCTCCGTTCTTTTCAGCGTAACTGGATATCATGCATTACCTAAATAAACAAAAGCTTAAAAATGTATTGCAAAGGTTCTCTGAGCTCTTGGAGTGACTTTAGAATAATTTGTTTAGGGGTGTTTCATGGGTATTGTGTTCCTTGGCCCTTGTTCTGCAGAACTTGAATAATTCTGCTCCTGTATGCATTTTGGTGATTGAGAATTAATTTGTCATTTACTTACTCAGGGAAGCTCTTCAGAGTTTGAGATCTTGAATGCGTATGAAACAAGAAAGACTCCTGAAAGTAGAAAGTCGGTGAGTAATAATTGATCATTGGAAATTAAAAGACTGAGCTCGGTTGATTTATCGGCTGTTGGAACATGAGCAGTAATGATGGTTAACAGTAAACTCTAGGATTTAACAGTTCATACATAATTGCCATTTCTCCCTGCATACAACATGCATTCAGGAATCGGCACCTTACGGGGCTGGTCTGTACCTCCGGGTGCAGCACTATGCACTTCACACTCTATGCTTACAGGTGGAAAGTACAGGGTTCTTTAGCATCCTATGCCTGCCAGCTCATCCAACATTTATACATTTGAATGACGTATAACATAAAGGACTGGATGCCTACCTCCTACCGCTACCAATAAATGACCGCATGGACTGAACAGGTCTTTGTGCTCCAAAAATAGAGTGCAGGGAACTGTGGCAATTCTTGTATCTGCAGGGCAAGGTGCAAAATGCAACACATATTGCAGATTACACCTATATTTGTGCAATTTGCTCACTGCCCTGCAGGTGGATTATTAATGCCTATAGCCTCCAGTACTTACAGGTGCCTCAGGTTACCCTTTCTGTCATTATGCAAATATGAAATTGGTCCCCAAATTCAATGTGTAGTGGGTGCCAATTGAAAGCGACTATTTAGGCTTCGATGTTATTATGTATACTAACTTCTGATTTGTTCCAAATGCACAAAGCAGGGAGCTGCTAAGGCTATTAATTTGTGTTTTTTTTTATGATAGGGCTGCCTGAGACAGCCATTAGAGTAGGACATTATTGGTACGGAAACCTACCGTCTGTAAAATATAATCTTAATATGTTAGTAGAGCTGCATTTTTAAGGGAGGATCCTGTACCTTTAGTGCCTGTGTATGGTATGTGATTATATTCAGCTGGGGATTTCCAGGCATTCTGCTGACAGAGAATTACAGCCTTCTATGGTGCCAAACGGATGCTTCCTGACCTAGTCAGGAACATTCTTGTGATGAAAGCAACTCCACCCCCAAACCGTTTTTTCTTTGTTGTAGTCCAATATACATTGTTAAAATGTTCTGTTTTTATAGTGTCATTTCTAAATGTAAGAACAATTGATAGCAATATTTCCTTATCCCTTTCTATTCTCTGGTTCAGATATTTTTAAGCTGTATGGCAGAATTCAGTCTATGGCTTTCTACTGCATTGTTTCAGGAGTCAGAATCAGTAGTGCAGAGAATAAGCTCTGTTGATTTCATACGCTGCGGATAGAAACAGATGTTTGTAGGCACAGCGGGCTGATCAGTGGCCCCCACATTTCCTTTTTTGTGGTTTCACTTGAAGTGTCTAGTTTAGTCGGTCAGAACGTGTTTCCCTAGTGTTTCACAATCCTGTAATTTTTGGGCTGTAGTATTTTGCTCAGTGTGACTCACCCTGTATAAAATTCATATAATGGGGTGGTAGATTGGTCTCTGGTGGATTGTGCAAGGAGACTGATTAAAGGTACAGCGAGAGCTATGGGAACTGGATTACAGCGCCTATATCCTTTATCAGAAGTCACTTGATGGGAATTTTCTCTTTTGGGAAAACACTCGGCTCCTCTGTGAACTAATCTTACATTTAAGCAGAACACAGTACCAGTCTCAAGGGTTATTTTTCTGAGGGATGTGTAATTTGCACAATAGATAAAACTTTATATGGCAGAGGTGTTCACTCCAATAGTTCCCAAACTGTGTGTCTGCCGTCTCTTAAAGGTGGTCACAGATATTAAGATTTTTCACTCCTTAAAGGAGAATTCAACCTTGTAAAAAAAAACCTGTACCTCCCTCACCCGCCAGCCTAACTGCCCCCCTCAGGAAAAATACTTTATACTTAACCCTCTGTGCAGATTCACGCAGCAGAGTTCCAAGCAGCCATCTACTGGGTCTCCAGTTAGCTGACTGGGAGACCAGCGTATTGGCGCATGTGCAGCTGGGAGTATTTTACTGGTTAGTGACAACTGCGCATGCGCCGAAATGGATGTAGATTTCCGAACTCCCAGTCAGCTTAATCTGCACTGTGGGGTAATTTTCCCCGGGGGAGAAATTTCTGGCATTTCCCCGTTGGGGGGGGGGGGGGCAGTTAGGCTGGGGGGAGGAGGGTTTCAACTGGATTGAATTCTCCTTTAGGGTAAGGCCAGATGGGGAGATTTGTCGCCTCTTCTTTGGGGCGACAAATCTCCCCGAACCGCTTTCTCCTGTCTTCCAGCTGATTAATGAATTACCGCCTGCGCCTATTCACCCGTGGCACTGTGTTTTCTGAAGTCACTCAAAGTTGCCTCCCTACGCAATTTTGATCAATTTCAGGATATTCTTTTGATCAATTTCCAGCTGGAAGGCAGGGGAAAGCAGTTCGGGGAGATTAGTCGCCAGGCGATGAATCTCCCCGAATTTTCCCATCTGGCCTTACCCTTAACAACTGATTTTCGTGCAATTCGACCAATCTGCCAAATTATCATGATTTTTGTAGGCACCAAACAATCTTGCATCTAAAAGGGTTTCGTCCATCAGTCAGAAAATAGATTGGTTGGTTTAGAAAGTTGGGTTAGAAAATTTTCATTGGTCAAGGTCAAATGTATCCATTGTTTGCAGGTCCAAGCAGGCAGCTACCCACAGTTTTCCTGGCTTCAACTAGACTATATTGCTTTAAACTGTCTTTTTAGTTGATGGACAAATCATACATTTAAACAATCGTTTCAAGATCAGCTTAGTCTAACTATAACGAAAAGATTGAGAATTTTGGGGAGAGTGAATATTTGCTGTTTTAGATGCACCTCAAAGGCAGATGGCAAGTGACTGTGAGGTTTGGGAGTGGTTTACCTTTAAGTACTTTTAGTATGTCATAGAATGGCTAATTATAAGTTACTTTTCAACTGGCCTTCATTTTTCTTTTTTTATAGTTTTTGAATTTGCCTTCTTCTGACAGCTTTTAAATGGGGGACACTGAACCCTTAAAAAATACTTTATAAGGCTACAACTTTATAGTAATTGATGCTTTTTATTTATTGAAAGCTGCTGAATAACTTAAAAACCACAAATGAAATGAACAAAATGAAAAACAACAGCAAATTGTCTCACAAAATCACCCTCTACATCATGCTAAAAGTTCATTAATGATGAACAACCCCTTTAAAGAACAAGTAAACGTTTTTTTTTTCTATCTCTAAATTTGCTCTAAACAGCCCCTCAAATTAATGTACCTTAGTCCCTGCTGCAAGTCTGCTCTGGTTTCTGTGTTATCAGCAGCTTGTTTCCCCTTCTTCCTGGTGCAGAGTGAAGCCCCGCCCCTTAGCTTTCTGAGTTGACCTTATATCTTGGACTAGTCCAGGAGATCATTTGCATACTATGACATAGCAGAGAGCAGTGTGTGTAGCAGCTTTTGCTTGGGGAAACTAGCTTACTAATGAAACACTGGCTCCCTCTTCCTCTCTATTGTGGAACAGCAGCAAATGGACTGCTCAGTAAACTAAGGGGCTGGGCTTCACTCTGCACCAGGAAGAAGGGGAAACAAGCTGCTGATAACACAGAAACCAGAGCAGACTTGCAGCAGGGACTAAGGTACATTAATCTGGGGGGCTGTTTAGAGCAAATTTACAGAAAGAAAAAGAAAAACATTTACTTTTCCTTTAATCTAATGCCTAAGACGACTGAAAAAGTCCCACAACCACTGACGTGTGAAGTATAAATGTCTGGGATCTGGAAGCTTAAAAAACAGTTGGGGTGAACTTCGAATGTCTGACACAACAACATTGTCATGTATCTGTAGCCTTGCTGTGAGCTAAGGAAGACCTGTAGTACTTTCTTTTATTGTAAGACCAAGCTTATCTTGAAACGATAGTTTAAATGTATGATTTGTCCATCAACTAAAATCAATTTCTGACCAGTGTCGGATGAAAAATCGCGAGATGCTCGATCGTTCGATTCTCACTAACCTCGCGATAATTTGATGGATTGGTTGGATTGCACTGAAATTGGATGTTCACCAAAGAAAAGTCTATGGGGGCCTTAATGCTGCTTACGTACAAGTTGCCCTGTGATTGATCTCGTCTAGCATTGGCGAATAGTCTGCAATGAAATGAACTGCTGGTGGGAAAACGTACAAGTCCCTTGAGCTTTCTGAAGTCGTCCAAAGTTTCCTCAAGGGGGAGCAAGTTGTGGAAGATCGGGTGCAAGTCGGCACGGGGAGTCGGTAGAGGGTTGGGAGGATGGGGATCAGAATGTGCCGGACACCTCTTAAGATTTCTTGCAGGGGAGCCTTCTAGTTATGCCATTACTCAAGAGGCAGTGACACTTCTATCCAGCTCTGGTTTCCTTACTACTAGTGATTTCTAGGTGCTAATATACTCTCAGAGCTAATGGACTGTGGATTAACTCACCAGCAAAGGACGCTGCACCCTAAAGTTTGTCAGGCTGCTTGGCACTTGCATTGACTTTGCCAGGGAGCCGTGTTATCACATCCTTAGGGCCCAATGATCGGATCATAAAGGGCGGTCGGATCATAACGGGCGGTCAGATTGCAGGACCACATCTATGAACAGATATGGCCGCGATCCAATGGGATGATTAGTCCTGTCCAATCAACATCTGGCAGACTTTCGGCCAGATATCGATCGGGGAAGCCAGTCGTAGGACTCCATACACGGGCCAATAAGTTGCCGACAAAAAGTATACACATTCTGGATTACTATTTGTGTGCCTCATCCAATGTAGTATACATGATTACATGTGCTAGGTGCTCTACAGGAGGCATATACATTGGTGAAACAGGACAAAAATTGCGCACAAGGATGAACCATGACAGACATAAAATCAACACCAAATCATGTGGGGCAACACTTCTGCAGTCAAAATCACAGTCTTCAGGACATGCAGCTTTTAATTCTAAAAGGAAACTTTAAAACTGAACGGGGAAAGGAAGATTTATGAATTCAAATGCATGGAGTTATTCAGCACATTAAGACAGGTCCTTAATTTAGGGTCAGGTGTCATATCACACTGTGTGACCTGACTGAATCCAGACCCCTGGACTATTTACAACCCGCCCTAATTCATTGTGTTATCTCTACAATTGATCACTATCTATCTGTAACTTCCTAATTTATTGCCCATGAATACCTTTCACTGATTTAATAGTATATATGCCGTGCAGTTCTAGCCGTCATTTGTATTTTGCCTGGTGAAGGTGCCTTGGTTCTCTGAAGGCTTGCAATGTATTCTTATTGTTAGCCAATATAGGTATCACTTCTACAATACTTTTGTATTTGTTTGGGTTTTTTTTTCAATTGTTATTTATGTTAACATTGATCTTACATACAACACTATATATAGCTTAGCTGAGGGAAAGTTGTACCTGTAAGTTTTAACTTGAGCATGTATAGGTATTGCATACCAGTTATACATTGTTGGGTCACATTACATAAAACATTTATAATATATCCTTATAATAATTTATATCATTGGACTGTTTTGCCTTCAACAAGGATGAATTATATCTTAGCTGGGATCATGCACAAGGTACTTTTTTAGTATTGCACAGAAAAAGGAAATCGTTTTTAAAAATTACAATAATTTGATTAAAATGGAGTCTGTGGGAGAGGGCTTTCCTGTAATTCTGAACTTTTTGGATAACAGATGTCTGGCTAAGGGACCCATAGCTGTATATGTATAACTAATATATATAACTAATTTACCATTGTGGCTGTTGTAGGACCCAGGACCCACCCTGCCACAGGAGGATGATACTGTACAACTCCACTTGCAACGCATGGAGACCTCACTCACTATGTTTGCAGAAGAGCCCGATCGGAACAGGCTTCTTGCTCACATTAGCCGCCTGGCTCTTGACTTCAGCCGTCTGGCAAACAAAGTGCACAAGAATGAGCAGAAGACATCTGTCCTGCAGGTACCTGACCACTGACTTTATGTTGTTTGCTAAAATCCACAGGCGTGTATACATACCTCCCAACTGTCCCATATTTCGCTTAACGGTCCCGATTTCGACAGCTCAACCTGCAGTCCTGGGTTTGTTACTTTAGCAGTAAAGTTCTGTGTCTCCAGTAGTTCCCCATCTTCTTTTCTGCTTATTCACATGCTCAGTGCTGCTGTCACTTACTGAGCTTAGGGACCCAATCACAATATACAGTACACATAGAATAGAAATATAGTCACAATATAAGGCTGATTAGTCATTTAATACAGATAATTACTACATGGCAGCACAGAAACCAGAGCAACTAGCATCAGAATTTAATAATCAGCCCTGTAGCATCAGCTTATATGACAGGCAAACCTCATTTTTAGCGTGATAATTTGCAACAATCCTTAAGTTTAGCTTCTCAACAGCTTCTCAGAGCCCACTGGGCATGTGAGTGTTGCAGACACTTGCCAAGATGGTGACCCCCTGTGACAAGTTTGAAGTCGTGAATCATTGCTGCTATTGGCAAGCTGAAACTTAAGGCTGGTGCAATTATTTCAGTATATACAATGTGGCATTCTTAGCCCTATTCATTTTTAGGGTTTAGTTCTCCTTTAGTTGACTTTTGGCAGAGAGCAAGTCAATTGGAAACCAGCACAAGGAGGCTGTTACAAGCAGGTTAAACCCTGCATGTTTATTGGTGATTTAACATTTTGGGGCATGTCTGGCGAAGGAGCTTGCCCCGAAACATTACATCTCTTTGCACCAACAAACATGCAGGGTTTATTCTGCTTGTAACAGCCGTGTAATACGAGTCATGCCCAGCATGATACTGGCTGGCATCTTGGTTGTCTTGATCAAGCCAACAGTTGTGGCTCGACAACCTCCTGAATCCATCTGCAATTGGGCTCCTCCAGATACTGATCAAAAAGGATGGAAAATTCCACCATGTGACCTACCAGTTCCTGCTGTGTTCTCGTTTTTGGCACAATGTCCTAGTGGTTGTAGTGGGCAAAATTTTGCTGCAGCCTCCATCAAGAGGGGCCTACTCAGAAACCAATGCCGCCCTCCTCCTTTGTTTGTGAATGTAGAAAAATGGCATTTTTCTCCCATGAAGCATTTTCTTTATGCAGTTAATAATGCAGGATGTTAATGCCGGTGTCCATGTTGACCTTGACAGACTCTGTGTGAGCAGCTTAGGAAAGAAAATGAAGATCTAAGAGCCAAACTGGAAGCCGACTGGAACCAGAGGACACAGGCCGAGCAATCCCTCAGGTGACATGTGCACCCCATATAATCATCAATCCACAAATTAATCAGGCATAATCTCACAAAAATATATGCTGTTGCTAAGATATCTTGGTAAAGTACATTTGTGGGGCCCTTTTTCCTTTGTTAAAAAAAAAATACTGATCCTAAGACTTTGTGGCACCTGGGGCATCCCCCACAAGCATTTTCAGCCATCATAGACAGAAGTCATGTCTTCTCCCTTCTTTTAAAATAGCAAATGTCTGGCAAAACCCGTACTGGCTCTAACCAGCTTGTATGGGTTTTAGTACAGGCACTGAATGTTTTCACGGCTCAGAATATGGGCTAGATCATACAAGATTCAGTATAATGGAATAAAATTTATATCACATCATTGTAGCAGTGAATCAAATTCTTGCTGCAAATCACTAGCAGAGATGGACATGTCACTGGATGCCCCTGTGCTTATTTCTGCTGGGATACTGAGCACATTTGTTTGTCCAGCAGAGAATCTGTTTGACATACCTGTAAGGTGAGCATTGCAGAGTCTGCTCTGTTTTAGGGGGACCTCTTTTGCCCCCCAGCATCGCATGGCTGGGATTATATTAAGTATCATGAGGTTTTCATCCACCTGCATTGGCCAGGAACCCCTTATCTCTTAACTACAATGCAGCTTATACAAAGACATTCTTTTCTTCATCCTCAGTGTTGCTGAACTAGCATTCCCAGTATTGCATTTGACTAGTTCAACTATAGCGGAGGGCTATAGGTTAGACATGTCTGATTTTAATATTTTATGACTGAAAGGTATGAAAACTTGGAACTGAAGAAACTGATCCTACAAGTTGATCGAGGTGGTGGAAAAGGATTTCACACCGGAGGTGGAGTAGATACTCTAGCATCAGAAGGTGCGGCCAAGTTAGAAAGTCCTGGAATCCAGCAGGTGAATCCTAAACTTATGCAAGGTTCTACTGCTAGGTGTGTGCTGTGTGAATGAGACAGGGAACTTGTTTTGTAAATTCCAGAGACCAGTTTTCCCACTGTCTGTAGAGGGTTAGAGAACCTATGGACTTATGGTATGTTTACACCCCAGTGCCACTAGGTAACGCTCATTTTTGGGTCATTGTAGAGAAATTCTAACACAGTACGGTTTACATGACAGACCCTTGTCTGCACAGCATAGCCTGTAATGTGTGAAGACCCTTATGGTGGCCATACACGGCCGATAAAAGCTTTCGACAGACTGAGTCGGCAGTTTATCGGCCCATGAGTGGGGCCCTCTGACGGGCTTCCCCGATCGATATCTGGCCGAAAGTTGCTCAGGCAGGATTAAAAATCTCGTCTGTGCGTTGATGCGGTCCCTCGATCCAACTGTCCATATGCACGTCATTCTGATCCGATCGTTGGGCCCTAGGGCATATTGGAGAGAGATCCACTGCTCGTTTGGCGATGTCGCCAAACTCTCCGTGTATGGCCACCTTTACTTTGTAAATGCTTGGATAATAATATTACTTTCACCACCACTATTTCATTCTGTGCCTTATAATGTTAGAATAGCCTCATTCATTACTAATGAAGCAATGGACACAGGTAGAGAGGCAAAACACTGGCAGTTTTAATACCCTTGTGATTTCCCACTCAGTGGGCAGGTGACAAAAAGCTTGGCATCCCCCCTCCACTAACTGCTGGCACACTAGTGGGTCATTGTTTGGAAATGTTCACTGCTGTGCTTTTAAATGATAATCATTTGACCTGTGAGTCATGGAAATGAACAAATAAGTCAGTGGAGGGGTCACGTATACACGTAAAACGTGGCTCTCTGCTAAAAGATTCAAATTTAATTTATGGGAAGATATATTTGTGCATTTTGTTGCTTGGCCAGAAATTTCCCTTTGAACATTTCTCATGGGCAACAAAACTCCCTCTGTGCAATTATCCTTGACCACCATGTCTCAGAAAATCTGGTTTTGGTGGATTCTCTTACATTGTGTGAGAAGCGTGGCTGCTTAGGCAATAAGCACTGATAACATACAAGAACACTATGCATACTATATACTACATGCACCTTATCGCCAAGTTTTTTGGGCCTAGAAATAAAAATGACAAAATTGAAGAAAACTTAAGTTGCACTCAGTACAATCATTTGGTACTGTTGCTGACTTGTCAAGGCCACAGGTATCCCCTATGCATCTTCCACTCTCCCTCATTAACCAGTGACAAATCTCTGTGTAGGTAGCAAAAGTGATGGAGAAGCCAGCAGTGAAAGATCACAGTGTGTCCCTCCAGAAAAAGGTGAAAATACTGGAACACCAGAGGACTGAGGTAAATGAAAAGCTGCATGTAAATAGAAAAAGTGCATAGGCAAAAGAGTAAGGGTCAGCTTGAAACTGGCCAAGCAGGACACAAATCTCACAAAGATCACGTATGCTTTTGGCAAGATTTGCCTGTACAGTTCTTATGGGGGCAATAATGGGCAATTTTGGGTGCTCAGACACTTTGTTTTTAGTGTGGTAGAGAATACAATTGGCCAAGTATCTATATTGCATTAAATATGCATTTTCTGACTTACAAATAGAAAGGCATTCTTCTTAGACTCTAGTACAGCAGAATACTCCTTAGGATTAACAGGATTAGTGTTAGGCACCATTATGTAGGCATAATCATATGTTCCATCCTGTTAAACTTGCCATGTGCCAGTAAAGAATACATAACTTTTTAACTTTTGAAGTAGTCCTTAATAAACAATCTTATGGTTAAACATTAAGAATGCTGTTGACAGCATGTAACCCTTATTCAGAAACCTAGTATGCAGAAAGATGCAAATAATCCATTAAAAAAATAATTATTTCCCTTTTCTCTGTAATAATGAAACGGTACCTTGTACTTGTACCCCAGTTCTTGAGCATTCTGGATAACAGGTCCCATATGTGTGTATTTGGTTTAGTTTCTTATATTAATAGTGCCAGTAAATTAAATATGTAGGCATAGAAGGACTGGCCGTCTGACTGGCCATAGCCCCAGTTATATAAAGCTGCACCCACTGGACTGCTAGACCATAGCCTTTGCTGGTGTGTATTGCAGCAGAAGAGCTATGGGAGATAAAAAGGCTAGCCTGAGACAATGGTAGCTTTGAGGTAAGCAAATTATACCTTCATCTAATCTAAGGGTAAAATATAAATTCATTTAAATTTTATTCTCCTTTATTAAACCATCTGGTTCCTCCTGCCAAGTCTTCCTAAAGAATCCAGGCAGATTGCAAACAGATTAAAGGGGTTGTTCACCTTTGAGTTAACTTTTAGTATAATGTAGAGAGTGATATTCTGAGACAATTTGCAATTGGTTTAAATTTTTTATTGTTTGTGGTTTTATAGTTATTTTGCTTTTTATTCAAGGGCTCTCTAGTTTGCAGTCTCAGCAATTTGGTTTCTAGGGTACAAATTACCCTAACAACCCTGCATTGATTTGAATAAGAGACTGGAATATGAATAATAGATGGACTGAATAGAAAGATGAGTAGTAAAAAGTGGCAGTAACAATACATTTGTAGCCTCACAAAGCATTTGTTTTTAGATGGTGTCAGCGACCCCCATTTGAAAGCTGCAAAGAAACAGAAGAAAATTGCAAATCATTAAAAAACTATAAAAAATAAATAATGAAGACCAATTGAAAAGTTTCTTAGAATTGGTCCTTCTACAATATACTAAAAGTTAACTTGAAAGTGAAACACCCCTTTAATTATCTCTGGTTTTAATTCAGTCTGTAGGCATCTACCAGCAAATTGGAGTTCTGTAGAGGTACCGGGTCAGTAATTAATATTCTCTCTCTTACAGCTTCTGGAAGTGAACAAACAATGGGATCAACAGTTCCGCTCTATGAAAATGCAGTATGAAGAGAAGGTAACTAACTATCTTCTAATTAAAGAAATTAACCCTTCTTAATTCTTTCTTCTATTGCTTTTTTACTTTTTTATGTACATTTATGTGATTGATGACTCATGCAGATTTCTCATGCTTCTTATAGGATAAGGATTTTACACCTTAGTTACCAAATTCTAAGTTTCACCTTTTAGAACCTCGAGGTCAAGTCATGAATCTAACCTTGATCAGTGCAAAAATAAATAGATAAAGAAAATGCAAGTGGACCCCGCTTGATCTCTAATACTTAGAAATCCCCAATTGTAATGTCTTAAACCTTGGACAATCAACAAACTACAAATATCCCCTATTCCACACCTACTTGGGCTTGGCAAGTGGTCCGGTCGCCCGGTGACTAAAGTGCAATACCATAAAGCTGATCAATTCCTTAAATAATTAATTTTCACCACAACATCAAGATTAAATAGTAAACCAATGAATTGTAATTCATAAATTGATCAAATAATTAATCAAATTAATTAAGTGCTGTGCATGAGTTGCTAATTAATGTTAATGAATTAGTGGAACACCAATTGATTGACCAATAATTTAAGGTAAAAAGGAAATAAAGTGCTTGTGCTCAGTTATAATAAATAGGATTCAGAAGTAGAGTATAAGTGATGAAAAATAGGACATGATTAGTTAGGATTACGAAGATTAAATAAATTATAATAAATACTAAAACCACATGCTCAGATTCAAGAAAAATTAGAGGATTTAGGAAAAAGCAATGGTCCCAAAAGCTTCTACCTAATGTTTTGTTAATCCCTGGGACACCACAATGATGGAGACAGAAAGGGTAACCTTGACTGTGGCTTAGGAGAACTGACTATGCCTGAAAAACCACAAATCAAATGCTCCTTAGAAAAGATTGTAGAAACGCAGAGAAGGAGAATAAGAACTTCCGCAGGTGACGTCATTTGAGTGGACCACTTGCTCTTTCGAAACCCAAGTAGGTGTGGAATTGGTGATATTGGGAGTTTGTTGATTCTCCAAAGTTTAGGACATAACAATTGGGAATTTCTAAGTATTGGAGATCAAGCGGGGTACTCCTGCATTTTGTTTAGCTATCTATTGATTTCACATTCTTCCCCATGTATTTGTTTTAGATTACAGTGTTCGGTTTAAAAGCCTCTTAATCAATATCATAATACATGCTATACACACTTCAACCGACTCTTTTTATTGACAAATTTCTCATTCAGATCACATCTCTGCGGCAGAAGGTCTCCCAGGCAGCAAAGTTAGAAAGTGAACAAGAAGCAGAAAGGGATCGGAAGCAGCGGGATTTTGACCGAAAACTTCTGTTAGCTAGAGACAAAATTGAGGAGAAAGAGGTGAGAATGGATGGAAAGGATGGAAAGAAGCTGGTGGGTAACCAAAAGAGGACAGATAAATGTAATAATCAGAAGGAGGAATATTATTATTTTTTCACTACTCGAATGGCTGCTTATTTATAAAAAAAAACACTAAAATTACAATCGACTTTTCCCCCCTGAAAAAACCTTGAGTGTCAGACCTCTGCAATGAACTCAGCAGGTTTTAGGTGGTGTCCTATAGAATTTGAGTGGTTTTTAAGATGGGGGTGACTATAAATCTTGAATTTGATTTTGTGATTTTAAACTTGAAATTGTGGGTGGCCCCATAGAGCTTACCGTCAACAATTTTTTCACTGCCCCTAAGCATGATTGGCTGACACAGAAATTCACTCAATTCCACTGAAATCCATATGGGAATATTCTCTCCATGGGACATGATTGGTGCCTGCACAGCAACAGGCCTCATACCCTTAATCATAATCTAGCCATGTAGATTCTCATTCTGGGTTCCACCACCTATTTTTAACTGTTTATATTCCAGTGTTTGAGAACATATTGCTGCCTACTAAAGCTAATGGGCCCCAGCTCCACAATTTTGTGGATAAAACAAAGGGCGGATAGACAGCAGGTAGTGAGCAGTGCAATGTAATTCTGCTCCCCACTACTTTGAGTCCTCCTCGCACACCTGAAAGTTTCCATTATTTTCTTCCACAGTCGCAAATTCAGAAACTGGAATCTGAGCTACGGGAGCTAAAAGAGAAGAACAAATTTCTACACGAGCAACTGAGCTCCACCAGCAAGCAAAGGGAATACCAGGAACGAGAAATTAACCGACTAAACAAGGTAATTGAGCCACAATGGTAGCCTTTGGGTAATCTGCTGACAACAATATTTCCAACATCCAATGCCAGTGGGCTTCTTGTAGTGGATATGATTAATTCTAGTCCTTCATACAAGCTTCTGTCTACTGTCTTGTAAACGGGTTGGTTCTCCGACAACTGATTTGAGCCAGATAAGAAACAGCCTTAAATTATAGGTGGTACAAAACACCAAATCTCCTACATAAATACTATCCAAGTGTATCTGAAATGTTTTGGAGAGAGTGCAATAACATTGGAAACTTAAGCCATATCTGGTGGCACTGGCCGAAAATTGCATCATTATGGAGGCATACGGAAATCATATTGAAACAGACTACACATCTCCGAATTAAATTATCCTTGCCTTTAGCCCTACTAAACCATAGTCTGGATACCTACCTAAAAACAGTACAACATCTAACATTTCACATCCTAATGGCAGCTAGACTCTTGATTCCACGACATTGGAAATCAACCCAAGTCCCCAATAAACTAGAACTAGTCTTATTAATTGACTGAAACCTAATGTATGAACAATTGTCAATTGGACCAAATAATCTTAGTAGAAATTCCAAATATCTTTGGGAGAAATGGAAAGAAACTTTTCATATACCTGTAATGCAGCCAAGCGTGGAGTCCAGTTCCTGTATGTAACAATAGGAAGACATCAATGGGTCTGCAAAAAGAGAGAGGAAAGAAGTTATCTACACTATTTATCTCCTCACTTTACTGTCTGCCTATCTAAGTAGACCTCTACCTACCCAGTTACTCTATCTACTGCTTCCCCCCCTCCCTCTCAGTACCCCCCTTTTTTTTCTTTTTATTTCCTTATATCCTTTCTTTCACTCTCCTTTGATGGGCAAAGGTGTCATCACCCACACAAATACTGGCTTTAGTAAAGTCTGTATACAATGTGGAAATCAATACTATGGGGCCGATTTACTAAATTCACATGTATTCATGTGAATAAAATATTTGATCCTAGGATCTATTCGATTGGTCGAATATGCAAATTAGGCATATTCGATCATCGAATAGTGAACGAATAGACTTAATTATTGAATATTCGATCATTCAATCAGCGAATAAAATAAACATTTTTAAATATTCGACTGCCTACTTCACCAGATTGGACCTACCGAATTGCAATAGAAGCCTATGGGAACCCTCCCATAGGCTTCTGAGTCTAAGTCCTGATCGAATAGGATTGGAACGATCGAAGTCTTCGATCGTTCGAATCGTACAAATTATTTGAATGATCGAATGATTTATTCGACTGATCAAATAAATTATTCGACTGATCGAATAAATTTGTTATTCGATCGGCGAATGATCGAATATCGAATAAAAGCCTTAAACTATTCGATTAACATTCGACGATCGAATGCTTATCGAATTTGGTCGAGCTAATTATGGGGGAATAATAGTAAATTTGCCCCTATGTCTATCAAAGAAAAATGTTAAAATAAAAATCTTTATTAATAAAAAAGGAAACATCCTTAAAACCACCTCTGCCATTGGCATCTTTGGTTATTGACATTAATGGGTCTCGGCTTTCCTCCCCCCCCCCCCC
>CM044436.1:11673047-11702691 GCA_024363595.1 Xenopus borealis | reverse complement strand
CCCCCCCCCCCCCCCAAAAAAAAAAAGACACTTGAAAATTTCAGGTCAAGAACTTCTTGTGCTTACAGTGTCAGGTGGTTCCCCCTGAATTTAGTGGGGGGCATCAGGCATGGATTTGTGTTGCATCTCCTCCAGCTTTAATATGCACCATTGAAAATGCCCACTTTGCCATAAACCTGTGCCTTGTAATTCATCAGGTTTAGCTGAATGTTTCAAGTTTCACCCTATCGCAAACCGTTTTTAGATGCCTGTAGATTAAATTGTAACATTTTAGTAATGTATTGATTGCTTTTGAGTGTGGCTTAGAGTTCAGTAACCAGGAAAAAACATGTACTTCATATAAAAAAGTATATAACACAGATAGAAATGCATTTAATTAAGGATATTAATGTAAAAACATGTAAATTCTGGCCATCAACCTTTATTCAGGATAAAATCACATATGATATACTAAATGAATTATACGCAACACAGATCTGAACACTGTTCTAGTTAAGGAAATAGTGCTGTTCTGGCACCTGGTGGCCCTGTTTTTTTTTATTTATACAATTGAGTGTGACCTTCTCTATGTTAAAGTCAGTTTGCTATAGGTACAAGCACCGTTGACATACAAAAGTACATTTTTTTAAAGTAGCATTGTCTTTGCACTTTAAGGCTCTGGAAGAGGCACTGAATATGCAGGGGTCTGGGCCTTGTTCTCCCTCCTTACTTGCATCCCTGGAGGACTCGGTACTCGCCCAGCGGGAGGAACTTCAGATGCAGAACGATGTCCTTCAGCAACAGGTATTTTTGATCTCTCAGAGTAGGGCTTTGGGAAACTGTTTTACTTTCAATTTCCTGCATGTGCCCAAGATATTTGAATCTGTGTGTACAACATTTAAAGCAGGGGTGTCCAAACTTGGCCCTCCAGCTGTTAAGGAACTACAAGTCCCACAATGCATTTGCCTGACTGTGGCTGTCAGACTCCTTCATTGCATTGTGGGACTTGTAGTTCCTTAACAGCTGGAGGGCCAAGTTTGGACACCCCTGATTTAAAGGAAACATTACTTTAAAAAAAACTCCTATCTTGTAGGCAAAAATGGTGCTGGTTTCACTTTGGGCTTGGTTACCTTTTAAAAATGTCATACTAGCGCTTTTTCAAGTAGTAACTGTGGTGCCAGCGCTGCATACTAGCAGTTATCATAGTGCTGTGGTTTTGGTCTTTCATAAATTAGCTTTAAACAGCTCCCTGACCTTTCAGTTGTCCATACAGAGAAATACTTTAAAGTTAGGTATCCCTTTCATTTCTGCAACATTTCTGCACAAAAAATGCAGTGTAAATAATTGCTGCAATGGCTTTGCAGTGGGACTGATGTTCAGAATAAATATTTGTCAAGCAGAAATGTGTCAATCATGGTGAAAGTTTTTTAAGTACAGTAAATACAGGATGTCGTATGAGAAATAGCAAATCTCTCTGTTCTCAGCAATTCGGAGTCGGAGCAAAGGCCCTTTTTTCCTTCTGCTACTGTACAAATAGACAAAATAATGGGGGTTTGTATTCTCTGTTTACTACATTAGCAATAGCAACAGCTCAAATGTTGAGATCTTCAGACACCCTTTATCCAAAAAGCTCCCATAGACTCCATTTTATCTAAATAATCCAAATTTTTATAAGCTATTTCCTTTTTCTCTGTAATAATAAAACAGTACCTTGTACTTGATCCCAACTAAAACCCCGGATCCCGAGCATTCTGAATATCCGGTCCCATAACTGTACTTTACTACAGCAAGAAATTTATAATCCATGGTTTAACCTTACATTACATTCCTGTTAAGTAGATGTGGCCTCCACAGAAATTCTGAAGAAATGTGGATGGTGTGTGCATAATGAAAGATGTTGATTGAAATATTAATAAAAGCTTCTCTTTAATTGCACATAATGTAGGAGTTTTCACACTCGTCATGTGCATTTTGTGTGCAGTACTTCTTTAATTCAGTGCTTGCTATGTTATTGCACAAGTTTTCTGGGTTGTTTGCATGTTTTGTATTCGTAAAGCACTTTGGGTAATAGACCCTTTAATGCTGGTGGTTGTGTAACTGTAAAGTGCATTAGGTAATAGATGCTTTAGTGTTGAACTAAAAATGTGACGTTCACTTAAAGCACAAAAGGGTTTCTTTACAATCACTTGAATATTATGAATATGTTCTGCAAAGGTGCCTTAAAGAACAGTAAACATTGTACACCTCACTTTCCCCCCACAGTATAGAGGACTTATTTTCCTGGCTCCATTTTATTGCAACTGTCTTTATAGGCCATGATCAAACTTAGGTTTGTCAGCAAGCTAGACTAGACATTTTACTGCACAGTGCTCTCCCCATTCAGGTGAAGATCTTTGAAGAAGACTTCCAGAAGGAAAGGAGAGACCGGGAGAGGATGAATGAGGAGAAAGAAGAATTAAAGAGGCAGCTGCAACTGCTACAAACTGAACTTGGGCAGATGAAAACACAGGTAAATACCAGACTTCTAGATCTAATCAGAGAAATTAGGATTGTGCACTCCTTGCAGAAGTACTATAACAAGTGAGGTGCATTGATGCTGCAGACTTATTATAACTGTTTAAATCAAAAGGAGGGAAATCATTTTAAAAAACCTGTGCATAACTCTATAACTTGGCAAACATGAAGTGCTGTTCAGTCCAATATGTTCAGTTTGTCTGACACTGATCCTTGTCTGATTTTCAGTTGCGCTCTTGCCAAGAAGATTTGCGCAGAGAAAGGGAAACTTCTCGTGACGCTGTAAGGCAACAGGTGTGATGTTTCATGATTTTTTTTTCCTATTGTTTATATTTTTGCCAAACAAAAACAATAATTTTTGGGTTAAATGAAGACCTACTTTTTGTATTTCACTTTAAAAGGAATGTAAACCCAAATATAACTTTTAGCCTGAAATAAGAACATCTAATTCAACTCAATTTTCCAATATACATTCATTAAAGGGGAAAATATACACCCTTTTTGACACACTCATCCAGCTGGGTTTATCTAGTAAAAAAAAATCAGTGAAAAAAAATGCTTCTGTGTGTGTGTTTAAATATTCGCACACACACGCACAGCAAGATGTCCTGCTATTACCTGCACCCAGGCATGTTGGACCAGTTAGTGCTCCTCCTCAATGACCTATAAATGCATATATTATATATTTAATTTCTGTGTAATTGCAAAAGCAGTGTTTTTCCTGATGCATTGCTTCCAATGTCAGAACCACTGGTGCAGGGAAAAGAAAGAGACTACCCGATGCTGCAGACATGTTTTTTGGTTTACTCACTTTCAATACAGTCCATTTTTTTTTTATTTCAGAAAACATTTGTTCTTCAAAGCTTGAAAGATACAGTTGTGCTCATAAGTTTACATACCCTGGCAGAATTTATGATTTCTTAAACATTTTTACAGAGAATATGAATAATAACACAAAAACTTTTCTTTCACTCATGGTTAAGTGGTTGGCTGAAGTCAAACAACTGTGTTTACTCTTTTTAAATCATAATCACTGCACAAATTACCCAAATGACCAGAGGTTTACATCCCCTGATGATTTGGCCTGATAACATGCACACAACTTGACGCACAAGGTTTAGAATGGCTATTAAAGGTAACCATCTTCACCTGTCATCTGTTTGCTTGTAATTGGTGGCTGTGTATAAAAGGTCAATGACTTTTTGGACTCCTGACAGACCTCCTTTGCATCTTTCATCCAGTGCTGCACTGATGTTTTTTTGGAAAGGATCTGCGGAAAAAAGGTAGTTGAACTTTATAAAACAGAAAAGGGATAAAAAAAAAAATATCAAAGTAATTGGGAATGCCAATCAGAAGTGTTCAAACTCTAATTAAGAAGTGGAAAATTAGGGGTTCTGTTGAAACCAAACCAAATAAAACTAAAATTTCAGCCACAACTGCCAGACAAATTGTTCAGGATGCAAGGAAAAACCCAAAAAATGTGGTGTGGCTGTTTCAAGATGCACAATAAGGAGGCACTTGAAGAAAGATGGGCTGCATAGTTGAGTTGCCAGAAGAAAGCCATTACTACACAAATAACACAAAGTATCCCGCTTACAATATGCCAAACAGCACAGAGACAAGCCTCAAACCTCCTGGCACAAAGTCATTTGAAGTGATGAGACTAGAATTGATCTTTTTGGCCACAACCATAAACGCTACATTTGGAGAGGAGTCAACAAAGCCTATGATGAAGGTACACCATTCCTACTGTGAAACATGGTGGTCGATTGTTGATGCTTTGGGGATGTGTGAGCTACAAAGGCACAGCAAATTTGGTCAGAATTGATGGCAAAATGAATGCAGTAAATTATTAAAAAATACTGGAGGAAAATTTGCACTCATCAGCCCAGAAGCTGTGCATGGGATTTACATTCCAACATGACAATGATCCAAAACACCAAGACCAAGTCGACTGTCATTGGCTACAGCAAAATAAAGTGAAGGTTCTGGAGTGGCCATCTCAGTCTCCTGACCTCAATATCATTGAGCCACTCTGGGGAGACCTCAAACGTGCAGTTCATACAAGACAGCCCAAGAATTTACCCAGGGAACTGGAGGCTTTTTGCCAGGAAGAATGGGCAGCTTTACCTTTGTCTGAGAAGATAAAGAGCCTCATCCACAACTACCACAAAAGTCATTGATGTTAAAGGGGGCAGTACACGGTATTAAGAACTGGGATATGTAAACATTTGATCAAGGTCCTTTGGGTAGTTTGTGTTGTGTAGTGGTTAGGATTTAAAAAAAGTAAACACAGTTGTCTGACAATAAATGGCTTCAGCCAACCACTAACCATGAGTGAAAGAAAAGTGTGTTATCATTCATATTCTCTGAAAAATGGTTAAGAAAGCATAAATTCTGCCAGGGTGTGTAAACTTATGAGCACAACTGTAAATAGATCAGGGGTTCTCAATGTTAAGTAAACACCCGGCCTAGCCCAGATAGAAATGAAATTATGAGTTACAGTTGTGGGAGACCCACTTTTACAAAATGAGGCGGTCCTTCCCAGAAACACATAGTTTTACAACCATCGAAGCATAAATCCTGAACAATAAGGGCCATTTAACTAAAAATATCTCTGATCAGCAAAGGCTTGAACAAACACAGATGAGGCTTTGAGAATATGCAGTACTACTTTAAGGATGGCCTCTGTACTGAGAAGGTGGATGGTAGAACTTCTCCCTGCTGCTAAGTTGAATAGCGATTTATTTTTTTTATTTTTTTTGGAAAACCGTAAAAGAGGAAAGTATATTGTGTCAATTGAAATCTGCCTCATGATTCACCAGATGTGCGTCAGACAAAGCATTAATTAAATCATGGAATTTTATTTAAAAATTTCAGTTATAAAGATCAGCAGATGTATTTTCACTAGGGCCCAGTTGTTGGCCTTTTGTGACTAAAGTAGCTGCATGCTGTCGGAGAATGAAATACTGTATTCTGTATGCATGGGTGTTAAAGTACAAAGCTCACAGTGTGATAGATAAAAGTGAGATACTATATAAAAACCTTCAGGTGCATTTATAGGAGAAAGAAAGGTTACAGTAATAACTGGGAGCTTCCATATGTTAGGTCCCCCTCTCAGTGGTTGCAATCCCCTACCTGAGACTCCAGGCCAGTGCTCCTGTCAGCTGCACCAGTCCTGACATAGTTTAGCTCTTTGCCCTGTGTGCCAAAAAATTGTCCCATTCAGTTGCCTAAAGCTTTCTCTAAAGCAGGGTTGTCCAAACTTTTGGCTTCGAGGGCCACACTGGAAGAAGAAAAATTCTGAACTACATGAACTACACAAACAATTTTGATTTGTGAAAGTAAAGAAAATACGCAAAAAATAAAAACTACAATACCACTTGGATAACCAGATGGAGCTATACACTGGAATAAGGGATACCTGGATATTAAATAGACTTATTATTATTACTAGCTGGGCAATGGGCAGAGTCCCCCTCCTCCTATATCCTTTGCAACATTACTCTTCCTTGGGAACCAAGCGTTTCAAGCTGGGCCGCATTCATATGCATCCTGGGCCGCATTTGGCCCTCGGGCCGCAGTTTGGACACCCCTGCTCTAAAGGGTTCAGTTTCAGTTTGATCACTTACTTCCATATTTAAGATAGGGAGTTTTCCATGGTGCAATAACCAATGAGATATTTGCCTTGATACTTGTGACTAGTAAATTCTGATTGGAATCTAGACCAATTGCAAATTCTACACTTTCCCATTAGGGTTCCGCTGGTCACTTGGTCAGCGATGCTGGAAGAGTAACGGAGAATTATTACTCTGATAAAGTGATACATTATGTAATGCAAGATCTTACAATCTGTGTGGGTGAAAGTTTAATTTCATTCAATTGACTTTTTCAGGAGCGATATATAGTAGATCCGCACATGGGCCATGTCTTTCCCCCATACCAGCATCCTTACAGTCCACCCGGCCTGGTCTATCCTGCGTTTGAAGACTGGCAGATCCGTTACCCCCCTCCAGTGGTTCACCCTGAGCACTCTCAAGTGCAGGATGTTCCCAATGTTCCTCCCGTAAGTTCTGAGCTTATTCATGTCATACTTTAATCATTCAATCAGTTGCAATGTTTAGACCAGCATACGCTGAACAGGAGAAATGGATCTAGGAAATTCAAGCATCTACTGAAATACAGTGGGAAATGTGAATTAAATACTAAAAATGATCACGCTGTGGGTAATTTATTCGGCATTTGTTTATACTGTTTGTAAAAAGACACTTTTGTTACGTTAGGCTCATTGAACATTTTTTTTTTTTTTTTGCTGTAATTGGCATCTGATCACCTCGGGGTGTCGTAAAACTCAGTAGGTGAGATTTAGGCTGGGGACAGACAGGGAGATTCGGGGAGATTCTGTCGCCTGGCGTTTAATAACAGGCGACAATCTCCCCGAATTTCCTTCTCCCTGTCTGCCGCTAGTATTAATGACAAAGCGCCAGCGCCTGTGCACACACAGTGCGGCGATTTCCGGAATCGCCCGAAGATACTTCGTGAGGAAACTTTGGGCGATTCCGGAAATCGCCGCGCCGCGTGTGCACAGGCGCTGGCGCTTTGTCAGTTATACTAGCGGCAGACAGGGAGAAGGAAATTCGGGGAGATTGTCGCCTGCTAAAAACGCCAGGCGACAGAATCTCCCCGAATCTCCCTGTCTGTCCCCAGCCTTAGCTTACAAGTAGTGATGTGTGAATTTATTTGGCAGGGGCGAATTCGCAGCGGATTCCCGCGATTCACCGCTGGCGAATATTCGCGATAATTCGCAAAAAAAAAAAAAAAACGGGGCGCCGCGCGTCAAAACCGTACCGTGACTCGTTGCACGATTTTTTTCGCCAGTTTGCGAATTTCACTGGAATTTTTCGCTGAAGTGAAACTGGGTACATTTACCCATCACTACTTACAAGGGATTCTATGAAAATGGACATTTTTAGCAGTTTTTTTTTCTTCTCATGAGTCCCTCTGTTTTTGCAAGAAAAATGGGATAACTAAATGGAGTAGCTCTCCATCAAATGTGGCAGAAACCAATTCAGTAAGAGAATACAAGCACACATGGGATAGATGTAAAATAATTTCTACGGGTAAGGGCACACTGCAAGATACAGGGAGATTTAGTCACCTAGCCAGCGGTATGGCATTTGCGGCGATTTGTTTTCCGAAGTTTCCTTGTTAGACTAGATGGACCATATGGTTCTTTTCTGCCATTAGATTATTGGTGAGTGTTTATCAAAGGGCAAATAGATACCTCAACATTCAGCAAAGGAGAAGGTATGGAAATAATTTTGCATTGTTATTCCATTCTTTGACAAATAAGCCCCAACGTAGTGGTGTATTATCTTACAGCCTGCATACCCATGGAGAATGGCGACTGTCCTTCCTAGAATGCAGAACTCCAAAGCTAAGAAGAAGGAACAAGGTGAGAAATTGTTTACAAGATTTAAACGAATAGAGGACGTGCAAAAGTGTATTGTGGGGTAATGGTCGTGTCTGCTTGTTGCTTTTGTATTGAATTTATTTCTCCTGCTGGAACATAGAATTGTTTGAATCCTTTCTGGTCACATGCAAACTGCACTGGAGAGTCATGATGCAAGCGGGTGCTGGGCGATACCGAACACTGCCACCCAACAGATCAGAATGGCATTCTAAACACAACAAATTTTGACAAAGTTGATATATGTGTCAGTTCATTAAAGGGATACTGTCATGGGAATTTTTTTTTTTTTTTTTTCAAAATGCATCAGTTAATAGTGCTGCTCCAGCAGAATTCTGCATTGAAATCCATTTCTCAAAAGAGCAAACATATTTCATTTTTAAATCTGACATGGGGCTAGAAATATTGTCAATTTCCCAGCTGCCCCAAGTCATGTGACTTGTACTCTGATTTTCAATCACTTTTTACTGCTGTACTGCAAGTTGGAGAGATATCACACACACACCAACAGCAGCCTAACAACAGAACAATGAGAAGGTAACCAGATAACAGCTCCCTAACACAAGATAACAGCTGCCTGGTAGATCTAAGAACAGCACTCAATAGTAAAAACCTATGTCCCACTGCGTTCCATTCCGTTTCCTTTTACAAGAAAAAACAACAGCCTGCCAGAAAGCAGTTCCCTCCTAAAGTGCTGGCACAAGTCACATGATCAAGGGGCAGCTGGGAAATTAACAAAATATCTAGCCCCATGTCAGATTTCAAAACTGAATATAAAAAAATCTGTTTGCTCTTTTGAGAAATTGATTTCAGCGCAGAAGTCTGCTGGAGCAGCACTATTAACTGATGCGTTTCTAAAAAAAACATGTTTTCCCATGACAGTATCTCTTTAAAGACTTTGTCTTGAAGAAAATATATTTGGTAAATCAGACCTTCTTATTTAAACATATATTTCCTCTTTCCAACTTTTCTAGATGTTTCTGGCAGTGGCACACAGAACGCACCAAGACAGACCTGAAGTGCCGCGGACGTGATTTTTTTTTTGTTGTTGTCACCACAACGTCTATAATTCTGTTATGTGCATCTGTTTGGGCCTGAACCCTCAATGGACTACAATTCTTATAAGGAAATCCAACCCTGGAACTGATTAAAGGTTGTGTGTATGTGTGTAGTAAGTTTGTGTGGGTAGAAGAGGGTATGTGATCCAGATGGAGAAAAAATATGGTATGGGTTCAGTAGGAGCTTTTTCATATATTACAGAGACAGTGTATGTTGGTTTCCTCAGACTCAGCAGTTGTTAGTTGTATTATAAAATAAAATGTGAGTCTTGGTATATTACTTTAAAGCCGCAATAACCTATAAAAATATTTTGGGTCGAGTTAGCAGGCCACCTAAGACAAGCAGCCCTGATGAAATACAAGAGGTACATGCCTAGTGCCCACCACCACCACCACTGTTGCACCCTGGGCACATGCCTCTTCTGCCTATCCCTAGTTCTCCCATTGATTATTTGCACCTGTAAAGCTCTGCGCCCTTAAATGGTATTATACATTCAAGGGGAAATACATTAAATATAAACTATATTTATAATCCATTATATTTTTTTTTTTAAGAAACATTGAATGTTGATGGTAAAAATAGGAAATATATCTATGTGGTCTTGTAAAATTACCATGTGAGCTGGTAGGAATGGTAGGAAACATTGGTCAGAGACTTACTGTCTTCACGGACATGGCCTCCTGCCCAATCTTCTTTAATGCAATGTAAGTGGACGCTTATGCTTTACCATGACCACTATATGATAGATCAATAAAAAGCCTGCAATTCCTAAGTGGCAGTAAATAAAATTATTTCACAGAGGTAATCAAGATAGGGTCATAGTTGCTGTATGGCAGAGAGAGAGGGGGTGCATTCTATGGATAATGCCACTTGTATGTCAGGAGTAGCAGTGGAACTACACTTTGACCAGTTGGATAGCAATTGTTTTGCTGTTTCACTCCAATATTAGTGATGCAAAGGAGAGTCATAGACAATCCTTATACTAAAGTCTGTTTGTATTTCTGTAGAATGATGAGTTTGACTGTGAGCTAAAGATAAGAGAGATAGAGTCTTCTTCTCTAGGAATTAACTCATTCAGTCTAAGCCCAGTCCGCTGGACGTGGCCTTTTAAACATGACTAAAATACCTGCATCATCTTAAGCTGGCCATAGACGCAAAGATCAGATTGTTCGAATCGCGGAACGATCGGACGTCCCCATCTCCTGACCTGCCACTAACCTTCAGTTGAAATAAAGTAGTAAAAGATCAGCTGATGTTCAGCCCCTGACAGCAGTCTCCCACTGAAAATCCTCAAATCGGCAATACAGGCAGAAATCTTCAAACCTGTCCAATCGACTGAAAGACCGATCGGCAAATATCGGGACACTCCACACATACACACTCCACACGTGATCCTCAATTCGTATGATCGGATCTTTGCGTCTATATGGCCAGCTTTATATAGCTGCACTTGTATTTAATTGTTTTATTCTCTGCGCTACTGTCATTTCTACCATTTGATAATCTATCTGTTGCATTTTAGAAAAAGAACAAGCACCCTAGAAACTTTAGTGCCGGTTCTGTCCTGTTATGATGTTTCTGCAGTTCTGCACTTGATACAGTCCAATACATATACCAACAGATGTAATAGCTGTTCTTCTGCAAAAAATCAATTCATGCCAGTTAATAGCTGGCCCCAATGATTCTAGACCAGTGATCCCCAGCCAGTGGCTTGTGAGCAACATGTTGGCCACCAACCCATTGCAGGTTGCTCCCAATGGCCTCAAAGCAGGGGCTTATTTTTTTAATTCCGTGCTGGGAAGCAAGTTTAGTTACATATAAACCATGTCTACTGCCAAACAAAGCCTCCTGTAAGCGGCCAGTCCTCATAGGGTCCAATCACAGTTCAAATTTGTCACCTCCAGGAGCTTTTCTCTTTACATTTGAATGTGGCTCATAGATAAAAAATGCTCAGGACCACTGTTCTAGACAATGTACCCTACTGGGAGCGTAGGAGTGTTATGGGAGGAGAGAATTATGAGCAGGCAGCATGTAAACACAGATAAAAACTAGTAAACACAACTTCCAGCGGATTGCCTTACAAAACTAAAAAAAACAAAGCAATGCATGCATTCACCTGTTACTGTTTCCATGAGGCAAATATAAGGAAAAATCTATGTATGATGGCCCTTAAAATAGATTAAGTGTATATAAATTCTATTACTGAAGAGAGGCTTGGGAAATAGAAGTTAATCTCTGTATAATATAGTATCCAAGCAGTTGTCCTATCAATCTAACTTTTCCTTTCTATTTCATGTATATGTTTTAGTTTCTTTTGAGATATGTATATTCTTTGATGCTATTAAAATGTTTAATATTTTACTAATGTTTCATTCTTTTACCATTCCCTTATTTAGAAATAAAACTCAACTTGCAGTCAGGCAAGTTTACAATGCCATTAGATAACTGGACAAATCCCTGCTGATCAGTAGAACTTCACATTCTTCACCTTGGGTGACAAAATATCATGAAATACCTTTGCATGATTGTCAATGTCAATCTTTAGTGGTAAAACATATGGAAAAGCAGGAGAAGGCAATACACCCTGCTTGTCAATAGTGCCTGATATGGACATTGTTAGAATCTGCTATATAACTTGCTTCAAGTAAAAAATATATGTATAAACAACAGTGTTTACTCTTTTTAAATCATAATCACTACACAAACTACCCAAATGACCCTGATCAAAAGTTTCCATCCCCTGTTGATTTGGCCTGATAACATGCTCACAACTTGATACAAAAGGGTTAGAATGGCTATTAAAGGTAACCATCTTCACCTGTGATCTGTTTGCTTGTAATTAGTGGCTGTGTAGAAAAGGTCAATGACTTTCTGGACTCCTGACAGACCCTTGTATCTTTCATCCAGTGCTGGACTCATGTTTTTTTGGATTCTAAGTCAAGGATCTGCGGAAAAAGGTAGTTGAACTGAGAATGCCAATCAGCAGTGTTCAAACTTTAATTAAGAAGTGGAAAAGTAGGGGTTCTGTTGAAACAAAACCACGGTCAGGTAGACCAACTAAAACTTTAGCCACAGCTGCCAGAAAAATTGTTCGGGATGCAAGGAAAACCCCACAAATAACTTCAGGTGAAATACAAAAAATACTGAAGGAAAATTTGCACTCATCAGCCCAGAAGCTGCGCATGGGACGTACTTGGACATTCCAACATGACAATGATCCAAAACACAAGGCCAAGTCGACCCATCAATGGCTACAGCAAAATAAAGTGAAGGTTCTGGAGTGGCCATCTGTCTCCTGACCTCAATATCATTGAGCCACTCTGGGGAGACCTCCAACGTGCAGTTCATGTAAGACAACCCAAGAATTTACTGGAACTGGAGGCTTTTTGCCAGGAAGAATGGGCAGCTTTACCATCTGAGAAGATAAAGAGCCTCATCCACAACTACCACAAAAGACTTCAAGCTGTCATTGATGATAAAGGGGCCAATACACGGTATTAAGAACAAAATGGTGGTTCAAGGCAAGAGATGTAAAAGGGCAATATTTACTTAAATATATATACGAGTTTGGTAAGATTCTTTAATATATCTGTTGCTTTAGTATTCATTTTGGGAGTATGTTTTCCTTTAAGAACTCTTAAATTCTGCCAGGGTATGCAAACTTATAAGCACAACTGTAGATGGATAGATAGGCAAACTGTACCTATAATTAGGGTAAGGATGCCAGGTACCTGGCTATATTTTATCCTCTGTACAGATGTGGCAGCTTCATCTGTCAGCGTTCTGTAAGTGACAAACAATTGACATGGACAAATATCCATTACATCTGCTGAATGAACGACAAAGAGAATTTGCCATTGCAGTTCCCGGATGACTAATTGTCCAGGACATATTTATCACTTTTGTACCAAGTTGAGGATGTACAGTACATTTTACTGGACACTTTGTCAGATACATTAAATTACCCTTGAAAGCCTTATAGGCTCTAACTGTGTATATTCACCTTTTCATATGGTTTCACAGGGGTCACTTAAGGGGTTCCAGGAGCAGGAGTAGGTACTTTCCTAACAATCTGCTCTGGGCTGGCAACGAAAATATTTTATGGTTGGGGGTCGCACAACACGAGGAACTGTATTAAAGGGTCGCAGCATTAGGAAGGTTGAGAACCACTGCTTTAGACATTAGACCAGAAAATGCATACTCCGCATCTATTTGAACACCCCTTTTTTTGTGATCCACCACCTCATCAGGTCTACTCGTAACTATGTCATTGATCACTCGCTTGATGAAAGATAGTCTATAAACTTTCACCAAAGATGTTGGTAGAGCGCACAACCTCATCCAAGTACAAGCCATAGCTTCATACAATTTGGACAACCAATATTTTTAATGCAGGCCAGGGTTACCATCTGTTTACAATATAGGGCTCTCCTATACTGTGAGTAGTTCGAAGAATGGTTTGGACGTCTTTGTGTTGACTCTGAACCTGGAATGAATAGTTCGAAGAATGGTTTGGACGTCTTTGTGTTGACTTGGAACCTGGAATGAGTAGTTCGAAAGAATGGTTTGGACATCTTTGTGTTGACTTGGAACCTGGAATGAGTAGTTCGAAGAATGGTTTGGACGTCTTTGTGTTGACTGAACCTGGAATGAGTAGTTCGTAGAATGGTTTGGATGTCTTTGTGTTGACTTGGAACCTGGAATGAGTAGTTCGAAGAATGGTTTGGACGTCTTTGTGTTGACTCTGAACCTGGAATGAGTATTCGAAGAATGGTTTGGACGTCTTTGTGTTGACTTGGAACCTGGAATGGGCTTCCTGGAGACCCTCTACAACCCTAAAATCCTCAACTGCGGTTCCAGTAGTAATAGCTCATCAACACGGTTTGCCCTGCTCTGTTATAGACTGATTGGCAGATGGACTATAACATCATCATATATCTAATTCATCACATTGGTCTTCATGATTAGAGTTTGCGTAATTCCAAATCCCTTGAGTTATGTTTTACATTACACACAACACATTGAAACTTCAGAAAGGCTGTTTACAAACGTGTTATTTATTGAATAGTGGCACAAATTCCATTCCATTCTAGTGTTTAACAGGAAAGTTGGGAGCTAAGGGTAGAACTATGAAGCCCATCCCAGCCTGGCGCAGATACCTGAATGCACTAAGTAGCATCTGCCCCAGCACTGGTTTCCAGCCAAGTCCCACACGAGTGTTTTTTGACTTGGCCTTCATACAGAAAGGTTCTAGATTCTCTTGGATCTTCAACTGACCGTTAAAACACATATATGAGCACAGCAAAACAAAATCACAGATTGAACTACAAGGAAATGATCTTTTTTTTTTTTTTACTTTTGCTCCAATCCAAGGATAAGAAGTCTCTGTGTTCCCTGCTGTAACTTTATGTAGGACACAACATCTCTTCTCACTTGGACGACTGGCGTGCGGGGGTGCCAGCGTTTCACTGCACGGCCATCTGGTCCCACAAGAAACTTCTCAAAGTTCCACTTGATGTCATTGACCTTTAAGGGTTCCCAATTAAGCCTGAATGCTGGGTTTCCAAAGGTGTCACTGACCGGAGGGCAGGAGTTCTTTGTGATAAAAAGAGTATATGTTAAAAAAAATAATATACAGTATATAATTATACATATATATATATATAGGACCATTCAACAAAACTACTATTAGAGGAGAAGTGGGGAAAATTTAAATAGTATGCTGGATTTGCCAACTTAAAGAGCAAAATTAAATACTGGTTCCTTTAATAAAACATATATATAATACTAATACTCCACCGGCAGGCAAATGTATACTACAAGCGATTTTTTTTTACTCAAGCTGACCTACACATGGTTATGTGATTGGAATTAAAATTGCTTGGATATCGTACAACTGGAAACACCCAGTGATTTTCATTTTTCACTCATCTGACACATTTTAGCACATGCCAATCATTGGGATTAATGTACAGAGATGGGGGTTTAATGAAGGTGTTGATATAAAAGAGCTGACGGGGGGGCTACACATGACTTCAATGCTCAATTAGCCAATGTTGTTGGCAATTCTTTGCTTTATGAAGTAAAAGGTTTTAATGGAATACCTTGAGAAAAGTGTAGAATGTCTGTTCTTTCCGTCCATTGACATCTCCCTTTTCAAACAACTGGAAGTTTGGAACAAAGTTTTTCCCTGGACGCACATACCTGGCAATCAAAAAAAATGTTTTTGTTGAAAAATTTACATTTGCCCAAATTAGATGATTGGTGGCTTAAAAACAATTAACTTTAAAGGGGTGGTTCACCTTCAAGTTAACTTTTAGTATACTGTAGTCCAATTCTAAGAAACTTTTCAATTGGTCTTCATTATTTATTTTTCATAGTTTATTAATGATTTGCAATTTTCTTCTGTTTCTTTGCAGCTTTCAAATGGGGGTCACTGACACCATCTAAAAACAAATGCTCTGTAAGGCTACAAATGTATTGTTATTGCCACTTTTTATTACTTATCATTCTATTCAGTCCATCTCCTATTCATATTCCAGTCTCCTATTCATATCAATGCAGGGTTGCCAGGGTAATTTGTACCCTAGACACCAAATTGCTGACACTGGAAACTGGAGAGCTGCTGAATAAAAATCTAAATAACTATAAAACCACAAACAATAAAAAATGAAAACCAATTGCAAATTGTCTCAGAATATCACTCTCCACATTATACTAAAAGTTAACTCAAAGGTGAACAACCCCTTTAAGGGGCCCATTTACTAAATTTGTGTGAAGAATTTGAAAAAATCTAATTCGAATTTCGAATATGCAAATGAAGTAGCTTTGACCAGAATTCAAAATTCGACAGATTCGAATTTAATTGTATTTGAACATTCGATGGTCGAAGTACTTCCCCTTTAAAAAAAAATTCAATAGGATAGTTTGCCAACTTGGACCTACCGAATTGCTTTAAAACCCTATGGGAAGTTAGAATTAACTGATGTTTTGAAAAAAAAAAACGTTTTCCCATGACCGTATTCCTTTAATTTTAACATGATTTTCTCGTAGACTAAAGGTGGCCATATTCAATAATATCCACTGGTTTGGTGAGCAGTTCTTTCCCTTATAAGCCCACCAACGGCAGGGAGATTTAGAGTCAATCTGAACATTTGGCCCTATGGCTGACCCATCGGATTACAATAAAGAGACTGGGCATGACGGGATAAGGACCACAACAAGTAGTCGATGCAGTCATCGATTGCAAGAATTGTTCTAAAGAACCGCAGCTTTAATCTGCTTGTGCATGCCCACTTTTAAGGTATGTAGATCCAAATTACGGCAAGATCAGTTATGTGGAAACATTCTGGATAACAGGTCCCATACCTGTAATGGTTTTCCTGTTCTCAGCCAACTTACTTAAGTCCCAAAGGAATTTCGTCATTTCTTCCAGGCTCCTGCAACCCAAACTGGTTACAAGGAAATCCCAAAATAAGAAAGTCATCTGCTTTTAATTCTTCATGTAGTGCATTCAATTCTGCAACAACAACAAAAAAAAAACCCATGCCTAATGTTATAGAAAAGGGTACAAGAAATAAGAGACGCCTTAATTAGGGCCACACAACATAATCACTCCCATTTGTTGCAGTGATGAAAACGTTGCTGCCTGGTGCTATTTTCTTCCCATTGAAATGAATAGGACGAAGTGATGAGTGGTTGAGCAGGTGCATGCCTACAAAGTGAGAGCAGGTTTGCACAGGTTGCAGGTGCGAATTCAAGCAGAGCCCCTCCCCTTTGCTCATGTAATAGCACTAACCCCTCCTCTTTTGTGGCAACGCCCACAGAGGTGAGTTTGGCCAGGTGCTGTTTATAGGAAGAGGATTTTGGATTGGTTTAGGTGCAGGCTGGAAATTGGGAGTGTATGAGTCTACAGAGGTGAGTTGGGCCAGGTACCAGTCATAGGAAGAGGATTTTGGATGAGTTTGGGTGCAGGCTTGAAATTGGGAGTGTATGAGTCTACAGAGGTGAGTTGAGCCAGGTACCAGTCATAGGAAGATGTTTTTGGATGAGTGTGGGTGCAGGCTTGAAATTGGGAGTGTATGAGTCTACAGAGGTGAGTTGTGCCAGGTACCAGTCATAGGAAGATGTTTTTGGATGAGTGTGGGTGCAGGCTTGAAATTGGGAGTGTATGAGTCTACAGAGGTGAGTTGGGCCAGGTACCAGTCATAGGAAGAGGATTTTGGATGAGTGTGGGTGCAGGCTGGAAATTGGGAGTGTATGAGTCTACAGAGGTGAGTTGGGCCAGGTACCAGTCATAGGAAGAGGATTTTGGATGAGTTTGGGTGCAGGCTGGAAATTGGGAGTGTATGAGTCTACAGAGGTGAGGTGAGCCAGGTACCAGTCATAGGAAGATGTTTTTGGATGGGGTCAGGTGCCTTTGCTATCATGCATCTTTCCAGCCTGCAACTAATGCAATCTGCTGCCTGATTGTAAGCTCTGTTAACCAGATAGCTGTTTAAAGTTCAAGTTTGAAAAGTGGAGAAAACAAATGTTCAGTGAAATGCTGCAATTTTACCTTCGTGGGTGATTAATGGGTGATTAATGTACAAAAATCCATAATTGAGCTTTCGTAATGATTTCAAATCATATTGTATAAGGCAGTACCAATATTTTGATTTTGATTGTAAGCTCATGTTAAACTACAGTGTTCACGATGCTTAACCAATGTCTGGCCTGTAACACACCTGACCCAAGAGCAGTAGAGAATTCTGCAATGCTTGCTCGGGAATTTCATAGAAATAGTCGTTTCCATGATGGCTCAAAATGACCTATCATTATGATGCAGACATCCAAATTGTAAGACAATGTGCAATTCGTCCTGTGTATGATTTTTTTTAAAACCAGGGATGGGCCAAGACAACTGGATGCCATAGGCCAACCAACATGTTTGCCCGCACATGAACATGCGCAATACGTTGCATGAAGGGGAGAGGTGGCTGGAGAAAGAAAACCCAGTCTAGGTGTAAGTAGAACGCTCTTCAAAAAGTACCTTCCCAGCACCCCCCACATTCCTGCTCCCTGGACAGCTGCCTCTTCTGCCTTCCCCTAGTTCTGACCCTGTCTGAAAGAATTACATTTTTTTCTTTAATTCTCAATCTTGGAATCTCTGGATGGGGGGGTTATGGTGATATCACGGGCGGGACTGCTGGTGTCATGGGTGTTGCAAGTGATATGGGGGGCTATGACATGGCAGCTTGCATGATGGGAGTCCTGTCAAGATTTCCTTCTTTGGAAAAGCAGGCAGCTTTGACCTCTGGCTGTCCAGGTCAAAACCAGACAGCAACATTGTAAATGTGAACTTTTCCATTAAAGGACATTGTTTTAAAGTGACAAATATAATGCAGTGTTGCCCTGCACTGGTAAAACTGCAGTGTTTGCTTCAGAAACACCACTATTGTTTATATAAATAAGCTGTTGTGGAGCCGTGGGGGCAGCCATTCAAAGGAGAAAAGGCTCAGGTTACACAGCAGATAAGCTCTGTAGAACATAATGTTATCTGTTATCCATTACTTATCCTGTGCCATGTAGCCGTTTTTCAATTTCTGCCATTGCTACTTAGTAGCTTGTTTAAATGAACAATAGTAGTGTTTCTGAAGCAAACAGATCAAACAGCGCAGGGCAACATTATATGATATTTTCTTTACTTTAAAACACTTTAATTTTTTTGTGTTACTGTTCCTTTAACTGATGCATTTTGAAAAAATGACAGTATCCCTTTAAGGAACTGATAGCCATTATATCGTCAAAGTTGGTTCCAGCTTTAGTAACCCATAGCAACTAATCAACAAGCAGCATTTACCTTTGTCTTTAATCAAACATTCTTTATGCATCCAAAACCATTTCCAAACAGAGCAGCATATTGAGAGATTATCCTATAAACCGTGACCAAAGAAAATTGGAAAACCCATAAAGAAATTGAGGATATGAGACCGCTGTAGGTCTCTGGTATGAGCCATCCTTCAGACAAAGTAGAGTACTAGTCTCCAATGGTCCTACCTTGGTACTGCATGGTGAGACCTCAAAATGTGGCCACATTCACAAACAGCAGGTACCTCCCTTGGTATTCTTTGAAAGGGATGAACCGACTCCCGTCTATTGTAGTTGCCCCATAATCATAGATGGACCCCTCTGCGGAGCTGTAGCAATCCACCTGAAACAAGGAAAGCAGCAGATTCATTGCTTTGCATTAGGTGAAACCTCTAAATTTACACAAAAAAATAGCCACAATTTTTATATATGGCCCCAGGGTCGGACTTGGCTTGGCTGGCGGGACACTGGGAAAAAACCCGGTGGGCCCCCAGCTCTTGTAGGCCCAGAGTCGCAACCTGCCCCCCTTGCTCTCTTCCTTGTTGCCAGTGCACCCACAGTGGGGGGGGGGACCCCGTCCAACACTGGGGTCATAACCCTTCCGTAAACTGAGCCACGGTCTCCCCTTAACTCCACAAAGATGTCCTTCTAAACCTATAGGTGCAATTATCCTCAGTGACGTAACTATAGAGGAAGCAGACCCGCAGCTTGGGGGGGCCATGAGCAGGGAAAAAAGGGGGCCTGGACCATGGGTCTGCTTCTTATACAGCTAAAAAGAATACCCCACAATCACTTTCCTACCTGTGGGCTGAGAAGAGGGGTGTTGGCATGGCGGGGAATGGGCAGGTAGGGTATGGAGAGTGAGCAGAACTGGGGCCAGTAGAGATCACCATGCGTCAGGCCTCTCCTTGTTATGCCTCTGGTTTTCTATGCAATTTTTATGCAAGTGTTACACTATATTCAGACCAGAGACATATATAGCTGTATAGGTGTTAGAGGGGTTAACACCCTTGAGTTAACTTTTAGTACGACGTAAAGAGTGATATTCGGAGACAATTTGCAATTGGTTTTCATGTTCAATTATTTGTGTGTGTGTTTCTTTTAGTTATTTAGCTTTTTATGCATTCTCAGCAACCTGCTTGCTAGGGTCCAAATTACCCTAGCAACCGATTCGATAGTCGAATTCGAAAGGATTTTACCTCCCCACTATACCCTTGGTCAAATTTCCAATTTTATTTCAATTCCAAAATCGACCAATATTAAATCTGCCCCTAGGTGTATAATCCATTCATTATAGATTTTTCTATACATGGAATCAAAAAGAGAGAAGGGAGCACGTACTCTCTCCTAATACCTCTGTTGGTGCTGAGACGCTGTGAGAGCCACTGGTCAAGGCTGGTTCCTAGGAAACTTGCAATTAGAATAATCAGCGGAGCACTCATTCGGTATGCTTGAAGTTAAAAATTCCTCTTTTATTGAATCATGTTAAAAGCAGAAAGTGTGAGTGTGACAAGCCCCATGCTTGACGCGTTTAGTGGCGTCTCGCTACTTCCTCAGAAGCTTCTGAGGAAGTGGCGAGACGCCACGAAACGCGTCAAGCATGGGGCTTGTCACACTTTCTGCTTTTAACATGATTCAATAAAAGAGGAATTTTTAACTTCAAGCATACCGACTGAGTGCTCCGCTGATTATTCTAATTGCAGATTTTTCTGTACAAATGTATTGGTGCACCCCAATTTTTGTGTTATAACTGGTGTGGGTGTGCTGAAGTCCACAGAACGAAGCTCTTATTGTTTCCTATTATTTCCCTGCAGCTCCTCATATCTGGTGGGTGAGTAGAATCTACAACATGAGGTGCCTGTAAGATTCTTTCCGTTCTTGTCTCACCAGGCCAGCGTTGACTAAAGAAAAAGAGGCAGCAGGGGGTTCATTCATACATTCTGAAAATAGAAATGAATTATACGGCACAATTCCCCACAATTGCTTTTTTTCATGGGAATAAAATAGGAAAATCATAATCACAAGCATCAGCCCAGCAGAGATTGAAAATGGTCAGTTCTAAGCAACATTTCAGTAGGTCTTCATTTTTTTTAATATGGTTTTTAAATTATTTGCCTTTTTCTTCTTCTGACTGTCTATCTGATATCTGCTGTGTAACCTGAGCCTTTTCTCCTGTGAATGGCTGCCCCCATGGCTACACAGCAGCTTATTTATATAAACAAAAGAAGTACTTCTGAAGCAAACACTGCAGTTTTACCAGTGCAGGGCAAAACTGCCTTATATTTTTTTTACTTTAAAACAATTTAATTTTTTGATGTAACTGGTCCTTTAACTCAAACAGGAACACAGTGTCGGACTGGCCCGGCAGGACACCGGGAAAAAACCCAGTGGGTCCTGACACTCATGAGCCCCCGCCGGGCCAGACCCCCCTTTACCAATCTAATTTTAGATTAAAACCGTGCCATGTGCTGCGCCGGGCGCCTAGCAGCATACGCAGTGGTGCACAGTGCTCGGCCCCGTCATCGCCAGGCGGTGGCCCAGTAATAGTTGAGGGGGGGTTGGCGGGGGGCCCTGGACGCCAGTTCCAGTGGGCCCCAGGCCCTCTAGTCCGACCCTGCGTGAACAAGCCATTCTATAGCATACTTAAAGGTGAAGCACCCCTTGAAGAATGGTATCCGGAAACCCCTTATCCTTAAAGTTCCAAATTACAAAAAGGCTGTCTTCCATAGACTCCATTATAATCACATAATCCAAATTTTTAAAACAGAGTTCCTTTTTCTCTGTAACAATAAAACATTAACTTATACTTAATCCCAACTAAGATGTAATTAATCCTTATTGGAAGCAAAACCAGCCTATTGGGTTGATTTTATGTTTACATGATTTTCTAGTCTTAAGGTGTGAAGATCCAAATTATGGAAATATCCGTTATCCAGAAAGTCCCAGGTCCCCAGCATTCTGGATAATAGGTCCCATACATGTACAATAAAGATAAAGATCTTCATGTCAAAAAAACAAGAGGATGGAGGCCCCTGCTTCGTAAAGCTTACAATATAAATGGGATGGTAATATACCTGCGGCAAAGACGGGGGAAGCAAGTCGGGAGGGAGTGGGCGGAGTCATGGTGGGGAGTAGGAGGGCTAGAGGCAGGACAGGAGGTGGGCAGGAGGGGTTGGGAGTGCACTGGGCCTCTCTGAAGATCTTTTTGTGGGGGGGGGCAGTGCACTCTGGTGACACTGCAATTAGGGTTGCCACCTTTTTACAAAATACTTACCGGCCGGCGGGGGGGCGGGACCAAAAAGGGACGGGCCGTGATGTAAAAGGGGCGGGTCGTGACGCAAAGGGGACGGGCCGTGATGCAAAAAGGGGCGGAGCCACTGCAGCGATTGGCTGAAGACGCGAAAAAGGTAAGTTTTTTTTTGGATTTCAGGCAAGGCAAGGGCCTTTTTAAGGGGTATTACAAATTTACCGGCAGCTACATTACCGGTAAATTTGTGATACCGGCCCCGGCCTTGGCTGGTGTTTTACCGGCTGGGTGGCAACCCTAACTGCAATACATCTGGGAATCATGAGAGTTGTAGTTTAGAAACGGCAAAACCATAATGATATGCAAACAGGATGTAGAGCAGGAGATGTTTTCCATGAGATATTTATTTGAGTAAATCTAGCAAATAATCCAGTTGTTCCCATGAGAGGTCTATCCTCACGTTTCTTAGAAAACAACACACGTCCATCTTTTTAGATGAAGTTGGCTTTGTGTGTACTTTTTAATTAAATTGATGACCTTTGTGACAAAGGTTTGTCCAATCAGCATTTGTGCTGATCTGCTTGTGTGGTGTTCGACTTTTCGACCTTGGGAATACTGTGGGAAGTAAAATCCTTCAAATTTGAATATCGAATTCGAAGGATTTTACCGCAATTCGATCGGTCGAACGATCGTATATAAAATATTCGATCGATCAATAAAATCGTTCAAATCGATTGATTCAAACAATTTTGACCATTCGATTGAATATATTTATTCGATCAAAAACCATATATGCCCATAGCTATCACAAATGGAGATCAGCATCTGAGAGCATCAACCCCTTCTGAAATGTATGCATTAACTAACTACATTTTTTAAAACGTCACCCACAAGCAGCATGCTCATCAACAACAGCAATTCAACAGTGAATTCAGGCAAATGGTCAAAACATAAATCTAAAGAATAGCAATAAAGGCTTCAGACCTCTGAGAGAGACTGAGATTTTCTCTTACCGATTGTTGTTCCACTTCATTCTGTGCATGGATGAATGCAGCCAGGAAGCAGGGGAGCATTAAGAGCCCCCTAAGTTTGACCCCCATCCTTGGGGAAGTAATGTGGCTCCACTCTCTGTGTTGTGCTACTGTGCAACAGCCCCTGCTCTATTTATCTGTGTTTTCCTCCAGCTCTCAGAAATAATCTGACTGATTCCAGACTCACACAGATAAAGGCTTCAGGCAGTGTCACATTCAGCCAATCCAGGAGAGGAACAGATGGGGAAACTGTTAACTCCCAGAATAGCTGAATATTCTAGCAGCTTTTAGTGCCTGTGAAAAGATAACGCTGGTAGGGCTTCCAAAAAATATGTGTATGTTTACATAAACATTCAAGGTTTAATTGTCCATAAATAATGTTCCAGTTCTGTTCCAGTTTTATTAAAGTACTACTTCTGTTGAGTAAATTCATTTGTGTTTTGCTGAATGATTTTTACATTACCAGTGAATGGGGGTGATTGCCTTTACACAGCCGTATACTGGGCTTACTGTATATATCCAATTCATCCATCCATTATTGCATTTTCCTTGTGACAACTGTATGACTAGGGTTGCCACCTTTTCTTGAAAAAAATACCGGCCTTCCTATATATTTCGCTTTTTTCCTATTAATAACATTGGGACCAACCATCAAAAATACCGGCCAGGCCGGTAAAATACCGGCCAGGCCGGTAAAATACCGGCCAGGTGGCAACCCTATGTATGACCCATGGGTGCATCTGTGATTCAAGGCAAGTGCTGTTGAAAGTTATGGAAAGCCTAAAGCTGGCCATGGATGCAAAGAGGATCTTTCCCAGATATGCCACTAACTGGCAGGGCTATATCGGTGTAATCCAAACGATCGGATTATGATGAGCGCAATGGACCTCTGGCGGGTCAGTTGGAAGAAAATCCGACCTTAATGATCGATATTGTGTCCAGATATTGGTCGGGAAGACCCGTCGGAAGCCCCCATACACGGGCAGATAAGCTGTCAAATCGGTCTAAATAACCAATATCGGCAGTTTTATCTGCCCGTTTATGGCCACCTTTACTTGGGTTCAGGTTGGGACCTGACCACTGCATGACACGCTCCCTACTGCAGTGATTGTTAAACTTTTTTCAGTTCAAGCCCACTTCAAGCTCCAACTTTTTATCTCTTTGTTCTTTTAGTTACATTTCCAAAGAAGGAAACTACTAGTACAATGGGAAAGAGTGTCTCTGATAATATATATATATAGAGAGAGACTTTTACTTTACAGAAGAATGCAGATACATAAAAAAAATTAAAAACAAATACAATAAAACCTCTATGGGCACCAGTAAACTAAACCCAATACCATATACATAATGTGTGGCTTTCCAGACAGGCACTTTTGAAATCTGTTTGTAAGAAATGATATCCAATGAATTTTTTCTCTTTGTATTTCACAGAAGAGTCCTTGTCGCCAGTCTCCTTACGCAAACATACTCTGCTGTGGCCATCAATTTCCCTCCCAAGGTAAACAAACTGGCAATCTGGGCAGCTAAGTGGCAAATGAGATTCAATATTGATAAATGTAAAGTCATGCACCTGGGATGTAAAATATTCAAGCCACTTATACCCTTAATGGGACTGCACTAGGCAAATACATTATGGATAAGGATCTTGGAGTCCTTGTAGATGATAAACTTGGCTGTAGCAAGCAACGCCAGTCAGCAGCATCAAGGGCCAATAAGGTCTTGAGCTGTATTAAAAGGGGCATAGAGTCACGGGAGGAGGGGGTCATTCTTCCACTTTATAGAACACTTATAAGGCCACATCTAGAATATGCCGTACAGTTTTGGTCTCCCTCACTCAAACAGGACATTATTGTATTAGAGAGGGTACAGAGAAGGGCAACTAAGCTGGTAAAAGGTATGGGAAATCTTAGCTATGAGGAAAGACTGGCCAAATTGGGGATGTTCATGCTGGAGAAGAGGCGCTTAAGGGGTGATATGATAACTATGTATAAACAGTGTCGGACTGGCCCACCAGAATACCAGGAAAACTCCCGGTGGGCCAAGGTGTCAGTGGGCCCTCATGCTGCTAAACTTTTGGCCTATTTCATAGCCATTCCCTATTTCTATGAGAACAAAGAGGCTAAATAGATGGAATCATTGATTATAGTATGTAAAGAAAGCAAACTAAGAGAATAGAGGTTGAGTGAGATGAAGAATATTAGTGCTGAGAGTGGGCCCCTCGACTAAGGTTTTATGGTGGGCCCCTGGTCTAAGGTTTTATGGCGGGCCCCTGGTCTAAGGTTTTATGGTGGGCCCCAGGCATAAGGTTTTTGGGTGGGCCCCTGGTGACCCAGTCCGACACTGTGTATAAATATATAAGGGGATCATATAATAATCTCTCTAATGCTTTATTCACCAGTAGGTCTTTCCAGCTGACACAAGGTCACCCATTCTGATTAGAAGAAAAGAGGTTCCACCTAAATATTCGGAAGGGGTTTTTTACAGTGAGAGCTGTGAAGATGTGGAATTCTCTCCCTGAATCAGTTGTACAGGCTGATACATTAGATAGCTTTAAGAAGGGGTTGGATGGTGTTTAGCAAGTGAGGGAATACAGGGTTATGGAAGATAGCTCATTCTACAAGTTCATCCAAGGACTAGTCCGATTGCCTTTTTGGAGTCAGGAAGGAATTTTTTCCCCCTCTGAGGCAAATTGGAGAGGCTTCAGATGGGGTTTTTTGCCTTCCTCTGGATCAACTAGTAGTTAGAGGAGTAAGGCCAGTTGTTTTAACATTTGTTACATAATTTACAAAATCAAAATAAAAGCTTACTTTGCTTTCTGTTATTTTCTAGATACACAGAAAGAGCAAATGTACTTATATTAATACTAAGATTTTTTTTGACTGGTAGCAAATTGCTATAGGGATAATTTGCTATACCCTACGGCACAAGTGTTAGAGCTCTAAGAGAGACCAGTGCAGCAGTGTCAACTATAGATGTGCTCTCAGTCTAAGGGAAGATTTAGGCTTCTATTACACAAGGCAGTGAAATCAGTCTCCTCCACCTGTGCTTTGTATACAGGCAGAGAAAAGCAGATCTGCTCTCATCAGCTCCTATTTGCACCTGTACTGAAAGTCACTTTTATTGGCCTGAGCGAATTACAATGTGAAAGTATGAATAATTGTGCCAGAAATCCACTTGTATCTGCAAAAACGCCAACACACTGGGGGAGATTCATCAAAGAGTGAAGTTCCACCACTAGAGGGAAATTCCACAGCTCTCTTAATTTCTATGGGATTTTGAAAAGCCTATTTATCAATGGGTGAAGTGAAATTTCACCCTTTGATAAATACGCCTTTCAAAATCCCATAGAAATGAATGGAGAGCTGTGGAATTTCCCTCTAGTGGCGGAACTTCACTCTTCACTTCACTCTTTGATGAATCTACCTAACTGCCTCTCAGTGCAAATATACATGGGAGCTAATGTAAGCGGGGAAGATCCTCAGCCCAGTGTGACACCTACAGGTTATGAAATAACATCTGTAGTCCTTTCACCCCTTTTACTCGATTTACTTCCTTTTTATGCCTGCCAAATGTATGTGTGGGTGAAACGCAAGTCGCTGAAGGAGGAGCCAATAACATTATGGATGGATACTGTATCCGTGGTTGTGCATGGACAATTTTCCTTCTTCATTACTAATGCTATCATCTACCCCTGGTCTACCTGTCACTGCTCCTATTCTTATAAAATGGAATGTACCCTGGCCGATGCACCCAGACAAGTGACCGCTAGACCACAGAAAGCAGATTGCCCTGTTGTATAAACTAGCCTTCTAAAGCACTGTACACTTTTTCTAAGTGTTAGGCCATTTTATCTGCCTTTATCTGCAGATTGAAAATAAATACATTATAGGTCTGTAGCTGAACTCCAAATGGATTGTTCTTCTGTAAACTAATATAATTCCAGTATATAAGCAATATTAGATTACAATAAGAAAAATGTCTTGACAAACTAAATGTTTTTTTATATGCAGAGTAACCATTAATCCATTGAGTTTATTCAGTTAACTGTATGACCATCTATTCTGTTGGAGTCATTTTATTGCTTGCACGCTATTTTGCTTGTTCGGGGGGGAATACATGGTCAGAAAATGATGGGGCCTCACTTCTTCAATTATTAGTCATTAATCATTTCAATGATCACAAATAAGACCATACTGCACGTGGTCCCAATGTGTTTTAGCTGGTTCATAAACCATGGCCAAACTTACTGAGAACAGACTAGTAGTACTATGAGAATCAAATAGGTGGGAAGAGATTACCTCAGCTTAACCCATCTTGTGTTTCTAGTTCCATAGGGGAACCACTGATTCAACTGAAACAAGTTCTAAATCATATCTTCTCTTGTATTTTTACTCACTGCAATCTATTTTCTCTCTGCAGATCTTACTTTCCCACAAATGGAAGTTGTGATATGCTAACACTCCGAGTAACCCCATGTGAAGCCCCACTCCTCTGGACCCTATCCAGCATACATAACAAAAAGGCTCATGGGATAGGAGGTAATGATGGTTTGGCTCCATCTGTGGTCACAATAGTGGTAGTAGACCCTGTCACTGCTGTCACGCCCAGGAAGTACAAAGGGCCCAGTGGGGATCTCACTAAAAAGTTTCCTGCAGTGGTGTAACTATAGGAGATAGGAAACACTGGAACTCAAGGCAAGAGAATGCAGGGTTAACCCTTGCTTTTTATTTCATGCTTAACTATAGGAGAAGCAGAACCTACCATTGTGGGGATCCTGGGGAAGGAGAGGGGGGGCCCGCTTGCTCTATAGCAGTGGTGCCCAAAAGGTAGATCAGAATCTACCGGTAGACCTTTAGCTGGTGATCAGTAAATCTCAAAACACTGTCAACAGCTTCTCTAAATCACCAGTTTCATTCATGCTCTTCATTCAGATATTTTTTATGTTAAGGCTACATAAGAAATAGATGTTTAAATATAACAATATTCATTTTCTTATAAATAAATATTTATGTAATATTTTTCATGTAACAGAATGCTAACAATGCTTTTATGGATGTAGATCATAATGGGACAACATCAATAAAATTAGACCTGGCATTAAATCTAATGCTCTAAACAGTATAGTAAGTATGCATACGTCGAGCACAGTGACATCTACAGGCCATTTGTATTAACACCACAGTTATAATGGAAGTGAATTAAAGGGGAATCCAACCCCCCAGACACTAGCCCCCCCACGTATGCCCCCGAGTGTCGTCCAGGGCCCCCGGCTCCCCTCCGGCCCCACTGCTTCCACCACCTCCCCTCCTCACTCACCTCTCTATTGCAGCAGTGCTGCACACCACTGCGCCCGGCGATGCACATCAGGGACTTTAAAATTAATTGGGATTGGGAGAGGGGGAGGGGGAGACTGACCCATGATGGTCACTGCCCACCAGGTTTTTTTCCGGTGTCCCGCTGGGCCAGTCCGACCCTGTGAGGTACTGTACCAATCAGAATTATTGCAATAATAACAAGAATGTGTGCAATGAAAGAGAAAGTTCCTCTAGGTAGGGATTACAAAATAAAATTTGGAATACATGGATCCCCTATCATGCTCTTAAAACTCAGAATTGAAAGGCTGAGTAAAGAAATGTCTCAAATGAAAATAACAAGCTGATGTAATTCGGTCTTCTGAATGTCTTCTATGAGTTGGTTTTCCAGGTAAAAGGACAGCAGTTCACAAAAAGAAGTATTTCCACATAATTCCCTTCCCACCTTTATCTCTTGAAAAAAAAAAATTATTGAGGACCTTACTTGTTTTGTTTTTGTATTTAAGGAAAATTTAAGGAGTTGAGCATGGTACAGTCAGGAACAAAAAAATATTTTTGTTTTTAATAGTTACCAGAGGGAAACAGCTGAGGGCCTGGGGAGGCAGCCTGGGAGAAGAGATGGAGGAGCCTGGGCCAAGACAGAATATAAGGAATACAGACCAGAAGGAAACCATTATGAAACTTGAGGTATTATATTATTATTAATCCTATGTAATAAAGTTGATGTGTCTCTGCGTCCAGTCCCTGTGTCCGTGGAATTGCGCTACTGCGCATGTGCGCCACGGACAGCTGTTGGGACAGTCGCTCTAAGTGAACAAAATGATGCAAAACCAGCACGAAATATGCATAGCTATCCACCAACCAGCGCTCTCTAAGCGCGAGCCAGCCAGGCCCTCTTTTGACTGAGGACACGACGGGTATGTTAGTTGTGGGCATATCCCCAGGAAAGTCTGCGCGGAAATTACTTCGCTTTACCGTGCGGCAAGTCTCGCGAGACTCTGTGCTGGCTGATGGCAGCGCACTGAGAGAGCACACGTTAGCGGCTCTGGGGTGAAGCACGTGATCTAAGCAGCCGCTTAGGAACTTTTTTTCGGGAGACGTTGAAGACTGCGCAGAAGAAGACTGCACAGGAGAAGAAGACCGCACAGGAGAAGATCTTGCAGGAGAAGAAGTCGCCACT
>CM044436.1:11660235-11670319 GCA_024363595.1 Xenopus borealis | reverse complement strand
GACTACATATGTTCTAGCGCCCGTTAATTTAACGGGCTTAATGTCTAGTATATAATATAACTCTAAAACAGTAAATACTTTTCTACATACAGTGACACAATGCATGAGCCTCTCCAGCAGAAGTGTGAACAGGTGAACAATGTGGGCAGTTTCAATCTGGGTCTCAGGTGTGAACAGTACAGGGCTTTAGGGGTGTGAATAATAGAAGTATCACAGGTGTTAACAATGTAGGGGCCAGTTAATCTTAGTACTGGCACATTTTCAAGCTTATTCATGTTCACAGCAGGCAGACTTTAAGGTGGGGTTCCACACAAGGTGGGGTCACAGGCCAGGCTGCAAATTGGGGAACCTTCTTTTAAAGCATGAACATCTGGGGCAAAATTTAACAATTGCTTTCTTTCTATTGCATAATCTTTCTGTTGTATAACCATCTGAATTTCCAACAACTAATTTCAGTTACTTCATTTCAACAAACCTTTACTCACAAATGAGGTGACACACTGACTCCTAGTGGCACAAATGGGAAGTCAATGTGTTACAAGTCTTCTCCAACACAACCAGGTACTTCTTTTATAGTTCTTCACCGAGTTATCTGAGTCCTATTCTCAAAGTTTAGAGGGCCCTAGAATAATTTTGCTGTCCAATATATTTTAATCAGAAATCTCCACTGTACTGCATTCAGGCCACTGCTCTAAGTCACTGAACTGGGCTTTGTATGGATATAGATTAGTATTCCTTTGACAGTCACTCTAGGCTGTCCCCCCTGTGCCAGTTTCATATACAGCAAGTTTGCCACCTGACCAGGATTTTACCCAGCCAGTAAGAATGCTACTTGATGTCTTAATTAATAGAAAACAGAAATAACAAGGCTGATATTTCTTCCTAGAAAAAAATGGGAATCTGCAGTCTGTTTATTAGGTCTGGTGTGGGCTCTGTCACTGCCTGCTGCTTCTTCATGGCATGATTCATACTTAGGGTTGTCACCTGTCTGGTTTTGACCCAGACAGCCCGGTATTTTGAAGGGCTGCCCGGGTCAATACTTCCTGCCCGGTTTTCCAAATAAGGAAAACCGGGCAGGATTAACTTGATTGACGCATCTATCGGCCAATTGGCGATCGCGTCGTCATAGCTCCGCTCCATGCCATCACGGGCCCGCCCACCGACATCACGGGACCGCCCACCGACATCACGGGACCGCCCCCTGTCCGGATTCGGCCACAGGAAAAGGTGGCAACCCTATTCATACTTAAAGTTGCCATCTCTTCGGTTTTGACCTGAACAGTTCGGTTTTTCTAAGGCTGGTTCGGGTTTAAATAATAAGATACTCCCCTTAACATGACTTGGTTATTATGAAGTACAGTTAATTTCTTATTATTACAGAAACAAAAAAAAAAAAACATCAGCAAATCCTAGTTACGTAGTTCAGGTGGGGTGAAAAAAGACCAATGTCCAATCAATCAAAAAATAAGAAATAGTTTTTCTAAATTAGCATTTCTGTGTTGCAGAGCTTTCTTGATAACCGATTTCTATATAATAGATCTCATACTTGTAATTTGAGGTTTGGGTTTACTCATCAGGCAGAATATAGAGATAGGGTTTTAAACTGAACATCTCAATTTTTCAAAGGTCCATTCAAAATTTTTTGCCTGGTTTAAAACATTCAGAAAACTGGACAGAAGTCGAGCCATTTGTGAAGTGATGCAATAACCCCAACCTGGTGTCATAACTCCACTGACATCATTGTGTCTTCCTCTGAGGTCATTGTGCCCACCCCAACATCACTGCCCTACCACCTTTGTTTGGGTTTAGCGGCTGGCAAAGGTGGCAACACTATTCATACTCCTTGAACTGTAGGTCTGGGTTATGCGCTCCCAGACCCCACGTCAACTAGTTAAAGTGGACCTGTCACCCAGACACAAAAATCTGTATAATAAAAGTCCTTTTCAAATTAAACATGAAAACCAATTTCAAATTTTTATTAAAGCATTCATGGCTGTTTTAAGCTCATTTAAAGATCTCAGCTGTCAATCAAATATTGTCTGCCACTCCTCTATGCCTTAGGCAGATAATTACTTTCACTTTCCATTCAGCACTTCCTAGATGTCCCTGCTCTCCACACATTCCCCCAGTTCTCTTAAAGAACAAGTGAACCTTTTTTTTTTCTATCTGTAAATTTGCTCTAAACAGCCCCCCAGATTAATGTACCTTAGTCCCTGCTGCAAGTCTGCTCTGGTTTCTGTGTTATCAGCAGCTTGTTTCCCCTTCTTCCTGGTGCAGAGTGAAGCCCCGCCCCTTAGCTTTCTGAGCTGACCTTATCTCTCAGACTAGTCTTGGAGATCATTTGCATAATGTGACATAGCAGAGAGCAGTGTGTTTAGCACCTTTTGCTTGGGGAAACTAGCTTACTAATGAAACACTGGCTCCCTCTTCCTCTCTATTGTGGAACAGCAGCAAAATGCACTGCTCAGTAAACTAAGGGGCTGGGCTTCACTCTGCACCAGGAAGAAGGGGAAACAAGCTGCTGATAACACAGAAACCAGAGCAGACTTGCAGCAAGGACTAAGGTACATTAATCTGGGGGGCTGTTTAGAGCAAATTTACAGAGAGATAAAGAAAAACATTTACTTTTCCTTTAACCATTTAATTGTGTACTCAGGACATGGGGATATACATCGGGTCCCCCATTCTGGTGCACAAACAAGATTCTGAGATGATACAAGGCTTGCCATAAAACAGTGTCCACAAAATGGCTCCTGCCTGCTTGCTATAATTATGAATTCCCAGACTGAAGAAAACAAGATTAAAATAATTTATATAGTGTAATTAATATTCATTTTGCTTGACTAATGTGATAAAATAAGATTTTGAATATTTTTTTGGGGTGACAGGTCCATTTTAAACTTAAAAGTTAAAATTTCGCCTGGTGAAAATTCACCAGCGTCTTGTTTTGGACGTCGGCTTCCAAAAATGGACGGCAGCGTTCAAAACGAGACGTGGCAGCGTTTCATGAATTTTTGCCGTTTCGCAAATTTCTCTAGAAATTTGTAAAAAATCCGGTGAAGCAAAACGCCCCAGATTCACCCATAAATATTTGCGTGGTTATACACCTAAAAGTTAATTATTGTGTCTTGAGTTCAATCCAACTTGAATTTAATCAGTTAGTGAGTTCCCCTCACAGATGGACTTATTCTAAGGGTAAACAACTGCACTATTAAAGTTAGGGTTGCAATATTCTCTGCCTTCTTCTCTATCTAATAAGAAATATTGGGGAGAATGTAATTAAAGCCGCAAAGAAAAAAACATTGCGCACCAATAAGAGTTAAAATCCACATCTCGCAATGTAATATTGTTCCTTAAACGGTTATTGCATTGCGAATCGCTATTGCGGATAATAATTGCGCACTCATAAGAAGTGCTTGAAGGTGTCGTAATCTTTTGGAGCAAATATTGCCCCTTTTTTAGTAAGAAGTTTTATTACATTGACAGCGCAAAGTATAAAATTCGCAAATGGCAAGTGGTCGCTAAACAGGATTTTGCAAAAGGTATATTGCATTCGTGCAAAGCATAATTTGTTCCCCCCAAAGGCTTAACCTTTCGCTTTGCGAATAGTTTTTGCGTTACCGAACGTATATTACATTCCCCTAAGTGCTAAATGCATTATCTCCTAAGATGACTTTTATCTTTTAGTCCTATAGTGCTTGGCCTGCAGAATAATTTATGTTTTGTTCCTTGGTGCTCTTGTTATATTCTAGAGATTGTACTGACTTGATTAATTCTATTCTTCTATGAAAGCCTTGTGCCTGTCCCTTTATTAGCACCACATGCAATCACCAACTCAAGCTCCTTGTTGAATAAATAGCATACGGCAAACTTATTTTAAGAGGTAATCTTGCACATCCAGTTTATACATTAATTGCATTATTTTACATTACTGCTTCTATAAATTGACACGAGGCTGCATATCAACTCCAGTGCTTCCAAACTCAGCACCCAAATATGTGGTGGCACCTCTCATTTATTTTTGACTATTTTCCTAAGATTTATATTTTAATTTAAAGGGAAAGGACCAGGGCCTGATTCGTTTGGCGGGCACCCCTAGGCCACATGGTCCTAAGGGTGCTAATGAAAGGGAACATACAGGTCCCCATAATCAGGCTGGGCGGCATACCACCCCTATTTTTTTGCCGCCCTAGGCCCAGGCCTATGTGGCCTTGCCACAAATCCGGGCCTGGAAAGGAGATGTTAAATTACTTTGGGGATAACAGCTTGCTGGGCACCCCCAGTGGCTCATTGTTTTGCTCTTTTCCTGGACACACCAGCCTGGGGTTGTTTTGTGCAAGATAGGAAGCCTTCAGCTTTATAGATATCCCCTTAGTCAGATTTGTAGGCTTGGTCTATGCTCTGTACCAGGGCCGGACTGGCAATCTGTGAGTTAGGGCAAATGCCAGACGGGCTGCTATAAGGTGCCATAGAAAGTCAGTATTTAGTGGGCTGGTGGGGACTGTTTGGGCCTCGATGTGGGCTGATTGGGCCTCTGTGTACCTGAAATGCCAGGGCCTATTTTGATTCTCAGTCCAGTCCTGCTCTGTACATAGTGTAAAAAGCTGCAGGGGATGCCTGGAAAGCTGGGAAAATATTGGGCAGCCCACCCTGCAAAAAACTACCCTGGACCAGTTCACTTTTATAGTAAGAAAACCCCTATTTTGAGATGACACACATAATTACTGTCACTGGGAGGAGTTGCTAAAAAAGTTTCACCCCCTGTGACTCAGGATTTCCAGGTACAGACTCAAATCTGTTACACGTAGCTACATTAATTGCCTTATTAATTCAATGCCAAAGGAATTAAAGGAGGCACAGAATAGGCATCTGACCGCATTCCAGTAAAGTCTAAAGAAACCACAGACATTCAAAACTAGCACTATTGCAGTTCTCACTTAGAAGTATAAAGACTTATGTGCAGGGTACTGTTCTGCAAAGTATGTCTTCTTTTTCCCCCTTACTATAAACACTGTGAAGTAGTTACATAACTGTTGTGCCAAACAATATACACTATCCCATAATAGTGTAGTGTGTATTAGTGTGCTGATCCTGTGTGTCACAGTTGCCACCCAACACCAGAGCAAATGCCAAGCACCCTGGTCTCGGCTTGTACTTCACCTGTAGTGTGACTGCCTTTGGCCTCGGGAGGAGCCCTCAGCTACTTGGATGCCACCAGGACTTAAACGAGAGGTGCAAGGCAAAAAGTTCTGGATAGGCAAAGGGGCACGACTGTTAGCAAAGTCTTTGAGCAGAAGGTCGTGGTACAAGGCGTTAGACAGAATTGTGGTCAAGGCCGGGTCAGGGCAGGCAGAGAACAAACGTAGTCAGGCAGGCAAGGGTCAAACCAGGTAGTCAATCAGAAAAGGGTTTAGCAGGATCGGAGTCAAAAAACAGGCACGGTCAGGTTTCAGAAGTCAGGATGGTCGAATAGCCAGGCAGGGGTCAGAACAAGAATTAAACAGGATCAGGAACAGAAAGCACAAAGCTCAAACAGCACAGGATTAAACCTATAACAGGCAATAGGTCAATGCGCCTATAAATACAGGAGATGCGCTCCGAGCGCGCACTAAAGAACTGGCACAAGAAGAGGATGTCAGCGTGGCGGGCTTCCACCAGACCACCAGGGAAAGTTGTTACACTGTGTGTGACTTCTGGAGTGACTAGAAGACCAGACTCCACCTCTTGTCTACATGAAAATTGCATCCACTGTTGCTCCAGGACCCTAAATTAAGGGTAGACAGACAGAAGAGGTACATACCTCTGTGTTGCAGCCAAGACACACATCAGGTCTAAAGATATGAGATAAAGCATTCAGTTGTTCAGCCATAGTCAAGAATCAAGAATATCCAAGATTTTACTCCAAATTTTACCCTAAATTACTTCTATTTGGTTTTAAGGTACATGGCCTTTGTAACCCAGCTGCAAAAACACCCAAGGCCCCCGCCCCATCTGCAACCCCCCTCAGCCCCCCTCCACCTACGACCTTTTCAGGAGCAGCAGCCATAGTGGGTCTGTGCCAGTGGGGCCCACCAGGTTTCTTCCCGGTGTCCTGCTGGCCCAGTCCAACCCTGTTAAGGTGTTCCTGCCACTGCTTCACCCTCAAAGTTTGGTAACCACTGTTTTAAAGCAAAATACTTAACAAATAGATGCAAAATATATAGTATATGGTTAGGGTTGCCACCTGGCCGGTATTTTACTGGCCTGGACGGTATTTTTGATGGCTGATCCCAATGTTATTAATAGGGAAAAAAGATAAATATATAGGAAGGCCGGTATTTTTTTCAAGAAAAGGTGGCAACCCTATATATGGTAGAACTATTCCAGTTCCAGAAGTTGGGGATACTTCAGGCACTGATATAGTAGATTAAAGGGCAATTTGGCCCCTGGACCTGGTGCCTGCCTCGTTGGCCCATTTATTAAATAGGCCCTGTCTGAAGTTTCCAGTTAAAAATATGTTCCTGGATATGCTCTTGTGACTGTGTTTCCAGAGTTAGTGTTCTATGTGTATATATCTTATCATCACTCTGCCTTTAATATAGGATACAAATTTAACTTCCTTGCAGTTGAAACCTATGGAGCAGCAGTGAGCAGAGTAAACAGAAACCTTTCCATCGTTTGCTCTCAGCACCAAATCAATTACATTCAGCCTCAGCAGCAGCAGCAGAAACCCACAAGTGACTCATGAAAGGTTACAGACAATTTACTCAGCAGTGCAGTGACGCAGCCGGTCTATTGAAAACAAACTCCCACTAATTATCTGCTTAACCCTGAAACACTTTCAGATTACGTGTGACGTTACTGCCGCAGTATTTAACCCTTTTATTAGATGGACACCATGGGGAAGATTTGTTTCTAGCCCTTTCAAGACTTCAGAATGAGATCACCTGCTTGGAGCAGTCAGACTCTTTTCTATAGTATGAAGTGTTAGCAGCAGCACTGAGCTTTAACACCTACACTGAATTGTTGTACCTCAGAATTTAAAAAGCATTGCTTTTAAATGAACCCAATGCAGGTTAATATAGATGCTTAATCACTTAAGATGGCCTTACATTGGCAGATTAAGCAGCCGATATCGGTCATTTAGACCAATTTGGCACGTTATCTGCCCGTGTATGTTTCTCCCGACCCATCGGAGCCCATTGCCCTCGTTATTCACCGACCCTTCAGCCATAGGGCCCAACGTTCGGAGTACCTCTGATATAGCCCTGCCGTTAGTAGCATATCGGGGAAAGATCCGCTCATTTGGTGATGTTGCCAAACAAGCGGATCTTTGCATCTATGGCCAGCTTAAGAAAAACTTTTTCCCATGCTACAAGGAATTGAGACAAGAGATTTGTAAATTTAAAGGAGAACCAAACCCTTAATTATAAAAACTCCTACCTCCCCTATCCTACATAGACCCCCACCCTCACTGCTCCCTCCCCAGCCTAGTTGTTACCTTCGGTAATTGCCCCGAACTCTACTACAGGCACCATCTTCCAGCTTTTCGGTAGTTTTCAGTTCTTCTTTCGGCGCTTCTGCCGTATCAAAAAACGGGAAGGCTGCTCCAACAGAGCTTACTTCTTGAAGAAGACCAAAGAAAAGAAGATGGAGCCCGTGAGCTCCACTGCACTGAATCTGCAAAGACAAGTAAGTAAAGAGTTAGGGGCAATTACCCAAGGTAACAGTTAGGCTGTGGGGAAGCAGGGGGGGTCTATGTAGGGTAGGGCAATATGGCTGAGTGCAACTCAGCTGCCTGAATCTGAACAGATGGGTAAGTATAAAGTATGGGGCATTTCCCTAAGGAAAAACTGATTCTAAAGTGGATTGAGATCAGAAGCGCAAGAGCAAGTCTGGAAGCGCACTAATAACGATGCAAAGTTGTCTGTGTGTACTGATTAAGGCACTTGCTTCCAAACATGCACTACAGGGTATTCTTGCTCTTCTGATATATGATAAGCAAGAACACCCATTGACAGAACCCCAGAATTATAGTACAAACAACACCTGCCACAGGAACCCTGGAATTACCAATATATCCAGAATGGTGGATGACGTAGTGGTAATTCAAAGGTTCCCTCAACAGGTATTGCTTGGTACTACAGGCTTGTACTCCATAAATCGGATGTTAATGGCTGTTTTTGATGTGGAGGTGATGCAACCCCCTTTTGGACAACCATAGCCATAACTTGCACCTAATTCCTGGTAACCCATACTTTTTAGGGTTAGTCCACAACAGGCGATTATGGGAGATTAGTCACCTGGCGACTAATCGCCTCTTGTTTTGGGCGACTAGTCTCCCTGAATCGCTTACCCTTTCCTTGTGCTGGCTAAAATGAAAAGTCGCCTGCGGTAATTCACACGCGGTGGTGCACTTTCCGAAATCGCCCGAAGTTGCTCCCCTTAAGCACACTTGATTTCTAGGAGAAAAACACAACATTGCAGGAAAACGCCATGGATAACTTGCATCTGCAAATTGCACCTGGCATGTAAATGTGCCTCTAGGATATTAAAGTACATTAACCTTTTTGTTGTTTACACTTTCCAGTTTTAATTCCGTTTATGATTTTTGTCCTGATGAAACACCGACATAGATTTAGATTTTTTTGCAGCCTAAATCAGGTTCTCTTGTAATACTTTACAAAACATACTTATTGCAAAACTGTAATTTGCCCTTAGGGATTAATTCAGATTCATATGTAGGGACCCATAAGTAGCATGGCCCTTATGGCTTCTTCCCTTGCCCTTACATTAGCTACCTGCTATTGGACTACGGTCCAGGTAGCTATAATGTATCATATTATTGGTTATAGGTAGTGACCACCCCCCCTGCAGTGCTGTAATAAAAGTACTTGCAGGGAGTGGCACTTCCTCTTTGGCCTGCAGCAGAGGAGAGGGGCAGTGCTCCATTGAGCCTGGGTGCCAACCGGGCCCCAGAGGCGCTCTACCCTAAAGGGACAGCACACCTTTAGTGGAAGTCGGGGAACAGGGCCCCGTGAATGAGGAATAGTCAGAGTGAGGCTATTCCTGTCATAGCACTCTCTAGGAGAAGTGAGATAGAGAGGGAAGAGAGAAAGGGCAGCTCAAGCCCCATCAAGGAGGATAGTAGGGAGTAGCTCTCCCCCAGGCTCTACCTTGCCTGAAGTGAAGGGACCTCAGTATATAGGGACTGTAGGAGGAGAATTGAATCCCTGAGGTGATATTGGCCTGCTGGTGGGATCCGGACCACATAGGTATTGCTAACCTGGCTGGTGAAACTACAACTCCCATCCGCATATCCTACCTGAGGGCATGATTTACGCTGTGCCTGTGCTAAGCATTGCTGCTTTTATACTACTGTATGTGAGTATATGATACCCTGTGTTGCTACTTGTAAATAAACCTGTTCTACTTGTTTTCACAAAGAACCCCTGGCGTCCAACACCTGTTATTATACACTATTGCAGTATTGAGTTGTAGTTCAGCTACCTCACACGTGATTTTCCACTTAGCGAAAGCCCTACCTGAGAGTGAAAGAAGTCGCGTGTAACCAATGCTCTACCCATGCTAGTTTGGTTTGGTTAATTATAGCCAAGAAAGGGTTACATTTTTGGCGCCCAACGTGGGGCTCGAACACGTGTACTGCTGTGTAATATTGCTTTAAATTTTGCTGACAAGTGCTCCGGTACACTGCCGGACGCGATAGGAAAAAGGCACTCGATTTCTGACACCCTGGAAAATTGGCCGTGGGTTCGGGTTTGGGGTTCTCTCCCGTTCCGCTATAGAGCCAGTGTGTTCCCGAAGTGTTTTATTGCCTGCCTGCTGTACTGTATTGATCGTGCATACTTTTACAATTTGGCGCGAAGAAGTGTGTCTCATCGCCGGAAGTGCTGTAGCCGCCATCTTGGAAAAGGTATTCAGCGTGGCCGCACATAGCCTACAGTGCGCATCAAGTCACGCGAGAATCTCTGCGGCCATTTTGAAATTTACCACGCGGCTACTTAAAGTCACGTCAACGCCGCCATTTTTGTGGAGAGACTCGTGGAAGACAAACGCATGCTTGATAGTTTGTCTGTTATTCCGG
>CM044436.1:11637631-11653429 GCA_024363595.1 Xenopus borealis | reverse complement strand
GTATACAAAATACAGCATTTCTACCCTTATTCTATTTTACACTTTCTTTGCCCTTTAAAGTTTTCTGCGGGACTAGCATCCATATGCATTTAGCTACTTTTGTTACCTTTGTAGTTTGTAATGCTCTGAAACACTTGTGGGCTTGTGTTGCCTGCAAATTTATGTTCCAGCTTGTCAAGAAAATGATAGGAAGAACTATTTTTGACCAGCAACTTCCTTTACCACTTTTCTTGCCTCCCTTTCTACATTTTAGTTTAGGTGAGTAGTGTATACAGTTTATGCAGTCATACTGCGTATTTGGTGGGTTAGACTGTGAGTTTTTATTATAGTTACAGTCCTGTGATGAATGTGATGTACTGCTTCTTTTGATGAATGTTCTGTCACTAGTGATGGGCGAAATTTATTTGCCTAGCTCGAATTCGCTGCAAATTCCCGCGATTCGCCGCCGGCGAATGCATTTGCAAAATGCCCGTGAAAATCAATCATCAATTTCCGATTTTCACAAATTTTTCGTGAAATCATTAGAAATTCACAAATTTATAGTGAGAACGTTCGAAATTCACAAATTAATAGTGAAAACGTTCGAAATTCACAAATTTATAGTTAAAACGTTTGAATTTCACAAATTTCGGTGAAAGTTCGAAATTCATGAATTCATAGTAAAATTGCTTGAAATTGAATTTTTCGTGAAAACGGTTAAAATTCACAAAATTTTCGTGAACTTTCAGATTTCGCTATCGCCATCATAAATTCGGTGAAACGCCCCAGATTCGCCCATCACTATCTTTCAATGTTTGTGCTTGTTGCCTTTTCAATATTTGATCAATGCTATCCAGTAACATATGGTTTGACCCCATACACTGCAAATTGTTGACTTTTCAGGATTTGGAATCAAATGTCAGACCTCATATGATGTGGAGTTTCCGCATAGCAAAGCAGCAAAGAGTAATTCCTGGTAACTTTAAGAGCTGAATTTTCATTTTTCAATGGAAATGTGGTTCTTCTGGTTTTTCAGAGAGACATTTTATGAAAACAGATGCTTTATGGCACATTCAGAGGCTACTTTAAAACAAAATAAAAATTCTAAAGACAATATATTGAGAAGGTTGAGTTAGAGGTGTCTGGAAGTGCTACAGGCTCTTACACACAAGCTTCTGAAGCTGCGTTCCCCTGCGTTCTGGTTTTATGCGTTCAGCCGCAGGGGAACGCAGGAGGAGACGCATTCAATCTTTTTCAATAGGGCTGTAGTCACACAGGCGCATGTAGGTGCTGAAGGTTGAGACTCAACATCCTACATTTTTCCTGCGTTCGGCGCCTACATGCACCTGTGTGAGTGCAGCCCCACTGAAACAAATGCGTCTACTCCGCGCTCCCCTGCGGCTGAACTCATAAAACCAGAACGTAATGAGCCCTAATGGAGTCATTATTTACACATTGCAAAAGATAATGTTATCAGACAGTCTAAACAGAAATCAACTGAGCATTGATGTCAGTCTATTAACTACATTACAAATTTACGTAAGGTGAGAGCCATTAACTGCATTACTAACTTGAGAGCTAAGCAAACATTTGGAAAGGCTGGAACAAACGTTCACTAATATTTTAGGGAAATATTTTTTCAGAGTGATATGGAAGGAAATGCCAGTGTCCCCCACCAGTTAGTTTTAATCAAACACAGTGCACCTATTGATGCAGGGGAACCTTGGAGATACCAAATATTGAAGGTGGTAGTAGCTCCTGCAGCAGCTTGTGTCAATAGATACAGCAATCGCACTCCTTAAAAATTGGGCACAGGACATCATTTTGATGCCTAGAACCAGAGTTCACAAGATCTCAACACAAAACATTTTCAGCTCAACTGCATCCAATTAATGAGCATGCACAAGTGTGTCTGTCTTAATACATAGGAGTCCATTTACTAAAGTGCGATAAATTTGACTTTAAAGGGATCCTGCCATGGGAAAATTTTTTTTTCAAAATGCATCAGTTAATAGTGCTGTTCCAGAAGAATTCTGCCCTGAAATCTATTTCTCAAAAGAGCAAACAGATTTTTTTATATTTCATTTTGAAATCTGACATGGGGCTAGACATTGTGTCAATTTCCCCGCTGCCCCAAGTCATGTGACTTGTGCGCTGATAAACTTCAATCACTCTTTACTGCTGTACTGCAAGTTGGAGTGATATCACCCCCTCCCTTTCCCCCTCCCAGCAGCCTAACAACAGAACAATGGGAAGGTAACCAGATAACAGCTCCCTAACACAAGATAACAACTGCCTGGTAGATCTAAGAACAGCACTCAATAGTAAAACCCATGTCCCACTGCGTACTATTCAGTTACATTGAGAAGGAAAAACAGCCTGCCAGAAAGCAGTTCCCTCCTAAAGTGCTGGCACAAGTCACATGACCAGGGGCAGCTGGGAAATTGACAAAATGTCTAGCCTCATGTCAGATTCCAAAACTGGATATAAAAAAATCTGTTTGCTCTTTTGAGAAATGGATTTCAATGCAGAAGTCTACTGGGGCAGCACTATTAACTGATGCCCTTTAAGTTTACACACGTTATCGCTGAGAATATTTTTCCTCCAGAATATTTGCAGGGACTAAGTTTTCTAAACTGCGATGTGCTCAGACATCATTGAGATCACTTTAACAAACCAGCTTATGTTAGCGTTAATTTTTAACGAGTTTAACAAATTTCTGCCGCCAAATTACAGTTTTGTGAATATTAATGCAAAATAGTCTTAATTTATGGCGTTAATTATGGTAATTTTTACTGTGATATTTATGGCTAGAAATGCATCTTCAACCATCCAACAACATTACCAGAATAACACCAATCAAACATGTATGCATCATATAAACCAATACGTTATCCAGTCGCAAACCCTTCTGCCAATAGAATCCTATTCCTATAAATGTGTTTGTAGACTATTCGCAATTATGTGGCGACAATTAATTAATTAGACAATTACAGGAATTATGGGTAAAACAAGGTGTTATGGGATATTTCCTGTCCCCTTGAGAATTTTCTGGCGAAAAAATAAGTTAACGCCACAAAAAAAAAAAAATTAGATTGATCGATTAAATCGTTCAAATTGACTGATTCGAACGATTTTAACCCTTCGATCGAATATTCGAATATTCGAATACAATTAAATTCATATTATTCGAATCGGTCGAATTTTGAAAATTCGATGGACAACTGTCCTCATTTGCATAGTCGAAATTCGAATTTCGAATCCTTTATGTGAATTTAGTAAATGGGATCCATATTCTTGAGCAAGAAAATTTGTAAATTTTTATTTAACGCAGGTTAATAAACTCGCCAAAACATATTCGCGTTAAACTTGTCTACATTTTGTGTGCACATTTTTTCTGCACTTTAGTAAACGGATCGGGGTCAGGTGCATCACCACCTCGTGCCCACTTTTATGCTCCACAATGGAGCATGAGTCTGAAACAGTGGCGTAACTACCAGGGGAGCAGGGGGTGCAATTGCACCAGGGCCCACTCCCTCTTGGGGCCCACCAGAGAGGCTAGGAGAACTCCAATGTTCAATTCATAACGGGAAGAGCCCAATAGGGGGGCCCGGGTGCCAATCTTGCACCAGGGCCCACTAGTGAGTAGTTACGCCACTGGTTTGAAATTACACCTTCCAAGTCACACTTGTTAATGAGCCATGCAGTCTCCTTGCAAATAGCCTCCTGGCTGGAATTGAACTAGGACCCCAGCTCCGGAAGAAAACCATGATAAGCACTGAGCCACCTTACTGGCCCACTATGAACGTTTGATTCCAAAGGGATTTTCTAATGACCCATCAATGCCTATTGATAAAAACAAGTTTAAGAAATCGTATTTTTGTCCATAATTTAATTAAAATCATAGGCAGAACTCATTCAGTCAATCCTAATTCAATTGGCTGATTGTGAACATAGTGGTATACTGCCCCTTTAAGTCTTAGTTTCCTACTTAGGATTGTGTTGGGGGGGTAGAAGAGAAATAATTCTGTGGAAAATTTACATAACCTTTAAACCTGTGTGAAAATAGATTATTATCCACTGTGCGTTTCCTTTTACTATGCCTGTGTTTTTCCAGATATTTTCAATCATAGCATATTTTCCCTCAAATACTCTGAAATGATGTTTTCGTCATTGTACATGCTGGGGCACGTATACACACAATTTAGAATCCTTCGGTGGAAACCAGAGACACAACGCATAAAACTTCCTTTCGTTCTCTGTTCATCAAACAACATTTCTGTTTTTTAGCAGGCATCTATCGTATAAGCATCTAAAAATAAGTGATGGGGTGAAAAGTAATGTATTCCTACAGCTATTTCACCTGCTATACATTCTAATTGGCCAAGTAATGCCAGTACTCAAGACAATCAGTACCTCCCCCACCCAGCATGTTTAGTCAGTGTCCCATAATATTATATGTTATTATATCTTGCTCCATTTAATATTCTTTAATAGCCATGTAAATGTTATTATGATTAATAATGCTTTCATACATCTGACCCTCCAGAGACTCCTTTCCTCATGGGTCTCATGGGTGTCCAGTTCAGAAAGGGGTACACACAAAGGGGTCCTGCTTTTTGTGGACCTGACTGGTCTACTAACCCCTCATTGTCAGTGTTGGACTGTGCCCATTACAGAATCTGACCACAAAGGCCCACAACATAGTTCTTGAAATATATCTATACAGGACAGGTATCCTTTAAAAGAGGTGCATTGACATGGGGTCTGTAGTAAACAACCACAATTCCTGGGGGATGCCTAATTACTGAGAGGGACACTGGCACAATTCCTCAAGACTTGATCATTCTTATATCAGGCCACCAGTATGGATTTTAAATAGACTTTGCATGGACAACTGTGACGTAGGCACATGTAATCCCTTAGGAAAGCATACATTCATTTGATTAAGTTATACTTTTCAAGCAACACATTTCAAAGACCATCATGTTCAACTACCACAAAATACTAGCCTTCCTATATGTTAACCTATATTACATTGGCATTGAGCATTATTTTTTACTAGCCAAATGGCAACCTTACTTTCAAGACTGTCTAATCTAGTGACCTTTCTTTGTGACATCATCATAATTTTAATTGTGCAACACCAGACATTTGTCCAATAGAGGACACTTGGGAGCATATAATATTTTTTTGTTTGCATCCAACTTGTTATGTTGATATTGTGTTGCACACTTACATTTTTATTCTAAGAACTATATCTTTCTGTTCCCAAAAACGTGGGAGGCCTCCAACCCACCTGCATGAAGTTTTTTAAAGGAGAGGGCAAAGGAATTTCTAATTGCTGTCCTATGTCTTCGAAGAAAGAAATGTTCAATTAGTAATTGGACATATAAAAATCCACTGAACACAGTAAAAATGGAATGATAAAAGATTGAATGTTGTTGCAAAAAATATAGTTTTTTTTCTGCCCTAAGAAGGGGGGATGCTGAGCAAATGAATTTGGACATGAATTACAGGAGCAATGAGAAACAACATTAAGCAGAAAACGTTTTTTATTACTACAGATCACTATTTACACAAGTGAATGGGAAGAATAACATCCCTACAATGTCTTAAACTTCCCAAGGCAGCTAGAAGGGAAATGTAGGTATTTATAGAAGTTTTTTGACATTCCATACAATCTGGTTACTGAAAATATGGAATGCTGTTGGATGCAACTAGGTCCATTAGCAGATAAGTATAGTAGTGGGTATGGACAGCTTCTTACCTATTAGATGCAGCTTAACCACCAGAAACCTCATTGGTGGCAGGAGTAGTGTTTCCCCCAAAACAACAAATCTATGCAAAAAGAAACACTCATGGCTATAGAGCAGTGATCCCCAACCAGTAGCTTGTGAGCAACATGTTGCTCTCCAACTCCTTGGATGTTGCTCTCAGTGTCCTCAAAGCAGGTGCTTATTTTTGAATTCCAGGCTTGGAGTCAAGTTTTAATTGCATAAAAACTAAGTATAGTCAAGTAGAATCTTATGTAGGATGCCAGTACAGATAGGGGCTACCGAAAATCCAACACAGCCTTCTTTGGCACCCCAAAGGACTTTTCCCATCACTTGTGTTGCTCCCCAACTTTTGAATGTGGCTCACAGGAAAAAAAGGTTGGGGACCCCTGCTATATAGGATATCTAAAGCATGCCAAACTACCTCTACTCTTTCTAAAGTGCAACTGCAAAGTCCCACACTATGGGGCAAGATCTGTTATAATAATGCATTTATGTAATATATCCAGGGAATGTTATTGTACATGTCAAACATACCCTGCTGGCCCCCCACCCTCCCAGTAAAATTATACGTGCATTGAAATATAATACTTTTCTTTTGGACATAGTAGAAGGACATGTATAAAATGTAATACAAGTTTGGTGTTGATCAAACAAGCTGTGTGTGCCATGGGTGGTTTTTGTCTACATTCCATGATGCTCTGTGTTTCTGTTGATACTACATTTATGGAATTGCATGGCACTTGGTATTAATTGGAAAACAAATCCTAATTGGGCATAATCCTGTCCCCATTCAACCACTCTTTGCGGCTTCCAATGTAACGGTTCCCTCATCACAAAGCAGCACAGTGGTATTGGCATTTGCCAATTTGCCAGTGTTTGTTCCATTCTCAGGTTACATGGTGATAAGCAGGAGCATTCATTTGGAAGCTGACACATAGTCTCGGTCCAATCTGCGTTTGATTTGACCTAAATCACTCCCACAACACCTAGGAATGAAAATGATGCAAACAAATATGGCAGTCACCTCTGAGCCACAATGGACACACAGTTATGTTATGTGCAGTGATACCGTGGGGTGCAGGTGATATTGGTCACAGGCTAGAAAAGAAATTGCACGTTTGTGAGGCATGGGTTAATTTTCACAAAAAAAAACTCTTGTCTTGATGGAAACAAATTTAGAGGTTTATTTAATTTTGCAGACCTCCATAAAAAAAAATATAGCAAGACTCTTATTTAGCATAGTTCAGAGACTTCCAAAGCAGACTTTGTTCCCAAAAATAAAACAACAAAAGCAGATATTTACAGCATACAGCATACAGCATACAGCATACAGCATACAGCATACAGCATACAGCATACAGCATACAGCATACAGCATACAGCATACAGCATACAGCATACAGCATACAGCATACAGCATACAGCATACAGCATACAGCATACAGCATACAGCATACAGCATCACTTCTAACTTGTACTTTACATATGACTCCAGCTGCTTGCATATCACTCCAGCCTTTTATAGGAGTCAGGACTCCCACAATGCACTGCAGTATTCCCTTTAAATTCCAGGAACTGCTGCTGGCCTGCCTCTTAAGAGGTGCAAGCCACCACTCCAGGCTGGATCACAGGTATAGTAAAACTTTTAACTTTAAAGCTGCACTTACAATTAAGCTGTATTTTAATATCATTCACACCAATATAGCTAACAGAAATGCATTACGTTTCCAATACATTTGTGTACACTGTAGCATTTACCTTACATGTTTAAATGTAACACAAAATACAAGTAAGGTTTGTAACAAGCTAGTTTATTACATGCATCGTTCTGACAGATTGAATAAAGAAAGAAAGTGCATTAGGTGGCCAGCCTAATGGAGAAAAGGGAAAAGAAACAGAAAAAAATACCATTCACCCAGCATAGGTCTGTTTTATTTTAGTACACATAAACAAAGAAACATAACATTCACATCTCCACAACGTTGGCTTTAATTCCCCTCTAAATATTGTCTTTCAATAAAGATCAGAACTGTAGACATCTGCTATGGTTAAATAAATATGGCAGTGATGATCAAGCTAACTCTTCTGGAAGTGCTGTTGTCTGGCAGAGGAGTGAGTTAATTGAAAGTAGAAGTATGCAGTAATTTCAAGAAACAGCATTAGGGGCCCCAACAAATTTAGATTTTTCCTGTAGTGTGTACATAACCAAGGATTTTAAAGCTGAAAATAGCATATGATCGATTTATGAATTGTTATACCCCAAGTTCACACTACAGCCACCATCAGAAATCATAGGGCCCCATATTATTTAATTGCCCTCCCACCAGGGGCTTCAGTTATTAGATCATTGTTATCTTCTACACCTTCTGGGGGGGTAGAGATCAGGACTGGACTGGGAGGAAAAAGCAGCCCTGGCAAAAGTATAAAGGCAGCCCGTGTATTCACATGCATGCAAAGCATGATATATATTTCCAACCCCAAGATTAACTAGAACTAGTGTTTATTAATATATATTTTAAGAGTCCATTACCATATAATCCCCAGCAATATCATACACCCTATGTGCTGGAACTGGTCCTTGCAACAAATATCTCACCCTAGTTTCTAGTACAGGTATGAGCACTAACAAATACAGGCATCGGCTTAGCCGTGACTGGCTATTATGGACAGTTCAATTACATTTCTAAAGTGATTGGCTCATTTACATATTAAAGAAATACCTAATTTGCATTTTTAGGTGAGCCGCCCATTTACATTTAAAGCAAGAGGCCCATCGGGCATTTGGCCGAACACACAGATTGCCAGTCCAGGCCTGGTAGAGATTACGAAGTAGAATGGGGTCCTGTTGGGGTAATTTACTATGTGAAGTACCATGACCTCTGGTGCTTCACTTTGCATCTTGAAGCAGAGTTTTTTTTTATCAGCGTACAACTAGAACCACACAATTGTCTCCTTTGAATGAACAATAAGGGTGAGCTTTGGCTTGATTAATAAGAGTATTACAATAATTAAGAACAAATCAGTTGCCGGCTGAAACTTTTTTCCAGAACTCTCTATGGATTTCTACTATTCTATCCCAAGGCAGTTTCAATCACATCTCTTGCCCCTCTTTTCAGTTTATGGAGTTTATGAAAGACTTTTATGTGATCTTCCCAGCACTGCAAAAAAATATGTTGGCAAAATAGTTTATACAGTATATACCAACAGGAACCAAATATACAATATATTGAATACGGAGTGGGTCATTGATTCCTGTGCACCAAGTACAAGAATTAACTGATTTCCAGACAATCTGCCACCTGATGCCACTGCCACCTCTAACTGCCCCTCCCCCCCACACACACACAGACCCCCATAGCCAAATGGCATGCACCTGTTTATGTTATTGTTTATTTCATACAACATGTCAAGCTGATGTTGGAGACAGGTCTCAGATGTATGACATCAGGGCCGGACTGGGTCTAAAAAGAAGCCGGGCAAACTTATCAAAGCAGCCCACACACGGCTGGGCCAAGCACCCCCCTATGCGCGTGCACCTGACGTGTAAATGTGTACACGCACGGTACATTATCCCTTATAATACATGAGTGTACTGGCCTTCATATATTTTTATGCATTTTCCCTATTAATTACATTGGCATGAAACATTGTTTTTACTGGCCAGGCCCAGGTGGTGGCAACCCTAAGCACAACACTTACAAAATGCTTCATACATACATCAGCACTGGGTTTTCTTCACCCAGAAACTCCAAGACTTTGAGTGTTCATGTAAATGCAGAGCTGATTCCTAAATTCCCCAGCATAATAATAGCAATAATAATATATGTTGATTTATGTCACCATGCAAAGTATTTTGCAGGTGAGGAGATCCTCTACCTCCTCCACACTGACATATCCTGTACATCAATTTGGAGTGGGGGAGTCAGGGCCCACCAGGGCTGCTACTAGGCTCCCAAGGGCTCCCATCAGTCCCAGGGCCCCCTCTGAAATCCTCCCCCGCCGCTCCTCAGTCGCAGGGCCCCCTCTGCAATCCTCCTCCACTGCTCCTCAGTCGCAGGGCCCCCTCTGCAATCCTCCCCCACCGCTCCTCAGTCGCAGGGCCCCCTCTGCAATTCTCCTCTACTGCTCCTCAGTCGCAGGGCCCCCTCTGCAATCCTCCCCCACCCCTGCTGCCCTCGCATACCTTCTTAGCACAATCTTCTTCATGTGATTGGGCAGGGGAGGGGAGGTCAGAAGTGCCGGGTCACATGGCTCCAGAAACAACCCAAGACCCTGCAGCACAGTTTCTGATTAGGATCAGGAGCGAGCGGGCCGGCCCACTAGAAAGAAATTTAAAGTGACCATTTGGGCATTTGCCCGAACTCACAAATTGTCAGTTCGGGCTTGTATGACATTAATACCCTTAGCACTCTGTATCAACCATGGACTGAATGTCAAAGTGGAGATGCCTGGTTGCTGCTTTGTGTGGATAATCACATTTAGAGCAGGCAATGAGAATTCAAATCAGAGAGGAAATGTCTATAGAAAAGGCCTTCAGCACAGGGGATTATGTACAAGTAGCTAAAAATGTCAAGTAATTTATTTTTTACCGTTCTGCAGCAAAGCAACTACGCATCCAATCTGGATAGAAGGGAGTTTCATCTATTAGGGAAATATTCAGTGTCGGACTGGGATGCCAAGGGCCCACCAGAAAACCTTAGACCAGGGGCCCAACTTTCCAATCTATTATTCCTTCTCTCCTCACTTAACCTCTTTATTCTCCTATTCTTTTAGATCTACTTACTATACTCTATTCTTCCATTATTAAGCCTCTTTTTCCACATAAAGAAATAGGGAATGAACATGAAATAGGGCAAATTGTTGGGCCAGTCCAACACTGGAAATATTAGAACCTTACTATAGGAGGCACTCTTGTAGGGGCAGCAAAGAACCACTTTAGTGTTCACATAACTTTTAAGAGTCAGTTCTCTGAGGTCCGGTTATTGTAACACGTTTCTTGTCAGTGAAAAATGACCAGAAATCTAGAACATATTCACCCACAATTGAGATGATGGGACATGTGCAGTCTGCGTAGTTCTGCTTTGGCGGACAGGAGGCAGTGCTCAGCTATATCAGATGGGGTAACAAAGGGTGGAGAACTACTCTTCAAACTACTTTTCCTTCTCTCTTCACTCACTTTTTTATTCTCCTTTTATTCTCCTCCTAACTTTCTATCATCTATCTTTTCCTCCAAGTCTCCTTTTGTTTTCATATAGTAATGGTGAACGGGCATGGAATAGAAATCCAAGGCAAACAGGTGGATGAGAAAGAGGCACTGACACTGGGAGTTTTCTGGTATCCTGTGGTTCGTCCCTACACTGTGTAAAAGGCTGTTTGCACATAATCACAATGACTCATAATGCAAGCCATTATTAAAACGCAATGGCAATAATAAAATGAATAAAATAATAATAAAGATATAGTATAATCACATATTTAATGGGCATCGGGGCCAATTAATTATAAACTAACATGCAGATCTCTGGCTGTTTATCAAATTAAAATGTACAGCATCTCTAGACAGCTATGGGTCTTTAATTGCATGAACGGAGCTGGAGACTGCATACGAACAAGATATGCACCCCGGGATATAAATGGAACTTACAACATTTTGCATTATCTGACACCATCTCAATGTACTACACACTCCCTCCAACATTTACAGCCACTATTATGTCAAACCTCTGCCTTACTATATACAGTATCAGTATCCCACAGTAAGAGCACCTTCCCTGACACCTTCTTGCCTTACTGTACCCTCTATTCCAAATTTACAGTCCTTTGCACTGTATTATTATTTATACAAAACAACCCAGAGTTACAGTCCTCAACTAAAACCACATTATCTCATTATACACACTATCCTTGTTGCAGTCTAGTCACCCTGCCAGTATTATACACTTTATCCAGCAGGTAGAGATGTTACCCCAACAATCTCTTGCCTTAAAGGATAAGTAAACCTTTAAAATAAGTGAATATAAAATTGATAATGGGCTATTCTAAACACTTTCGTAATTTACATTCATTCCAAGATATTAAGGGCTACATGTACTGTTAATATGAATGAGTTTTGTTCCAATAGCACCACCTGCTGGTCAGTTTCCCACCATTCTGACCACCAAGTAGTCAAGGAAGTTGTCAGGAGAAAGAAAAGGGCTGCTCTGATGCTCTTCTGCTTAGGGAAGAGCATCAGAGAAGCCCCCTTTTTGCTCCTGACAACTTCCTTGTACTACTTGGTGGTCAGACTGGTGGGAAACTGACCAGCAGGTGGTGCTATTGGAACAAAACTCATTCATATTAACAGTACATGTATCCCTTAATATCTTGGAATCAAAAGAAAATAAATAATGAATGTACATAGCAAAAGTGCTAAGAATACCCCCCTCATCAATTTTACATTAACTTGTTTTAAAGGTTTACTTAAACCTTTAATATAGGTACTACTCCAGAGTCACAGTCCCTTCCCCCAACATCTTACCTTACCATACACATACATCGGGATGTAGACACTGGCATAGAACCTCTCTTTTGGTTATTTATTTCTGACGATGTGTGGGACTGCAGTTAACAGTCAGAAGATTCATGGCCCATTGAGAGATATTTATCTAATGTGTTTTGCCAAACGTTAGTACTGAACAGACAATGTTGTAATGGAAATCTTGGTATGAATCCAAAAGTCAGCCTTCCCAGCTGCAATTAATATCAAATTCTTTATATCATCTAATCCACAGTCTCTCTAGTGTTTTTCCATGGATTGATTCCCTGCAGGTAGCACACAGGAATGATTTTATTCAAATTGCCTAGGAACTTGGTATACAGAGAGCAACACCCTGAGAGTTTCTTTAGTGCAAAGGCTCGTGAGATCTTTTGGTTCTCAGAAAGAAAAATGACAAAATGCAAATGTCATTATAATATAAGTTCCCCCTTTAAAGAAACCTTTCTTGCTTTTCCAAGTAGTGCATATATTTATGCATATATTCATAAATAAGTGTTTGGCAAAATTCAGTGAAGGTCTTCAGAACAAAGTGCCTACTTACATAGTAAGTTAGGTTGAAAAAAGACACACATCCATCAAGTTCAACCTTTTAACTTTTTTAACCTGCCTAACTGCTAGTTGATCTAGAGCAGTGGTTCTCAACCTCCCTAATGCTGCAACCCTTTAATACAGTTCCTCATGTTGTGGTGACCCCCAACCATAAAATATTTTGGTTGCCAGCCCAGAGCGGATTCTTAGAAAAGTACAGGAGACAGCGTGGCTACATAAAGGTTTGTTTTCCGTGCGTAGTGAGGCAAAATTTTGCGGCCACACCCAAATTACCATGTTAATTTTACAAATTTTAAATGGGCAGGGAGAGCTGTAAGGCAGTCCCTACTAAGGGGATATAGAAAGTGGTAGTGCAACTGGCTTCCCTACACAGGTTACTGTACTACAACTCCCAGCACCAACACCTGGAGAGCTACAACCTTGCCCCAGGACTAGTGGGGAGACAGTTGAACCTGCTCCTGGAACCCCTTAAGCGACCCCTGTGAAAGGGTCGTTCGACCCCCAAAGGGGTCCCGACCCCCAGGTTGAGAACCACTGATCTAGAGGAAGGCAAAAAACCCATCTCAAGCCTCTCCAATTTGCCTCAGAGGGGGAAAAAAATCCTTCCTGACTCCAGAATGGAGTCCCTGGATCACTGAGTTATCTTCCATAACCCTGTATTCCCTCACTTACTTAAAAGCCATCCAACCCCTTCTTAAAGCTATCTAATGTATCAGCCTGTACCACTGATTCAGGGAGAGAATTCCACATCTTCACAGCTCTCACTGTAAAAACCCCTTCCGAATATTTAGGTGGAACCTCTTTTCTTCTAATCGGAATGGGTGACCTTGTGTCAGCTGGAAAGACCCACTGTTAAATAAAGCATTAGAGAGATTATTATATGATCCCCTTATTAAGCGCCTCGTCTCCTACTTAAAAAACCCCAACTTGGCCAGTCTTTCCTCATAGCTAAGATTTTCCATGCCTTTTACCAGCTTATTTGCCCTTCTCTGTACCCTCTCTAATACAATAATGTCCTGTTTGAGTGATGGAGACCAAAACTGTACGGCATATTCTATCTGTGGCCTTACAAGTGCTCTATAAAGTGGAAGAACGACCCCCTTCTCCCGCAAATCTATGTCCCTTTTAATACAGCTCAAGACCTTATTGGCCCTTGATGCTGCTGACTGGCATTGCTTGCTACAGCCAAGTTTATCATCTACAAGGACTCCAAGGTTCTTTTCCATTATGGATTTGCCTAGTGCAGTCCCATTAAGGGTATACGTGGGATATTTTTACATCCCAGGTAGTTATAATTGTCCCATCATTTTCTCCCATAGCGTAATACTGTTTTATTTAAAAATAAAAATCCTTTAAAGCTTTGCATTCACATTTGTTTCCATGAGGTTTCGTCGCCTACATGTGAGTTTCAGCAGGTTTCCCAGTTGGTTCCGGAGAGAATAGTCTGCTGGTATTCCTTTCTCCCTTGTGGTGCTTCCCTGCGGCTCACAGTGACGTCATGAAAACAATGTGAAACAAATTTTTGCACCGTTATGTTGGCAGGCCCGGATTTGTGGAAAGGCCGCCCAGGCCTAGGGTGGCAGGATTTTAGGGGGCAGCATGCTGCCCATCCACACCCTCGTTGGTTTAGAAACACTGGGTATATGCAGGAGATGCGATAGTTTTTCAAATTTCCCATGTGCCAATTCCCATTGCTCCAGGTCATGAGGAAAATTTGCAAATAAAGGGCAGAGTATGGGGGCAACAAACGGCAGTGGGCCTAGGGACGACCTCTATGTAAATCCGGCCCTGTATGTTGGAGCTTGAAGGTGCTGTGAAAAAGGGGAGAAAACAATTGAATACTACATGCGACAATTATAACTACTGTCTTGTAAATAGGCACTTTCAGTGAAGGCCTTCGGAACAAACATTTATAAATAAGTTCAAATCTGGAAAAGCAAGAAAGGTTTATTTAAAGGGGAACTTAAAAGAGAGACTTTTTCTATTTCTAACACAGAGTGCTAAATAAGGAAACTGAACTACTACACTATCATTTTTTTTGTCTTCTCCATTGCCCTAGGGGCTGATCCGCTATTTTATTTATGTTACTTTCGTATGCAGCTGATAGACTGGAAAGGATCGGCTGGAGACAGCAAACCTAAAGGGCTAACTAATCCTATTTTGCATCTATTTATGGGGGTGTTAGGGGGGTTGGTGAAGTCAAAGCAGCAGTGTGTACATCTCTTCTTAATAGTAAACAGGAAAACACTGTGCTCCTCTCGGAAGCCATGCAGTTAGTTTGAGATATACTCTCTCTTAGATACAGAAGTGCATTGACTTTCTACGAACACGCTTAGAATTATCTCCATGAAGCAGCACTTGGAAATGTGGAACTTACACAAGCTGCCAGTAGTGTAACTGGCTCCCACAGTCAATTCATTTTAGCCCCCTCGAAAGTTAGGAATTTTCATGCACTTAAAGTATATTAAAACTATCAGTTAGTGGAAAACTGGGCCCCCAATACCTCCTAACTCTCCAACTGCTGAAGCCTGTGTTTCTTCTATAGTTTCTGCCACTGCAGGTTGCAACCAGAGACAGTTGCCAAATTCAACCTTGGGATCCTCTAGTAGTGCAAAACAGCTTACTTAGTGTCAGTATATTCTCAAGTGTTTTCCCAATGTCAGTTATGAATTATTGATGAGCTTGTTTTAAAGATATTTGCTTTTAATGGTTATAGGCAGGGAGCCCATGGGAAACGTGCAGTGATAAATCTTTCAAAGTCATATTGACAGTTTTTGCTAATGTTCTTGCACATTAAAATCCTTTACTGTAAAAGCAACTTCTTCAGAACAGTAGTAAGTCCACATGTATGCCTTTGTGAGAAAGTTATTATTCCCCTCGTAAATAATAAAGGACATGCTTACTGATTTAAAGGAGAACAAAACCCCCCAACTAGTGAAAAACTCTACCCCCTAC
>CM044436.1:11624113-11635872 GCA_024363595.1 Xenopus borealis | reverse complement strand
GGGGGGGGGGTACAGTCAAGCTAATATTTGGCCAATTTTTAGTTTTGATTGGTCAGACTGTTAGTGGGCCTTATACATAGGTCAATCAACTTCCAACTTTGTCCAGACAAGTAATCCCAAACCAGTGGCTTGTGAGCAATATGTTGCTCTCCAATCTCTTGAACGTTGCTCCCAGTGGCCTGAAAGCAGGTGCGGCTTTTTAATTCCTGGCTTGGAGGAAAGTTTTGGTTGTATATGGCACCATAAATCCAGAACCAATTCTAGGCACCCTGGTTTTGGCTCTTTCTTCTGCCTATAACAGCTGCCTTTCATCTCAGGAGGAGCCTTCGTCTAATCGTATGCTGCCAGATCTTATTAAGAGAGGTGCCAAGCTAAAGGTTCTGGACAAGCAAAGGGGCATAAACGTAAGGCAGAGTCTTTGGGTAGAAGGTCACAGAACAGGACGTAGACAGATAGTGTAGTCAGAATCAGGCCGGGTCGATGCAGGTAGAGTTCAGACGGAATCAGACAGGCAAGGGTCAAACCAGGAGATCAGATCAGAATGGTCAGGCAGGCAAGGGTCGGATTACATGTACAGGCCAAGGTCAAGAACACAGAAGTCAGGAGTAGTCAGGCAGGCAGGGGTCACAACAGGTAATCAGGATACAGGCAGGCTTTAAGCACAAGGCACCAGGAACTCAGAAGAGATAACCTATCTATAGTTTTTGAATTTCATGCCATTTCGCATGACGTCATCACGCCAGCACATAAACCAGGAAGCGCACCAGCACATGCACCATAGAGGAACCGGACACAGGAGGAAGAGGAGCAGCGCAGCAGGTGTCCACGTCGAAGGATTGGTGGTGGACCCCGCTGCCCGCTAGACCTTACAGTATAAAAAACAGATGTACTGTACTGCCAAACAAAGCCTCCTGTAGGTAGTCCAATAGCCAATTACGACAATTATTTTCACCACCCAGGAACTTTTCTAATGCTTATGTTGTTCACCATCTCTTTTTACAGTTGAAGGTGGTTCATGGGTAAAAGAATAATTCCCTGGTCTAGAGGCACTGAATCAACAGCTTTTATTGGCCCATGTCCAGATTCTGTAGTGAAGCCATACCTTTGGCACTAGGCTCTCATATTCTGCTCAGAATAAATGTGAGTCTGTTTTCCCATTAATATTCTACACCATATAAATGTATGGGAATGTATATACTTGAAAACTTTTATCAATGGCTTGTGTTATAGATTAGATAAGATATTTGTTGTTAAACACTGACGTATACTGGTGATAAGTATGTCTCTGGCTGGATTTTGGCTTTAATAACAGTAGACTACTGTCTGAAAATATTCTCTCAGCAAATAAATCCAGTCAAAGACAGGTCTAGTAACTTGGCTAGAAATGCCTTAAAATCATTAAGGCAGAACAATATATTAAGTCCTTTTGTCATATTTTAGAGAAACATAATTTTGTTTGTAAAACCCAAGGTTGATAAGGATTTATGATTTTGCATAATGTACAAAGTATTTCCTTTTAAAGTTCCAAATACATGTATAAATGTTGTTCATATCTGGGTGTTCTGGTTTAAAGAGCATTACGTTTTTATGGCATGGCAAGAAACTCTTGTCATTAATGTATAACAGGTATAAGAAACCTTTGTCACTCCAACTATCGCACAAGCGCAACCTGCTTAAAAAAAACGGTGGCGTGCAGCACTGCAACAAACAGAATACCAACCAACACCAAGGATATAATGTCAGGATCTTAATTTATAGAGATATGTCCTCCCTATGTTTAGAGCCCTTCAGGACAATATAAACAAAATACATTAAATGTAATATCAAAGCACTATAAAATAACTAACTATCTTAATAACTTAGATTAGTGGCTGTATTATTTATACTATATTTAGGCTAATGCCACACGGGGCTGAAACCCATCCTGCTGAAAACCGTAGGCTGAGAATCTGGGCCTGGGTGGAGTTCAGCACAAAATGCATACTCACATCGAGGGTCATGCTCTTGATCTTATATTCTGCCACTCATGCCACCCATCCAACCTTACTAACTCTCCCTGCCCCCTATCTGATCATCAGCTACTGTCCTTTCAGATAACACTTTCACCTGCACCATCACAACCGTCTCTCTCCACCCACACGTACAGAAACCTTAACGCATTTGATCCGCAACAATTATCAACAGTAACAGCACAACCCATCTCTCATATTAATATTTCCTGTCCAAATAGGGCAGCTTCTCTCTTTCAACAGCTCGTGACTCCCTTGTTCCTTCTACCACCTGTCTCTCTGCTGTATCCTCCTGGATGTCACAGCACCTCCTGAAACTGAACCTTTCAAAAACAGAACTCATATTTCCCCTGTCCCTCAGATATCACTCACAGTAAACAACACTACCTTTCATTCCACCACAGAGGCACGCTGCTATCTCAGTTCAGAATCAACCAAAACACTTATTCAGACTCTTATCATCTCCCGCCTTGATTATTACAACCTACTCCTTGCAGGTATTCCAACAAGTCACCTTTCATAACTCCTATCTGTTCTAAATGCTGCTAGACTCATTCATCTACTGTATGCATATATCTATATCTGCATGTCCCTTCACTGGCTCCCAATATCCTCTAGAATCAAATTCAAATGACTAATAGGGATGTAGCGAACGTCGGAAAAAATGTTCGCGAACATGTTCGCGAACTTCCGGACAAAAATGCGAACGGTTCGCGAACTTCGCGAACCCCATAGACTTCAATGGGAAGGCGAATTTTAAAAGCTAGAAAAGACATTTCTGGCCAGAAAAATGATTTTAAAGTTGTTTAAAGGGTGCAACGACCTGGACAGTGGCATGCCAGAGGGGGATCAAGGGCAAAAATGTTTCTAAAAAATACATTGTTGACACAGCGCTGCGTTTTGTGCTGTAAAGGGCAGAAATCACACTACGTCACTCAGGTGATGTTTCTGGACACGGAATGTGAAAAAGCTCACACAGCTACGTGGCACTTGGTTAAAGACTGGGCAAACAATGCCTACAAGGTCAACGTATACACTACTACAGCAGTGGATACGGATTACGGAAAATATTATTGCTGCTTGAAAAACTTCACTCAGGATGGTGTTTCTGGTGTTACCCTAACAACCATGCATTGATTTTAATGAGAATATTGAATATTAATAGGGGACAGTTGGAACAGAAAGATGAGTAATAAATAGTAGCGATAACAATAAATATGTAGCTTTAGAGAGGATTTGTTTTTAGAGGGGGTCAGTGACTCCCTTTTGAAAGCTAGAAAGAGTCAGGAGATAAAGGCAAATAATTAATAAACTATAAAAACTAAATAATGAAGACCAATTGAAAAGTTGCTTAGAATTGGCCATTCTATAACATACTAAAAGTTAACTTGAAGGTGAACCACCCCTTTAATTAAACAATCACTGCTTTATCATAAATCACAAAATTGTGTCTAAAATTCAAAAGTTTCAATTGTACCGTAACTGTTAGTTTATAAACTCTAAATTGTAGGGCCCTCTAATCCTATTGTACTCTGTAAACCCTTGATTGGTATCCACTACTTATTCCCTGTTTGTTATAACTAAGGTAAAGCACTGCATATCTTGTCTGCGCTATATAAATAAATGATGATGATGATTTAACGCCTAAATCCGCCATATATGCCTGCACCTGGGCTGATGCAATAGATTTGAGTGCAGGCAACATTAGGGGTTAATTCCAGCGTAGGGGCTGAGCCTCTGCTTGTGGTCTTCAACAGGACAAGTTTCAGTCCTGAGTGACATTACCCTTAGATTTTATGGTGTGTTGGTAAGGATAGTTGCATGAAGCCACAGGTTGGTGGATATGTGAGGAGCTAGAGGTGTTGGTGGTTTCCAGATAAGGGGTCTTTCCGTAATTTCGATCTCCTTACCTTTTAAGCTTACTAAGAAAAAATTAAACATTATATAATCCAAATAGGAGCCATCCTTCCATTAAGATCTTACTGGATAACAGGTATCTGGATAATGGATCCTATACCTGTACCAAGACCTATCTATACCAGAGAGAAGGAGACTTAATCTGCAACACAAATATATATATATATTCAAACAAATCCAAACAGATAAAGTGTATGTAGTGTATGAAACATACATGGTTTTTTTAATTGAAATATTTTCACAAGTACTTTTCCTCAGTGATGATAATGTTGTATTTTACATAGAAAAAAGAGATTTATTTATTTGGATTGCAATAAGAGATCAGGGGCAGCTCCTGTTATAAGAGACACCGAGGCTAATTAACATAGGCAAGTGCTCTGTTACACTACGGTAATTGTCCATAGCAACCAATCAGTTCTTTGCTTTCAGTTTCTAACTGACAGCAAACAGATTAAAACCAAGACTGGTTGCTATGCACTTGTGCAATTCAGCACCTATACTAGTAAATAGGCCCATCTTATTTGTAGTTATACACACTGTGAATGTTACAGAATACTTTATTTTATTACTTTCAATGGCTGGGGTTATTTCTAGTGCCCCCCCACCCCCCTGCAGTCATGGGCCGAGACAACTATAGGGCCGCCCTGTGTGTCATTATCCCTCGGTTTAGCTTACATATCTATCAAAACTTGCCCCGAGACATACAAACATTCCCTGATAATGAAGCATGTGAAATTACAGGATCTGGAAAAAGATAAATTATTTGCTTTCTTTTTACTTCCTCTTCTGTCTTGCATAACAGAAGGATGAAAGATTGTCTCAGGATCTGTTCAAACAGGAAATTTTGGCTCTTTGTGATTTCCATAAAACAAATTATTTGATTTCCAGGGGTATTTTAAACATGGAGGAGTCATGCTTCTTCATCCAACCATGCCAACATAGGCAGTCTCTATAATCTTATTTCTTTGTCCATTCTACAAAAAAAAAAAAGCTGAAAATGAGATTGAAGAGCTTGACGTGCCAAGGATTTGACTTTCTTAGTCCATATCTGTAACAAATTGTTGGTTCTGTTTCCACAGCGCTATCTGGTGCTTTGGATTGGGTGCGTCCGTACTCTGTGCATGACAACAGCTGCTGCAGGCAAGAGCAACAATGAGGTCATGACCACAATGGTGGCCAGTATGATGAGGACTATGACCCAGACATCAAGGATATGCTTGGGAAGTTCTACTGGCGAGGGTGTGGCAAGTTCACTCATTTTCATTTTCCAATCCACAGAACTGTTCCTGTAACAAGAAAATTCCATGAGAGACAAGGCACTTTCAATACAGAACCACCTCCAGCCAGTAATAATCATGAATCACTTGTATGTAGAAAGCACTATAAAGGTGGCCATACACGGGCAGATAAAAGCTGCCGACAGACTGTGTCGGCAGTTTATCTGCCCGTGTGGGGGGCCCTCCGACGGGCTTTCCCGATTGATATCTGGCTGAAAGTCGGCCAGATGTCGATCGGGCAGGATTAAAAATCCCGTCGGATCGCGGCCGCATCTGTCCGTTGATGCGGTCCCGCGATCCGACCGCCCGTACTGATCCGAACGTTGGGCCCTAGGGCCCACAATCGGATCAGCCCAATATCGCCCACCTCAAGGTGGGCATATCGGGAAGAGATCCGCTGGTTTGGCAACATCGCCAAACGAGCGGATCTCTTCGTGTATGGCCACCTTTAGGGGCGCTGTGTCATTTCATCGTGATCATTAATCAAGAGAGGTCACTCCATTCATTCTGTTATCTGTGACGTGAGGGAAAACACTTGTATATCTGCCAGCTGCTAGATACCTTTTGCCAACTCCATTTACATTGGCGAGAGTTCCTTACTTTATTAAACCCAGCCCTAGCTAATGAACTGAACCTGCAGGCACTTATAGGTGTGGGTCACTTCATGTTCTCAAATAGTTTCATTTACTGTATGTGAAGCTCCATATGGCTTGATATCTGTACCACTCTTCAAAAATGGAAAAGATTCCCTGAACTCTTGAACAGTATAACCATAATGAGTTTAATTGTAATTCCCGGGGACTTCAGAGGAAGTGTGTCCCCGACAGGTCATCTGTGGGTTCTGGCAAATGCCAGATGGGCTGCTATAAGGTCTCATAGAAAGTCAGTATTTAGTGGGTTGGTGGGGGCTGTTTGGGTCTGTATGTGAGCTGATTGGGCCACTGTGTGCCTGAAATGCCAGGGCCTATTTAGATTCTCAGTCCAGTCCTGGTCCCCGATACCAATAGCAGCAGACTTTTATTTAATATTGTACACATCCACTGCCCATAGGTCATCCTCATATTGTACCCATTTTTCCACGCTTGGCACCTTTTTGTTTTTTGTTTATAATTTTGCAAATTTAATGATAGTTTCCTGAACAGTAATGGCAGCACTGAATTTAAAGGGATACTTTCATGGGAAAAAAAAAGTTTTTTTCAAAATGCATCAGGTAATAGTGCTGCTCCAGTAGAATTGCTATATATTTTTTATATTTCATTTTGAAATTTGACATGGGGCTAGACATTTGTCAATTTCCCAGATGCCCCAAGTCATGTGACTTGAGCTCTAAAAAACTTCAATCACTCTTTACTGCTGTACTGCAAGTTGGAGTGATATCAACCCCCTACCTTTTTCCCCCACTCAGTAGCCTAAAAACAGAACAATGGAAAGGTTACCAGATAACAGCTCCCTAACACAAGATAACAGCTGACTGGTAGATCATAGAACAGCACTCAATAGTAAAAACTCATGTCCCACTGTGACTCCTTCAGTTACATTGAGAAGGAAAAACAACAGCCTGCCAGAAAGCTGTTCCCTCCTAAAGTGCTGGCACAAGTTACATGACCAGGGGCAGCTGGGAAATTGACAAAATGTCTAGCCCCATTACAGATTTCAAAATTAAATATAAAAAAATCTTTGCTCTTTTGAGAAATAGATTTCAGTGCAGTCTACTGTAGCACTATTAACTGATGAGTTTTGAATAAACATGTTTTCCCATGACAATATCCCTTTAAAGGGAAACAAAGTTAAAATACAAGCTCCTTTATTTATGAACATCAGAGCAGCCTCTTTCTTTCTCCTGAAAACTTCCTTGACTACTTGGTCAAACTGGTGGTAAACTGACAGCAGGTGAAGCTGTTGTAAAATTTTTTTTTCATATTAACAATACACGTATCTTGGAATCAAAAGAAAATAAATAATGTACACAGCAAAAGTGCTTAGGATAGCACCCTCATCAATTTTACATTCACTTATTTTAAAGCTTTACTTATCCTTTAAACAGACTCAACCAACTATTGGCCTGAAATAAGGACCAGAAGACTGGTCTTTTTTATAAGCTGTGTAAATGCATATACAGTTGTACTGATAAGTTTACACACCCTGGCAGACTTTATTAAGATTTCTTAACCATTTTTCAGAGAATATGAAAAATACCACAAAAACTTTTTTTTATCACTCATGGTTAGAGGTTGGCTGAAGCCTTTTATTGTCAAACAACTGTGTTTACTCTTTTTAAATCATAATCACTACTCAAACTACCCAAATGACCCTGTTCAAAAGTTTACATACCCTGGTTATTTGGCCTGATAACACGCACACAACTTGACACAAAAGGGTTAGAATGGCTATTAAAGGTAACCATCTTTACCTGTGATCTGTTTGCTTGTAATTAGTGGGTGTGTATAAAAGGTCAATGACTTTCTGGACTCCTGACAGACCCTTGTATCTTTCATCCAGTGCTGCACTCATGTTTTCTGGATTCTAAGTCATGGGGAAAGCAAAAGAATTGTCAAAGTATCTGTGGGAAAAGGTAGTTGGACTCTATAAAACAGGAAAGGGATATAAGAAAATATCAAAGGAATTGAAAATGCCAATTAGCAGTGTTCAAACTCTAATTAAGAAGTGGAAAATGAGGGGTTCTGTTGAAACCAAACCAAATAAAACTAAAATTTCAGCCACAACTGCCAGAAAAAATTTTGGGATGCAAGGAAAAACCCACAAATAACTTTAGGTGAAATAAAGGACTCTCTGAAAAAATGTGGTGTGGCTGTTTCAAGATGCACAATAAGGAGACACTTGAAGAAAGATGGGCTGCATGGTGGAGTTGCCAGAAGAAAGCCATTACTGAGCAAATGCCACAAAGTATCCCGTTTACAATATGCCAAACAGCACAGAGACAAGCCTCAAACTTTCTGGCACAAAGTCATTTGGAGTGAGGAGACTAAAATTTTACTTTTTGGCCACAACCATAAACGCTACATTTGGAGAGGAGTCAACAAGCTTATGCTTATGAGGAAGTGTTGAGAACCACGAAACACGTCAAGCGTGTATGCTCCATGCTTTTAAGGCTGTAACAATAAAGACTGATTTTTAGCCCCTGCTAAGTGCTCCGTCACCAAGTCAACAAGGCCTATGATGAGAGGTACACCATTCCAACTGTGAAACATGGTGGTGGATCGCTGATGTTTTGGGGATGTGTGAGCTACAAAGGCACAGGACAGAATTGATGGCAAAATGAATGCAGTAAGTTATCAAAAAATACTGGAGAAAAATTTGCACTCATCAGCCCGGAAGCTGCACATGACAATGATCCAAAACACAAGGCCAAGTCGACCTGTCATTGGCTACAGCAAAATAAAGTGAAGGTTCTGGAGTGGCCATCTCAGTCTCCTGACCTCAATATCATTGAGCCACTCTGGGGAGACCTCAAACGTGCAGTTCATGCAAGACAGCCCAAGATGTATGGGAACTGGAGGCTTTCGGTCAGGAAGAATGGGCAGCTTTACTGTCTGAGAAGATAAAGAGCCTAATCCACAACTACCACAAAAGACTTCAAGCTGTCATTGATGTTAAAGGGGGCAATACATGGTTTTAAGAACTGGGGTATGTCAACTTTTGATCAGGGTCATTTGGGTAGTTTGTGCAGTGATTATGATTTAAAAAGAGTAAACACAGCTGTTTGACAATAAATGGCTTCAGCCAACCACTAACCATGAGTGAAAGAAAAATGTTTGTGTTATCATTCATATTCTCTGAAAATTGGTTAAGAAATCATAAATTCTTCCAGGGTCTGTAAACTTATGAGCACAACTGTATAAACCAATACTGTGTTTTAAACAATCAACAGTGCTTAAAGTGCTTTAAGTGCTTTTGCAATGACATAACATTAAAACTGCCCATTCACTTCCTATTCCCCAGCCATCTGATTGCTTGGCCTGCACACTAGATTGTTCGGCCTTTAAAATAAATACAGAAAGCAGTGGTTTTGTGGGTTTTTTCAAGCAGCGAAGCAGGAAGCAAGAGATCCAGTTATGAATCAGATGTGCAGCATGTCGATTCATATGTAGATCCTATTAACAGGATGAGGTGGAAATTCCACATCAGTCCATCAAATTATTTAGAATCAGTATAAAGGTATAATCTAATATAACGTAATATATGACACACAGGCAGGTTAGTTCACGCAATGTCAAATTACAGAAATCATTAGGATTCCTGTGTGTTTGGTGTGATAAGCATCAATATGCACAGTTAACTCTGCTGTATAAAGTAAAATACAGACACAGTTAGGGGGTTATTTATCAAAGGTCAAAATTCAAAATGATGTGAATATTTTTTAACTCTAATAAATTTTAATGGGAGTTTACTTGTGAAAAAACTTGAACATCTAGGGGGTTATTTATAGGGATGCACCAAATCCAGGATTTGGTTCAGGATTCTGCTTTTTTTGGCAGGATTCGGCAGAATACTTCTGCATATGCAAATTTGGGGTGGGAAGGGAAATTGCATCATTGTTTGTCATGAAACAAGAAAGTAAAAAATGTTTTCCCACACCTAATTTGGATTTGGATTCAGCCAAATCCTTCGCAAAGGATTCAGGGGTTTGGGTGAATCCAAACTAGTGGATTCGGTGCATCCTTAGTTATTTATCAAAGGTTTTTAAAACTGAAATAAAATTTTATTCCCAATTCAAATATAATGTTATTTATAATAGTCTCGACCCAAAAACTTGAACCAAATTCAAATTTTTTTCCTCCAAAAAAACCCTTTAAGTTTGCTCGTCAATTTTTTTTTTTGACACATGACAATTGTTTTGATGCGCAACATTTTCTTTCTTCCATTGGGGCATCATTTTTGAAGCAAAGCTTGACAAAAATTTGGCTCATTACTACTATTAAAATCTTCAAATAATTCAAGGGCCTCTACCATTGACTTCTTCTTGAACTTTTTTTTGGTGAGGAATAGTCAAATTAGAACTTTTTACAAGGTCTAGCTGTTATAAACTTCACATTCAAATACAAATTCGAATTTGGGGCCTTTGGGGAGGGGTTTTGCGCCAGGAGGATGGACTTCTTCTTTAAGTATTATAGAATAACCAAGTAGGAAATCTAGCAAAGCAGTTTATTGCCAATAGCTTAGCAACAACAGTGCAAGCTATAAAGCTGGCCATAGATGTAACGTACGAATCGAACAATTTTCGGATTGTGTGTGGGGAGTCCCGACACTTTTCATCTGGCGGAGATCGGCCCTTTGGTCGATTGGACAGTTTAGACAATTTCTGTCGGCTGCCGATAATATCTCTTCATGTATTGCCGATCATACCATTTTCAGTAGGAGACTGTCACTAGGTTTTTTTCAGACACAACTTTCGTATGATCCCTGTCAGGGGCAGAACATCGGCTGATCTGTGCATTTACTACTTTATTTGATCTGAAAGGTTAGTGGCAGGTCGGGAGATGTTGAGGTCCAATCATTCCAGGACTTGAACGATCGGATTTTTGCGTCTATGACCAGCTTAAGACTATTATTATTCTACAGAATGCTTTACCACATGTGAGCAAACAGCTCTAGAAGCTCTCTCTGTTTGTTTAGGATAGCTGCTGCCATGTTACCTTGGTGTGACATCACTTCCTGCCTGAGTCTCTCCCTGCTCACTCATAGCTCTGAGCTCAGAGGGAAGGGAGGAAAGGAAGGGGGAGCAAACTGAGCATGCTCAAGCCCTAGCCCTGGAGGTTTATGCCATAAACAGGAAGTCTGATACAGAAGCCCATGCTTACACAATAGAAGGAAATAAATGCTGTGTTTCTTTTGACAGAGAACTCGGATCAGCATTACTGAGGGTTTACTGGTGTATTTTTATAGACCTTTCTAATAAAGCTTACTTCATTTTAACCTTTTTTTTGTCCTTTAATAGAAACACAATATCCCAAAAAAACCATAAGACATCCAAGATGTATTTGACCACCAGAGCAGTAGAGAAGACAAAGAAAAACCTTCCAATTTAAAAATTCTATATAGAGGAAGTGTTTTGAATCCTTGTCTATTTTCACAACTGTAGGCAAATACCAAGTGCCTGAAACATTGCTAATGTTAGTCAGATGGATACAGGCTGTAGGATCTAGCCAATGTCTCCAGGGATAATCTGGGATAGTGTGATAACTATTCCTACAAGTGAAGAAAACAAAGTGCGTTCCTTCATTTGTGGGCAAAGCGCTGCTTGATTATTTTGGCGTGTGCTAATGAAAATAAGCAAGACCAAGATATCTTTGTAAGATATTTCATAATGCTTTGTCGGCGCTCTTGTTCCTTTTTAATAACCACAATGCAGCCAAGAAAATATGAGTTCCAGCAAACTGAGTGTGGTTTCAAATTTCAAAAGGAAATCTATGTATGTCTTTTTAGTGTTTCCGACCCTTGTGTGCTTATTCCAGTTAAAGAACCACAGAATTCAGCTGGCAGTACATTTTAATCCCACTGCACAGAATTACATTAGACATCCTTTTATATATATATA
>CM044436.1:11602196-11622098 GCA_024363595.1 Xenopus borealis | reverse complement strand
ATTGCTAATTGGGCAATGGGCGGTCCCCCTCCTCCCTAGGTCACCAAATTGTTACAACCTATAAGCCTATTCCTAACAAGACGACAGACTGAGGTGGTATTTGACCATCACCAGAGGCGTAACTACAAAGGGGCCCAATTTGTAACTAGCTTATTTTCACATTTATTTATTTCCCTGCAAATACAGTATTGTGCTATTTTTGGGCTACTTTGGAAGTGCTGCTTGGCTAGTTTTGGGCTGGTTTTGAAGTCTATTTTGAAAATCCGACCTGGCAACCCTGCTTTATAATCCAGTCACTGAACCCTTGCTCAATCATTTAATCAGCTCACTTTGGCTCAGAGTGTGGGTGAACAAATGGGCAGTGATCATTTGGAGAGGTTTGTATGGCCACATGTAAAAATATTAGTGCATATGTGTTACTCCCAAGAGTAAAAATGCCCTAAATCGTTGTCACCATTTCCCACAGTAAAACATGGGAACTTTAAGCTAGTTCCACAATGGGCTGTTAGAGAAACAGCTCCTTCACTCATGTGTGCCTCTGCGCTGACACATGGAGCAGCATAATTATGTGCTTCTGTACCAAAGTGCACTCCATGTATCTGCACCCTGGCCAACGCAATGCCTGTCAGTGAAGAGACGCTACGAGTACGGTATTTTTGATGGTTGATGCCAATGTTAATAATAAGGAAAAAAAGTTAAATATATAGGAAGACCGGTATTTTTTTTCAAGAAAAGGTGGCAACCCTAGCTACGAGTAGATGCAAGCGGAGGGGCAGTTTCTCGGCCTGCATAGAAGCGCAGTCCATGAAACTTCCCAGTGTGGCACTAACCTTATATTTATTGTATCACCTGACATTAGCAGCATGGGAGGTCTATCAAGGGACATATTGAATTTTCTCTTTATTAGTGTTACTAAGCAAAGAGCAAAAGCCAGAAAAAGCATTGGGGTGAAGCCTCAAGAGGGAAAACCTCAGCTGCAGCTTCTATTGTGGTAAAAGACAGGCTGTGTAACTAGGGCCATAATGCTCTTCACATCATTTAGTAGTACATGGTGGCTTGTGTGAGTGTTAAACTTGTAGATTGTTACTTACTACTTAATGAATGTGCTTTGTGCTTCTGAAGAAAAATGAGAAACATTTAAGAATAGATTAGTCATGGGCAATAAATGCTAACTGAAAGCATATTGTTATTCAGGGCAACAGGAAACATAACAGTATCCAATTTAATTTCAACTGCTGACATGTTTTCCTGAGAAGCAGGGTACAGAAAACCTATTCTTGGCAGCTGATGCCACAAAGTTTAATTTGGTGTAACTTCCAGAAATAAAAAAAACTATATTTTTAGATTGATTAAATTTAGCCAAAGTGTATCTGTGCACACTCCAAAAAAAAACAAAAACAAGTTAATAGTAGGGCTGGGACAAGGCAATAGTGGGGGTGCTAGGTACCTCTTCCATCTACCTACCCCTAGTTTGGGCCCTGGTTAAGGGAAACTGAGGTCCTTTGTGCTGGCACATTTCAGCACTCCCTCCCCTGAAGGAGACAGTCCAACATATGCACAGCTTACTGTAAGACTGAACATATCACATCATGGTTAGCAGACATGCAATGGTTTGGCTGTTGTTGCACTCCCAGGATCCTTAAAAGTAAAGTTGTGTATGACTAAATACTGTATACAGTAATTTGAAACAAACATCTATGTTTTGGGATTACTGATTTACTAGTAAATTAATAAACTGCATTGTAACAGATTATTAGTATTAGTATGCTGAAGCTGAGTCCTTATGCCACAAGTGGGGTCCTGAGCAAAGGCAGAGACAGAGCCATTCACTAGAAAGCCTTAAAGGAGATGAAACAGTAGAATTTTGTTAGGCACACTTTGTAATGCTAATGATTTAGTTAAGACCCTGGGCTGGTGCTCCTGTGTGTATGTGCAGTACAGTGAAAAGCTGAGCTTTGAAGCAGTGTCGGACTGGGACACCAAGGGCCCACCCAAAAAACTTAAACCAGGGGCCCACTATAAAACCTTAGACCAGGGGCCCATTCTCAGTACTAATATTCTTCATCTCCTCAATCAACCTCTTTTCTCCTAGTTTGTTTTCTTTACATACTATAATCAATTATTCCATCTATTTAGCCTCTTTGTTCTCATAGAAACAGGGAATGGCCATGAAATAGGCCAAAAGTTTAGCAGCATGAGGGCCCACTGACACCTTGGCCCACCGGGAGTTTTCCTGGTATTCTGGTGGGCCAGTCCGTCACTTTTACTGGGACTTTGAAAAAAAAACTTGAATTTTTTCTAACTCCTATCTATTATATTGAACTTCACCAGGTCTGTCCTGGCGAAGTAAAGTCTAACGCAAGAAGTAACATTCAGTAAAATGTTCATCTTAGTGAATTAGCGTAGTTACGTCCCTTCATCAGTGCGCAACTTCGACTGGTGCAAGGGTGCGAAGTTGCGCTAGTATATCTACTTCGCTAGCGTATTTTCTCCAGGGACACTATTTGTGAATTGGCGAAGTTGCGAAATGATGTCACGCTGGCGAATAACCCTAGCAGTAAACGCTTTGCGCTTTAGTGTATTTGCCCCATAGACTCTTTTTTCATAAATTTTCTTTTTCCCTGTAATAAGATAACATTGATCATTAATGGTGACAAAGCAATTCTATTGGGTTTAATTGCTGTTTAATATTTTTGTTTTTGTATATTTATGGAGATCCCAATTTCGGAAAGATCCCTTATCTGGGAAGCCATAATTGTTCTGATGGGGAAATCTCATATGCCCCCAGACACACATGCGTTTTTACTGTGCCATCACCTACTGTAGCTTGAAACCGCTAAGCGTATTTATGCAGCAGTCAGCTTTTTTTTAAAAACCCTGTGGTGCAGAGCGCACATAAAACCGCATCTGTGTCCGAGGGCCTATACTTTCTAATGAAACAGTGGCCACAGTTTTGTGCAAAATAGTGGGAGGCTTGCTTGGAAACAATTCTGACACTTGAAAGGTGTATTATTAAAAAAGAAAAGTGAAAAAAAAGATAATTTAAAAATAGGAGCTGGACAATTAAGTAACACCTTATATAAAATGGCATTCCTGCATTTCAGAGATTTCTGGATAATGACTTTCCAGATATTAGCTCCCATACTTGTACTGCGCAAAGTAATTTTTTATTTTCCCTAGTAGAAACAGTAAGGTCTGAGGGCATGGCATGTTCACAAGAACGCATCTGCATCTTCATTAACACACAAGATATTGATGGGAACTATTTTCTATTCTCCATAGACTGCAACAGAACACCACTATCAAACGATTGAAGGAAAAATGTATCAGCTCTAGTAAGAAATATAGCAGCTTCTAATATGTAACATAGTAACATAGTAAGTTAGGCTGAAAAAAGACTCGCGTCCATCAAGTTCAACCTTTTTTTTTTTTTTTACTTTTAACTGCCTAACTGCTAGTTGATCCAGAGGAAGGCAAAAAAACCCCATCCTAAGCCTCTCCAATTTGCCAAAAATTCCTTCCTGACTCCAAAAAGGCAATCGGACTAGTCCCTGGATCAACTTGTATAATGAGCTATCTTCCATAACCCTGTATTCCCTCACTTGCTAAAAAGCCATCCAACCCCTTCTTAAAGCTATCTAATGTAGTAGTTACAGATATCCAAGTTATATAGACACCGTATAGATAATAAAGTACGGCTCATATATGAGTATATTCTACACAAACTGTTTGCTAGGGATGAGTTGGAAGTCAGAAAACTGATTAGGATCATGATGGTTTTACTTTGTGTATTTACACAGATACCGGGTATAATTATTTGATTTAAATATTACCAGCAGAGGATTTTAACACAATAAAAAAAACACAATAAAAAACCAAACAAATATGTATTGGAACAAATAAATGCAAATTTCTACTGTGGTCGGTCCCTTCTCTTGAGTCACAAAGGAAAGGATCATGTAACAAGTTAAAACTTCCCTGTATCTCACACCATCTAGAAAGCTGACACTCAGTAGAGTGTTGCTCTGAAAATAAATGTTTACTCACTTCCCCATTCACTGGCAGTAAGTCTGCACTAGCACCTACCTTCTCAATGTTGCTCCATTGATGGTAGAAGTGGAAAGGAGCGGCTGTATTCAGGAGCGGCTGCACATGGCCCAGACACAATGTTAGCACACTATCTATGCCTTGCAGCAATCCTCTCATTAGCAAAATGCTTCTCTCACTGGCTTTATCACAGAGGGGATGTGTCTGACTTTGCAGGGAGGGGAAACTTCGCTACCTCCTTCCTCTACAAACAAGGGACTCCCAAATCTCTCAGCTTGGTAGAAAGCCACCTAGCGAGGGAAACACAATAAACACTTCTGAATGAGGCATCCTCACTGCTGCAGTGCGCTACACAATCTATGTCCAGATATTGAATCTATTATTCACACAAATTAAAAAAAGAAAATCAATAAAAATTTAATTATATATAATTTAAAGGAGAACTAAAGCCTAACTAAATAAGTAGCTATAAATCTTGTACATGATGTTTTGTGATTCTGTACCAGCCCAAGGCAACCACAGCCCTTTAGCAGTAAAGATGTGTGTCTCCCCAGTAGATGCCCCAGTAGTTCCCCATCTTCTTTTCTGATTCACTGATTCACATGCTCTGTGCTGCTGTCACTTACTGAGCTTAGGGACCCACTCACAATATACAGTACACATAGGGGTCGATTTACGAAATTCACGCAAAATGATCGAAGTTCGATCGAATACCGATCGTATGAATTTTTTCGTGAAATCGGACATGCAAATTTGGCCTCTTCGATCATCGAATGTCGAATAGATCGAATGATATTCGATAATTTGATCATTCGATAATCGAAGGATTCAAAACTTTAAATTTATTCGACTGTCTACTTCGCCAGATTGAACCTACCGAATTGTAATAGAAGCCTATGGGAAGCTCCCCATAGGCTTCTGAGGCTAAGTCCTGCTCGCATACCATTCATACGATCGTAGCGTTTGAACGTTCGAATCGTACAAATTTTTCGGATGCTCGAAGGAAATTTCATGATTTTTTCGTGAAATCGAACGATCGGCATCCGATCATACGAATTCATCGAGAAATCGTATTGCGAGCAAAACGATAGCCTAAAACAATTCGATAAGCATTCGATGGTCGAATGCTTATCGAATTGCGAATTTGATCGAGCTAATTCCCAGAAGTAATAGTAAATTTGCCCCATAGGGTTGCCACCTGGCCGGTATTTTACAGGCCTGGCCGGTATTTTTGATGGTTGATCCCAATGTTATTAATAGGAAAAAAAGATAAATATTTAGGAAGGCCGGTATTTTTTTCAAGAAAAGGTGGCAAGTACACATAGAATAGAAATGTCACAATATAAGGCTGATTAGTAATTAATACAGATAATTACTACACGGCAGCACAAAAACCAATGCAATTAGCATCAGCATTTAATAATCAGCCCTGTAGCATCAGCTCATATTACAGGCGAACCTCATTTTCTGCTGCTTGATAATTAGTGACGACCCCTAAGTTTAGCATCTCAACAGCTGCTCAGAGCCCACTGAGCAGATCATTTCCAAGATGGTGACCCCCTGTGACAAGTTTAAAGTCCTGGATCATTGCTGCTATTGACAAGCTGAAACTTTAGGTTGGTGCAAGAAGTTCACTATATAGAATATGGCATTTTTAACCATATTCATTTTTAGGGTTTAGTTCCCTTTAAAGTGATACTGACACAAAAAAATTAATTTTAACATATGAATGTATATATAGGGGCAAATTTACAAAATTCCTGTGAAGAGATCGAAGTTCGATCGAATTCGATCGAATTCTGATCGTATGATTTTTTTTGGAGGATCGAATATGCAAATTTGACCACTTCGCTCATCGAATACCGAAAATTCGAATCATCGAATATTCGATCATTCGATGATCGAAGGACTTTAACTTTAACTGTATTCATCTGCCTACTTCGCCTGATTGAACCGAGCGATCGAAAAATTCGTACGATTCGAACAATCGAGGCGTTCGATCGTATGAATGGTATTCGAGCAGGTGTTTGTAAAAGAAAGGTAATGTAAAAGCATCATGCAAATACTTTATGGCAAAGTTAGAAGTAGCTTTCAAAGCCAATATTATAATAGATGTAAAAAAAGAGTTTGATTGCAGGTGTCAGTATCTCTTTAAGTAAATAAAAAAAAAACATAATAGGATATAGCAATTTTGACAGACCACCTATGATGGGATATTAGTTGGTCTGTCCAAACTGAAAATTTCATCTGCTGATGTCACTTGTCTTTTAGTGAATGGTCAGAGGTTTTATAGGAATTTCCAGATGTCTGTGATGTGCCATGTGTACAGTTAAGATATATGTGGGTAAAACCCGCAGAGAATTCAGGCGCAGGATACTCGAACATGTGGGGGACGTGCGAAATAAACGAAATACCTCGGTAGCCAATCATATCAATGAAGCCCACTCGTTCCACCGTTTGCTAGTTGTTTAATTAAGTGTGTTTTAGGGACATTGGTCCCGCACTGCTCAAGAACAGTAATGGCGGTGTGTCTGTAATCAGTGAGTGCTGTCTTCCTTTAATGAAAGGCCATTAAAGGTTACGTTTTAACTTAATTTGTTACTTTGTATTTCACACCCACTGAACTGGTTTGCTGGTAAGCAGGAAGGGGATACTTCAAGTTGCAGTTTCCTTTCCTGGTTACAATTGTTGCATAGTATATTGGCCAGCAATCTAAAAACATAAAAAAAGAAAAGAAAAAAGTTAAAAACCCCCCTTTTACACCTATGCACATCAATGCACATTTACAGATCTATACGCACCAAGGCATATTTAAAGATCTATGCAAATCAGAATCCACTTGATAAAAGACTTTTGGTCAGAAATATGTATCTGCTTTTCCTGCTGCTTCAATTTTGCACATTAAGGGGCAGATTTACCAAGGGCCAAATTTCTAAAAACTCCCATAACGTCGCAAAAAAAAAAAAAGACCAATCGAAATTTATTTAAAAATTAAAATTTCTTAAATTCGGGTTAATAGGATTGACCTTCACAGTCTAAAAAAAAAATTGAATTTCAGAACTCCACCAAACGACTCCATATTGATTGTAGAGGGTCCTCCATAGGCTAAAACACCAATTTGGCAGGTTTTAGATAGCATGATTTTTATTATTTTTTATTTCTAAATTACACTGTTTACAATGCAAATAATTCACTGTAAAATATAAAATTTCATGGTCATGTGCTTTCAGAAAAAGCCAGCACTTTAGGATGGAACTGCTTTCTGGCAGGCTGTTGTTTCTCCTACTCAATGTAACTGAATGTGTCTCAGTGGGACCTGGATTTTACTATTGAGTGCTGTTCTTATATCTACCAGGCAGCTGTTATCTTGTGTTAGGGAGCTGCTATCTGGTTACCTTGAGATGATATCACTCCAACCTGCAATACAGCAGTAAAGAGTGACTGACGTTTATCAGAGCACAAGTCACATGACTGGGGGCAGCTGGGAAACTGGCAATATGTTTAGCCCCATGTCATATTTCAAAATGAAATATAAAGAAATATGTTTGCTATTTTGAGAAACGTATTTCAGTGCAGAATTCTGGAGCAGCACTATTAATAGATGCATTAATAAATAAAAAAAAAATTCCCATGACAGTATCCCTTTAAAGGGGCAGTACATGCTAAATTTCGAAATTCTAATTTCGATTTTTTTTTAACTCGAATCCAATTCGGACTAGTCGAATTACACTAAAATTACACTAAAATAAACTTGAAATTCTACTACACGGAAGACTTTGCAGCGTTTCTGTCGGATCTGACTCTGGGCAACAAAACGCCCGCGTCAAGTCGGATCCCACAAGAACAAGGTAAAGTTATAGGAAGTCGGACTGTGTCGCAGGATTGATCCAATGTGACACGACTGTCGGATGAAAATGCTGCAAGCTGCGTCTTCTGCGTTTTGTCGCCCAGCGTCGGATCCAACAGAAACACTGCAAAGTCTTCCGTGTAGTTCTGCCCTTATAGGTGAAAATTCGAATTTTTAAGTAATTTTGGGCTACTTCAACTATCGAATAGCTAAAAATTCAATTGGAATTGAAAAAATAAAAATTTTTGAAGTACTGTCTCTTTAAAATCCTTAGAATTCGACTATTCGCCACCTTGGCATTGTAGCCTATGGGGGACCTCCTGGAAGCTTTCCTAAAAAAAAAAGTCCTGAAAAATTGAAAAGTTTTTGGAAAATCGTTCGATTATAATCTGATCGAAAACGGAACGGATCGAAACCCCCCCAAAAAAATCTTAGTCAAAAATGTCAAAATTTGACCATCTAATTTTTTGGGGGGGGGGGGGTTCGATCAAAAATTTACCATTTTCGATCAAATAGGTCCGTTTTGGGTATAATTCTAATCAAACGATTTTCCAAAAAAAATTTGATTTTTCAGGACGGCTTCCAGGAGGTCCCCCATAGGCTACAATGGCAATTTGGGAGCTTTAAGGTGGCTAATAGTCGAATTTGAAGGATTTTAAAGAGCCAGTACTTTGAAAATTCAATTTTATTCAATTCAAACCAAATTTTCAGCTATTCCATCGTTGAAGTAGCCAAAATTACTTAAAAATTCTAATTTTTAAAATTCGAATTTTTATCTGAATTTTCATTTTGACTCTTAGTAAATCTGCCCCAAAAGTTAGTTTAAAGGAACAGTAACACCAAAAAATTAAAAGTGTTTTAAAGTAACGAAAACTGATCTGATTGCATTAGCAACACTACAATAGTTTATACAAACTGCTGAGCAACAATGGAGGAAATTGAAAAAAAGGCTATATGGCACAGGATAAATAATGGATAACAGATAACACCATTATGTTCTATAGAGCTCATCTGCTGTGTAACTTGAGTCTTTTCTCCTTCGAATGGCTGCCCTCATGGCTACACAGCAGCTTATTTATATAAACAACAGTAGTATTTCTGAAAAAAACACATCAGTTTTACTAGTGCAGGGCAACACTTTATTATATTTTTATTACTTTAAAACAATTTCAGTTTTTTGATGTTACTGGTCCTTTAAAGGCGAACAATACATTTAAAGGCAATCACAAACATGGATTTATAAGAGTGTCCCTCCCTGAACCAGGAGCCACAGAAAAAATATTTTAGCCTCCCAAGTCCCAAATACTTAAGAAAAAATGTATTTTCATCAATTGTTAGAGACCCCATTGCACCCCTAGAACTGTTTCCTGCCCTTCTCCCTATAAGGTTGGCTTCCTTTATAGCTTCACTGGTAGTAACTACTTACTAAAGACAGGAGGCGCCAGAGGTCACCCTGTATCTATAACAGCAAAGCAATAGAGGAGCGTTCAATCATAACACGGGAACGAGCACGCAGGCGGAGATCAGTGTCACGCCTAAAAGCATAGGTGCGCGCACGCCGTCAGAGACGCTTTGCGTTTCACTCGCCCTGCGGCTGTGGGTCAAGATGGCGTCGCTGTTGCAGCTAGAGAGGGTCTTGTATCTGGTTCACGGCGAGAAGCCTATCCGAGCTCCTCTATCTCAGCTCTATTTCTGCCGGTACTGCAGCGAGCTCCGCTCCCTGGAATGTGTCTCTCACGAGGTGAGCTCCGCTAGACAACACTAGAGAATGTCGCCGGTATTTGTAAGACTGGCCTCGCCCTGGTCTGTCAGCTGCTAATCTCATTGGTGGATGTCATGTTTTCTTTTGGCTGTGATTGGATGAGTGTTGATGCGGAAGTGTCAAGTAGGCCTGTGACTGGAACAATTCCTGTGCTGGGTTTAGCCTTCTCATTTGGGGATGTTGTTCTTGTTGGGACCAAATATCCTGCTGAGTTGTATGTGGCCTCCTCTGACTGGGAGGCGTGAAGTGCAGTCAGTGTGGGTTTAGGGTAAATTGTGCAGAGGTGGCTTCCCACTCCTCACAGCATTTTTTAACCTGCCCGACTGGTAGTTAACCCAGAGGAAGGCAAAAAAAAACAAAACATTTGAAGCCTCAAATTTGCCTCAGAGGGGGGGAAATATTCTTCCTGACTCCAAAAGGCAACGGGACCAGTCCCTGGATCAACTTGTGCTATGAGTTCTCTTTCATAACCCTGTATTCCCTCACTTGCTAAACACCATCCTAAATGTATCAGCCTGTACCACTGATTCAGGGAGACAATTCCACATTTTCACAGACTGTAAAAAAAAAAAAAACCCTTCAAAATTTAGGTGGAACCTCCTATCTTATAATTGGAATGGGTGATCTGCGTCGGCTGGAAGACCTACTGGTTAAATAAAGTATTAGAGAGATTATTATATGATCCCCTTATATATTTATACATAGTTATCATATCACCCCTTAAGCGCCTCTTCTCCAGTGTGAACATCCCCAATTTGGCCAGTCTTTCCTTATAGCCAAGATTTTCCATACCTTTTACCAGCTTAGTTGCCCTTCTCTGTACCCTCTCTAATACAATAATGTCCTGTTTGAGTGATGGAGACCAAAACTGTACGGCATATTCTAGATGTGGCCTTACAAGTGCTCTATAAAGTGGAAGAATGACCCCCTCCTCCCGTGACTCTATGCCCCTTTTAATACAGCTCAAGACTTTATTGGCCCTTGATGCTGCTGACTGGCATTGCTTGCTACAGCCAAGTTTATCATCTACAAGGACTCCAAGATCCTTTTCCATAATGGATTTGCCTAGTGCAGTCCCATTAAGGATATAAGTGGTTTGGATATTTTTAAATCCCAGGTGCATGACTTTACACTTATCAACAATGAATCTCATGTGCCACTTAGCTGCCCAGATTGCCAGTTTGTCAAGATCCTGTTGCAAGGATGCCACATCCTGGATGGAATTAATTGGACTGGATAGTTTTGTGTCATCTGCAAACACTGATACATTACTTACAATGCCCTCCCCTAAGTCATTACTGAACAGGTTAAAGGGCACCTATCGTCAAAAACAGTTACCCCCAACCAAATGTGCGGGGTGATAGAGCCCAAATTCCGGTTGGGGGTACTGGTGTTTTTTTTGTTAAAAAATGCCCCTCGCCAGCGCTAGCTCCCTCCCGGTGCGAGCCGCCATGACAGTCTCGGAGCATGCGCATTTATGCTCGCGTGACGTCAGACACATGCGCATTAAGAAAAGCGGTCAGTGTTGAGGCCGCTTTTCTTAATGCGCATGCGACTGACGTCACATTTGGTTGGGGGTAACTGTTTTTGACGATAGGTGGCCTTTAAATAAAAGTGGACCCAATACCGAGGCCTGAGGGACCCCACTAAGAACCTTACTCCAAGTAGAGACTGTAACATTAACAACCAACCTCTGTACCTGATCCTGTAGCCAGTTTCCTATCCATGTGCAAATGACTTCATTAAGCCCAACAGACCTTAGTTTAGTTTGTCTGACATGACTGATGTCAAACTTACTGGCCTGTAATTGCCAGGCTGAGAACGCAATCCCTTTTTAAATATTGGAATGACATCAGCTTTTCTCCAACCCATAGACACTATACCAGATGAAAGAGAATATGAGAAAATCAGAAATAGGGGTCATGTGACTTGTGCTCTGATAAACAGCCTAAAGTGCAGGCACAAGAAACCGACAAAATGTCTAGCAACATGTCAGATTTCAAGATTGAATGTAAAAAAATCTGCTCTATTGAGAATTAGACTTCAGTCTCCTGGAGTAGCACTATTAACTGAAGTGTTTTGAAAAAAAAAATGTTTTCCCATGGCAGTATCCCTTTAAGAACAGTAATGTGAGAAGCCATTCAAGTATAGGCTACAAGTAGATAAGTTCTGAAGAGTCCCATTGTATACTACAGAGTTTATCCGTTATCAGATGAGTAATCTGTTGCTTTTCTCCCTTTTCAGCTTTTGGCTACCCCTATGGCTGCACAGCAGCTTGTTTATATAATAAACTATATTAGTCTTCCGTGTAGTCCTGCCCTAATACAACTTGTTGCTTTTTGCATGCTATTTCAGGGCAAATGGGGAAATTAAAGTTATACCTAGTATGTTTCATGGAAGATAGATTACCAGTATATTCCCCCTCCCTTTTTTGTGTGACTGTTTTACTAACAGTAGGGGGATTAACTTTGCACTGGCTATCTACTTATCTACCTTACAAGGACCATACATGGAGCAGTTTGTGTCTCCCCCTTTAGCTAAAAAAATAACCGAAACCTTGCATTTTTCTTTTGGGATCAAAGTATGTTCTGTACCAGCTGTTTCTGATTGATGATCATTAAACCCTACACGATTTTCTTAATATGATTCAAATTGAAAGATGGCTGCACACCAGAATTCCATACGAGGTTACAAAAATACTACGGGAAGGAGGAAGATTATGGGATGTTCAGCTTTATGTTCATGAAATAAACCAATCATTTACAGCAGAACCCCTATTTTAAGATTTTCAGGGGGACCAGGAAAAATTTATGTAAAATCAGTGAAATGTTAAAGGGGTTGTTCACCTTTGAGTTAACTTTTAGTATAATGTAGAGAGTGATATTCTGAGACAAATTGCAATTGGTTTTCATTTTTTATTGTTTGTGGTTTTATAGATATTTAGCTTTTTATTCAGCAGCTCTCTAGTTTGCAGTGTCGGTAATTTGGTTTCTAGGGTACAAATTACCCTAGCAACCATGCACTGATTTGAATAAGAGACTGGAATATGAATAGGAGAGGGACTGAATAGAAAGATGAGGAATAAAACGTAACAATACATTTGTAGCCTTACAGAGCATTTGTTTTTAGATGGTGTCAGTGACCCCCATTTGAATGTTGCAAAGAAACAGAAGAAAATTGCAAATCATTAAAAAACTATGAAAAATAAATAACGAAGACCAATTGAAAAGTTTCTTAGAATTGGCCCTTCTACTATATACTAAAAGTTAACTTGAAGGTGAACCACCCCTTTAATAACAAGGGTTAAGCTTTGCAGTGTTAATGTTACACTATGGGGGCATGTGCAAAACTCTCTGTCAGTCACATACACAACCTAAAGCAATAAGTGATTGGTGCAGAACTACAGTATATAAGGGACAGACTAATTGGAATTGACCTTTTACAGACAGAACCATGGTAAATATGCATCTGGTTAGAATATGTACCTTTTTTATTTCACAAATAGCATTCAGTTAAAAATTCCAAAAAATCATTAAAAGAAGTACCCCATTACTTTGTGTAGGATCAGTGGCTCATGTGCAACACAGATGACAATGTTCATTAGCTGCTATTGTCAAGTTTGGCAGACCAGTTAGAAATGGTTTGCCACTAGCACTGCTCTTACAGGTACAGGAATGGGATCCGTTATCCAGAAAGTTCTGAATTACGGCATGACCGTCTCCCGTAGATTCCATTACCCATATCATACAAATTTTTTAAAATTATTACCATTTTCTCTGTAATAATAAAACAGTAGCTTGTACTTGATCCCAACTAAGATATAATTAATCCTTATTAGAAGCAAAACCAACCTATTGGGTTTTATTTAATGTTTACATGATTTTCTAAAAGATTTAAGGTATGAAGATCCAAATTATGGAAAGACCCGTTATCCCATGTCCCTAGTATTCTGGATAATAGGTCCCATACCTGTACCATATATGCATTGGCTTCCCGGGAGCCAAAACCAGCACGCTCATATGAATTGCCATACTATGGAAAGCAAGAAGAACTGTATACTGCCTCATAGCAGCACATATATTCGCAAGTTACTTGACAGTTGGCCCAGGAAAGATCTTAGTTTTTTGGAATTGTACCTCTCCTTGGCATCCTGGTGCATGCCCTCTGTGCTCGGTAGCTGGAAGTGGCTAACCAGTTATTTAGCCAGTTATTTCTTGTAAAAAAAAGAGGCTGCCACACAAGATCTTGCTGATGAAAGGTCAAGGAAAGGCAAAAAATCAAATCCCTTTTTTACTTTCTTTAATGAAAAAGAATTCTTTCCCCAATATACCGTTTTTATAAGAAGCCTGACTGTATTCCGTGAAATTCTCCCTTCATTTACTGCTGCTTATAGGAATTGTCAGACCGTCCCTAACTGCTGGGCAGGGAAACAGTCATACTTGAACAGCAGGGGGAGCCCCAGCCTTACTTCCCAGTCATGCAGAACTCAAGCAGCTTGCAGTTGTTGAGATTTGTATTGGATTTTATTTTTACCTTTACATCACAGTTACTGTTTCCAACTCCAGCTGCAGGGACAAAGATCATGGAGCCAGATTTAAACAGATAAACTGGGATTCTATTTGGAGGATTATTTTGATGCAGCCACTGGTTCTGCAGAGTTGGAGAAAGTTTGTATTAAACAATACAAAAACTATAAAATCCACATTAGATTACATGACAACACAGGACCCAGTGCAGTCTGTATATTCTGATTATTGATCAGTCTTGCTGTATTGGCTTCTGGCAGATATTATTTGACTTCTGCTGTTTTGATCATTTATGACAATCCCTAAGGAGCCCAGATCACACTGAGCATGTGCACAGTCTTGCAAAGATGTATAACAAAGTTACAAGATGACAGCCCCCTGTGGCCAACTTTGAAAGCATAAATCATTTGTTTGATTAGGCTTGTGGTGCAGTAAGTTCATTTTTATGTTTAGTATACAAAATACAGCATTTCTAGCCTTATTCTATTTTACACTTTCCTTTAAGTATATTTAATGTCATGCTACATGTCACATCCTACTTTTGTCAAGTTTACACTTGCCCCTCGATATGCCCTCTGTTTGCAAGACAGCCCAGAAAGGAAGACTGTTCGGTGCAACAGTATAGGGGCTTTTGCACATTTTCAGGAGCAAGGGTAGCTGTATGGAGCAGAATAAAAATAGATGATTGTATAATTTACATATATATTTATCATTCACAGGCTATTCAAGCCTTTATATGACCAATCAGCTGAGTTCAATTGATTCATTCCCCTTAATTTGGTGGTGGAGGGATACCACGTTTATTTCTCCTTCACTTTGACTTTGCCATGCCTCATGTTGAAAGCAAAGAAACCCACTGCTCTACTTTTGTACTGGTGTCATAGATTCTATGGTGGGTGGTTTTGAAAGACTTCAAGGACACTTGTGCATCACTTTATTTGTCTCTTTTAACAAGGATTTTTTTTTTTTTTTTACCCTTACCTGTAAAATATGTTGACTTAAGAATAAATTCTTTCTCTGTAGGTGGACTCGCACTACTGTCCCAGTTGCCTGGAGAATATGCCATCAGCAGAAGCAAAGCTGAAAAAGAACAGGTTTGTTGGTGAATATTTTATGTAACACAAATCACAGGCAAACATTGGCCGACACTTCACATTCCAATTGGTTGGAGGACGTAAGATTAACAATATGCAGAGATGTGTGAGGCAGTTTTTGGGCAAAATGGACTCCATGTCTAGAGTGGTAAAGCCAAAGGTTTAATTACTTTTTCAGGAATGACTAAATGTTGTTGATTCTTTTTTTTTTCCAACAGAAAGAGAAAAGAACGTTTGGTACCTTTTGTTTGCTCTTCTGTTAGTACAGCTTTATGCACCTTGTTAACAGCATTGAAATGTTTAGTTTGGACAAACCAACAGGGTGGTCGGTCTGGCTGACACTTGAGCTCACATACATGCTCAGGTGATTGGGTTATATGGCCAACTTTAGGTGCTCTGGCTATACAAGTAATTTACTACATCTACATGCTACATTAGGGGGCAAATTTACAAAATTCACGTGAATAGATCGTAGTTCGATCGAATATGATCGAATCACCATCGTACGATTTAATCGGATATTCGAATATTCAAATTTGGTCTCTTCGATCATCGAATACCGAATAGATCGAATGATCGGATATTCGATAATTCCATGATCGAAGGAATCAAAATTTTAAAATCCTTTGAATGCCTACTTCGCCAGATTGAACCTACCGAGTTGCAATAGAAGCCTATGGGAACCCCCCCAAGTCCCGCTCGAATACCATTCATACGATTGAGCGTTCGATCATTCGAATCGTACAAATTTTTCGGAGGCTCGAAGAAAATTTCACGATTTCTTCGTGAAATCGAACGATCGGTATCCGATCGTACGAATTCATCGAGAGTTCGAATATTGAGTAAAATGATAGCCTAAAACTATTCGATAAGCATTCGATATTCGAGTACATAGTCAATTGGACTTCCTTGACATGTCTAAAGTCGTTCAGCCTAAGGTCTTGTGACTATAAGGTCATAGAAATCCTCTGTGACTGTTTTATATAGAGGACTTACACATTACATATGTATATTATATAAACACAGATATATATGTTTTGGGGTAAACTAAATGTTCATCTGAAAGAAAAATGCTGATCAAGTGAACAAACACAAAGCACAAGTTCAGAAAAAAAACATCTGACAGTTAACATGAATGAAGTGCAAAATTTTACTTGCAGTTAGATTTAACCATACTGTCCTTAAGCTAAGAGATGATATAAGAATTTTTTTTTTTGGTTTACTTTTTACAGATGTGCAAACTGTTTTGACTGCCCTTGCTGTATGCACACTCTTTCCACCCGGGCAACTAATGTATCAGCCCCACTCCCAGATGATCCAGCCAAAACTACCATGAAGAAAGCCTATTACCTCGCCTGTGGATTTTGTCGTTGGACTTCCAGGGATGTTGGGATGGCTGACAAATCAGTTGGTGAGTTTTCAAAAAATAAAACAAAAATTAGATAGACCCTACACATGTGAAGAATTGTTTAAAATCTGGGAGGCATGGCTATCTTTTGTTCTTTGTTGCAGCTAGTGGTGGGTGGCAGGAACCTGAGACTCTACACACACAGAGGGTAAGTACATACCTGTAAATGTTAACAAATTACTTGTTATCTTGAAGGGGATCTTTTCCCCAGACATAAAAAGCTGTACAAATATGGGACCTGTTATCCAGAATGCTTGGGGCCTGGGGTTTTCCGGATAAGGGATCTTTCCATAATTTGGATCTTCAGTTCCAATATTTAAAAATAACAATACTGTATTACTATTTTTCATTACATTTTTCCCTCAACTAAGCTTAAAGGAAAATCCCAAAATGTAAACCCAGATTTCAACATCTGCAAATGTAGTACGCATCTGTGGCAAGTTCAGTTATTTTAATAAAGGTATTTTTATAAATAATGAACATTTTGTAAAAGATAATCAGTGGGAGCTCTCTGGAGCAGGAAATGAAAATACCCTAAAGCATTTACATATAGTAAGTTTAAAAAAGGTTACATAGTTAAATTGGGTTGAAAAAAGACAGGCCATCACGTTCAACCCCTCCTAATTAAAACCCAACATACACACACCCCTCCACTCTTTCACATTGGTGATAATTGTTATATTTATAAAAGAGTGTGATTTATTTTACACAAGGCTAACTCCAATAGTTTTCTATACAAGACACCAGCATGCATTATATCACCTGACATTCAAATGTAGAAATGTAAATATGCAGACTATCCGTGTTTTGTATACATAAACTGTGTTCCTCATACCTATTTTAATGTATACTCTCATCTCTAAAAGAATGAAGCATTCCTTTCATGTTGTGTCTATTCTCTAATATGGTTTGACTATGGCTTCTTTCTTCCTAGATTAATAAACTACTAGAGTATTACCAGCAACTGGCACAGAAGGAGAAGATTGAGAGGGATAGAAAAAAGCTGGTGCGCCGTCGCAACTATATGCCACTGGCATTTTCTGTAAGTGTCCTTGCTACTTAAAGGGGTTGTTCACCTTTGAGATAACTTTTAGTATAATGTAGAGAGTGATATTCCGAGACAATTTGCAATTGGTTTTCATTTTTTATTGTTTGTGGTTTTTGAGTTATTTAGCTTATTATGCAGCAACTCTATAATTTGCAGTGTCAGCAATCTGGTTTCTAGGGAACAAATTACCCTAGCAACCCTGCATTGATTTGAATAAGACCCTGGAATATGAATAGAAGAGGAACTGAATAGAATGATAAGTAATAAAAAGTGACAATAACAATACATGTGTAGCCTTACAGAGCATTTGTTTTTAGATGGTGTCAGCGACCCCCATTTGAAAGCTGCAAAGAAACAGAAGAAAATTGCAAATCATTAAAAAACTATGAAAAATAAATAATGAAGACCAATTGAAAAGTTTCTTAGAATTGGCCCTTTTACAATATACTAAAAGTTAACTTGAAGGTGAACCACCACTACATTTTTCATAGGCTTGAAACCTTTAGAAAAAAAAAGTGTGTGTTGAAACTTTAAAAAAAATAAAGAAGTGTGGGTGAAGTCTGTTTAAGGAGCTGCTATATTTCAGTTTATGAATACTAGACCTGCTGTTACAGTGGGGAAGGGAAAATAAACCCTAATTAGACTTTTTTATGTGGTTTTATCTCATAGCCACTTTGTACAAAGATAATCCTACTGGATTGAAGTTCACTTGTACATCTGTGCTGGTATAGATTTATTTCAGTCTGAGCAGGCTGCAAACACAGTAGCCAGATCAGCAGATCTTTACCTAATTGATAAAGCCAGGTAGGAGGCCAAATCAAGATGAAAGGGCCACATGCCGTAGGTGTCCATACAAGAAGACACTGGGGTCCTAGAAGCCTATACAGGGAAATGCTGTGCACTTCAATCAAATATTAGTTGGGGAGGCCATTATTTTATCCACATATCTGGGCCAGTAAATTGGAATAACTGAATCAGCTTCCAGTATCTGCCCACACATGGCTAGCTTTAGGTGATTGATTCTGCTGCACATACATCTGTATTTATCATTTTTTGTAACTGACCAATCCTACCTATAATGGCAGACCAAGTTCTCTGCACACTAGCTCCCATGTGGGTTACATTCTGAGCCCTACATAAGATATTTGGATGCAGCAGCACACAGGTTGTAAATGATGCTCCTGTAGAAGAAGCTTATTAAGAATTTTGCTCTTTGGATACTCGTGAAGAAGTAGCAGATGCCTTACTACAGGACAATAACCAGAATGTGCCATCCAGAGCAGTGACCTATATGTAATATATATATATTTGTTGTATTACTGACTGATTTCAGAGGTAACTGTTTTTCGTTTTTACTTTAACTGCAAACTTTGGGATTTTTCTACAGCAACACACTATTCATGTGGCGGTAAGTGGCACGGCTTTGTCTTCACTATGTTCTGCTTAATAATCACTTAATATCTGATAATTCATGTAACAATGTGAAATAACAAAGTTGCACTGAATCTACAATACACCTAAATCAAATATATTTTGTCTCTGCTTCCCAAATCTCTACAGATAATGACTAAAAGTGTATTTGAGTATACGTACACTGTAGTGCAGAATTAGCCATCACCTTCTGGATCCATTTGTGTAAAGCCGGCCATTCACTGGCTAATTAAAGCTGCTAACTTGGTTCCTGAAAGCCAGGTTGGCGGCTTATTGGCTTGTGAACGGGGCCCACAAATATCGGCTGCGCAGGTATTAAAATCCATTTGTACAAGAGCAGCGTTGGCGTGTTAATATGATCCAATTCCAATTATACAATTCTATTGGTAACAAGAATTCATGCTATCATACATATAATTAAAAATTGGCCGGCTGGCCTTTCTTAATATATACCACGCTAATTAAAACAATAAATACATGTCATACATGTTAAGTTTTAAAATGATCAAATCTAAAGGTTTATTCAAGTAACAAAAATAGCTTTTCGTGCCAGGGCCTATTATGAATCCCAGTCCGGACCACTGTAAGTTGCCCATGGAATTCTTTATAGAATTCACCTGAATAGCACCATCTAGAGGAAATAATTAATGGTACTGGTATTTACATATATAAAGAATGCATAATGCTTAAAGAACAAGTAAACCTTTTTTTTTCTATCTGTAAATTTGCTCTAAACAGC
>CM044436.1:11555167-11595282 GCA_024363595.1 Xenopus borealis | reverse complement strand
TGGATTTCAATGCAGAATTCTTCTGGAACAGCACTATTAACTGAGGCATTTTGAAAAAATGTTTTTTCCCATGACAGGATCCCTTTAAATCTCAACACCCATAAATATGTAGATTAATGGCTTTAGTTTTAACTGCATTTATTCAGCTGTATAGGTTTGGTAGAGAGGTTGGCACCATTGCCTTACATAGATTGTATAATCCATTCTGTGCTAGAATGTGCTTTCTACTAGCTCCATGCACATATACAGGCAGGTTAATTGGGCTCTTGTGGAAACATGTGTTGCATCAACATAAGACTTTTAGCTACACTGTGCCATTGTGATTGATTAATTGAATGCATGTTATGCGAGCACTATATAAGAAAATAATCTAGTCTTGTCTGATAACAGTTACCACTCTGGATCAGCGCTTGCTACAACCAGACTTTCAGCCCATATGTGCCTCACAGCTGCACCCTCGCCATAAACATCTCTTAATTAAGCGATCGCTGCGATGCCGGGTGAGTACCTAATGCTCAAGTTCTTCAAGAATTCAATTTACTCATTATAGTAAAGTATTCTTTTCTTTGTTTTTTTCTCTCTATAACCAGAAATGTGAACATAATTTGAGCAAACCTGAATTTAACCCAACATCTATCAAGTTTAAGATCCAGCTGGTGGCCCTGTAAGTTGATTGGACTTGAGTGTTAGGTGACTATGCCAAACTCCGCGAGAGTGTCGCGCAGATATACTTTATTTCTTATCCTTCATAATATCTTGAAATGTAATGTACTAGATCTAATGATTTAAACGTTTAACTTTAATTCATGGTTCATATGAACCAATGCTACTTCATATACATTGCTGGAAATGTATGTTATGCCCACTTTGTTGGGTAGTTCTTGTATTCCAGTGTAGACAGGGATGTGTAGATTCAGCCTAGGTTTTCTGGGTTAATAACTATAGTTACTAAACGATCTGCCCAAAACCCAGCATGATCTAGATCAGTGGTCCTCAAACTTGGCCCTCCAGCTGTTAAGGAACTACAAGTCCCACAATGCAATGATGGAGTCTGACAGCCACAGTCAGGCAAATGCATTGTGGGACTTGTAGTTCCTTAACAGCTGGAGGGCCAAGTTTGAGGACCACTGATCTAGTGTCTTGTGTTCTTTCAATTCATTTTAACTGAATGTATAGGTTATTCTATGAGGCCTTCCTTTTAAAGAAAAGGCTACGTTTAAGTGCACTCAGTTTCCTATTAATGTTTAGACTTTAGTCTGGGTGTTGAGCCCTGTGCACAGGGGACATTTGGCTGGAGCTACATATTTTGATTTCTATATCTCCTGCTTTATTACTGACTGAAAAATAGATGGTATCTCATCTGGACTCTGCACAGCTCACAATTGCACTCTCTGCACCAGGTCCTTCCTCGACCCAGCCCCACCAGATGCTAAAAATGCATGGGGGGGGGAGAGGACAGACTCCTTAGTGCAGAGTGTACATTTACTAATCTTCCCAGGGGACATTTAAGGTTTGTCTTGTCATTCTAAAGCTGGATATAATGTTTCCAGATTTGCTAAGGCCATTTGGCAAGTTTTTAAATACACTGGCCAAAGATATGTGCACGTATTTAAAATAAATATTACATTACAATTGTCCGTTCACAGTATGGACAGGTGCATTTCAAATAAAATGTTTAGAGAAATAGCTGCCTTTTTCTTACAGTATGAAACCTTGGTCTGTGGATACTTTAAACACCACAAAATTAAAGTGCTTTAAAGTAATTAAACTATAATGTATTATTGGACTGCACTGGTAAAACTGGTGTGTTTGCTGCAGAAAGACAGCTATAGTTTATATAAACAAGCTGCTGTGTAGCTATGGGGGGCAGCCATTTAGAGTAAGGCCAGCGGGAAGATTCAGGGAGATTTGTTGGCTTTAAGGAATAATCGCCTCATCTTTGGGATGACAAATCTCCCCGAACCGCTTCCCTCTGCCTTCCAGCAGCTTTAATGAATAATCGCCTGTGCCTATTCACACGCGGTGCTGGCTTTTCCGAAGTTGCTTCCTTAGGAAATTTCGAGCGATTTCGGGAAAGCGCAGTGCCGCCTGTGAATAGGCACAGGCGACGAATCTCCCCGAATCTTCCCATCTGGCCTGAGCCTAAAGCTGATAAAGGAGAAAAGGCACAGGATACACAGCAGATAACAGATAAACTCTTTTCCATACAATGGGATTCTTCAGAAGTTATCTACTATGTATCATGTGCTTGAATGACTGCCCTATGGCTACACAGCAGTTTGTTTATATAAACTACAGTGGTCTTTCTGGCTGCTAACTATTTATTATGTTAATTAAAACACTTCAATTTTATTGGTGTTACTGTTCCTTTAGGGCTAGGCCAGACGGGGAGATTCGGGGGCATTTTATCACCTGGCGACTTCTCGCCGCGACTTGTAGCCCCCGAACCTCCCGAACAGCCACTTACCTAAGCGCACCCGCGTTGCTTGAAAACGCCGGCGCGTATCCACACGGAGCGGCGCGCTTTTTAAAATTGCTCCAAATTGCCTCGCCAGGCAATTTGGAGCAATTTCAAAAAGCGCGCCGCTCCGTGTGGATACGCGCCGGCGTTTTCAAGCAACGCCGGTGCGCTTAGGTAAGTGGCTATTCGGGGAGGTTCGGGGGCTACAAGTCGCAGCGAGAAGTCGCCAGGCGATAAAATGCCCCCGAATCTCCCCGTCTGGCCTTAGCCTTAAACTTGGAGGTTTCTGTAACTGACTGTTTTCAGTAAAACAGTGGAGAAATATGGTAATAGCATTAAACAAGTGAGCCACTTATACGGTTTGCCTTTGCAGGAGCTATGTTCCAGAAGTAAGGATTATGTCTATCCCCAATCTGCGTTACATGAAGGTTAGTACCATTAAAGAATTATTTATTATTATGTTTCACAGAAGAAATAAATATTCCAAGGACTTCCCTTCTGGCTGTTTCTGCATGTCCTGCCGTTCAGTTATTAACACTCTCCGAATGTTTCATTAGATTGCAGACCCCTTTTACAGTTGACCCTACACTAGTTTGGTAACTAATGGGAATGTCTCAGTATTTTTTATAACTTTAAGGTCGTAGACTTATGAAGGGTTTGGCCGTGGGTGTACATCATAACAATATTCCTCCATATAAAGTTTGTATGGTTGTCTGTGTATTCTCAGAGTAATTTAAATGTGTTTTGGTGTTTTAGGAAAGCCAGGTCTTGTTAACCTTAACTAACCCAGTAGAGAACCTCGCTCATTTGAACCTTCTCCCATGCGAGGAGGGGGACCAAGATGACATCAACAGCTCGGCAAAGGTAACAAATCACGACAAAGGGAAAATTAAACTTTAAAAAACAGATACAATTTACCTTGGCCTGTCTACATTCATTTTTTCTGATATTATCAATGGATAATTGCCCGTTTTTAACACTGACCTTATTTGCACAATGTTGATATCTTCAGCGAGATCTGTAGTTACTGTAGCAGATTGTGATACTTTATCTCCACTGTAGGTGATTTTACCAAGCAAGCAGCTGGTTCTAGCAGGAAAAGATGCTGCCGCAGAGTATGATGAGCTGGCTGAACCCCAAGATTACCAGGATGATCCAGAGTAAGCTTTGAGACCCAGTTTCCGGTTATTTTGCCTTTACAATGGCTCTAAAATGTTTGTATGAGGGCTACTAACCCACAAAAATCAGCTGCTACTTGCCTATGAATTGCTGTGGGTTACTAGGTGGAAAGTTTGTGTCCCCCCCCCCCCCCCCCCCCTGCAGTAACATAAAACAATCTGTATCTGATTAGTTGCTATGCATTAAGCTGGCCATAGACGTAAGATTTTTGAAAGATCCAATGGTTTTTGTGAGACCACGATTGTCTCAAAACGATCGTTTAAATGCCTGATGTGTCCATCAACTAAAAAGACCATTTCAGGCGATATTGCCAGCAAAACTGAAGGATCGCAGCCTGCTTGCCCTGCAAACATAGGTAGATTGTATGGGGACTGATAAAGATTTTCTAACCTGGCCGATCAATCTTCAGACCGATGTCGGACGAAAAATCGTGAGATGTACGATCGTTGGTATCCCACTAACCGCACGATAATTTGACAGATTGGTCGGACTTCCCTAAGATTGGTCGTTCGGCAGGGAAAGATCGTTGCGTCTATGGGGAGCTTTACTATTCAGATCCTGACTTTCCAGTGCATTTAAATAAACCCAGCTTGACCTTTATTACTTTCGCTCCTTAATTTAGTAACTTAAGGTGGCCATACACGGACAGATCCGCTCGTTTGGTGATGTCGCCAAACGAGTGGATCTGTCCCTGATATGCCCACCTTGAGGTGGACGATATCGGGGTGATCCGAACGTGGGCCCTAGGGCCCAACGATCGGATCAGAATGGCACAGATACGGGCGGTCGGATCGCGGGACCGCATCAACGAACAGATGCGCACGCGATCCGATGGGATTTTTAATCCTGCCCGATCGACATCTGGCTAATTTACGGTCAGATATCGATCGGGGAAGCCCGTCGGAGGGCCCCCCACACAGGCCGATAAGCTGCCGACAGTCTGTTGGCAGCTTTTATCGGCCCGTGTATGGCCACCTTTAGATTGAAAAAATAGATGTCCGTTGAGGTTAACTTTTAGCTATATATCTATTTAAGACCTTCCTAACTGCTGGTTGATCCAGAGGAAGACAAAAACACCTTCCCTTAAGATTAATCTCCATATGGATTTGGCTGCATTATGCATTGCACATTCATTAATGATCTCCAGGCTGTGTACTCTGTAGTGTTGGTTCTGTGCTTCCAGGTACTTGATTTATATAAAATTACTGCTCTGATAATGCCCACTCTCATAATTCCCATTCTGCGTGTTCCTGGTTTTTGTCTCAATGAATGCTACTAAAGTGCTTGTTCTCTCTCTTTTCTCCAGTGTTGTTGCCTTTAGGAAGGCCAATAAAGTTGGGGTTTTCATCAAAGTCATGCCTCTTCAAGAAAAAGGAAAAGTGATAGTGAGTTTTAAGCTTAAACATGACTTCCGAAACCTGGCAGCTCCTATTCGACCTCTTGAAGACAGCGAATCCAGTTCAGAGGCAGTCTGGCTCACTCATCATGTGGAGCTTGACCTGGGGCCTGTGGTTCAAGCTGCTCAGTAAAATAGCTGGCAGCTGCACAGAAGCAGTTAACTGGGGGCCTCCTTCTCCATGCCTGAATGGCTAACGTGGTGGTACCAGTTGTTCAGGCAGCCACTGCTGAGAAACCAAGGGAGGGTACTAGTGTGTCTGCCAGTGGCATAGCTGTCTGTCCTTTAGGTGATCTCTTTAACTCTGTTAGGAACAATCTAGTTATGCCATACATGTTCGTTAAACTACAACCATCAATATTCTAAAAAGCCCACAAAGATCTGCACTTCCCACACTTAACTTTCTTCTTAGTATTTATACAGTGTAACTATATAAAATACATATGCTATGCTTGAGCAATCTCCCAAGCATCTCCTTACTTTGCTAGTTTTTCTATATCTGGGATATAGGACCATAGTTAATTTACCCAGAACTTGCTAACAGGCATATATTTTGTTCCTGACCCCTTGTCTGTGGGTGAAAAAAAAAAAAAAAAATCTCGCTATTTTACAATAACTTGGATATATTAATGCCTACTGCCCAATCCATGGCTTCTTGGCTTCCCAGCTTCTTTTAAATGGGAATGCCGTTAGTACCTCACAGTATTCTCGTTTACAGAATAAGCTATAATATATATGAATGCATCTGCTCCATTATTTTTGTTCGGCTCATACTTACATGCATACATACAAACATGAATTCACCTAAAGCAGAAAATGGCTTTTAATGCCATCTGTATGTGTTTGTGTGATGCATTGCCCAAAAACAAGATATGTTGTAAAGCCTTATTTATTGTTAGAAATAGCATTTTAACATTTCTGTGGGTGAACGTTATTACAGTGAAGTGGAAAAGCCCTGCATGAACTTATTATATGCCTTTCTAGCCTGGCTGTTTGGGGGGGAATAAAATACACTAAAATGACTGACATGATCACCTTATTTAGGCTGACTTCAGTCTAATTCAGTCATTTATTTTAAGTATATTCTGCTGCTTTCCCTTAGTGCAAGGGAAACATTCCCCCAAGTCTCTCCAGCTGGAAGCCCACGGCCTGATGTGTTGCTGCAAGGATTTCTATGACCTCAGCAATATACTTTTTTAATGCAGTTTTACTTGAGCTTGACCTGTCGGTTTGCCTTATATTGGATCTTCAGCATGCATTGCAGTTGCAGCTATATTTTACAGGATCCAATGCCAAAATGTTTTCTTCTGTTGGTCTAAAAAGTGAATATAGCTGTAATTTCTGCAAACCCATTTTAGTATGAGTAAGGTCACAGCTTGTGAGGCTTGGGTAAAAAATAATTTGAGGCCTGGGTTAAAAAAAAATAAAAAAAAATTTGAGAATGTCAAACCACCAGTCCATAGGAATCCATTTTTTTTTTATTTACTAGTAATGCTTATTCACATAGGAGGCGTGCCATTTTGCACATAAATAGATGTCAGTTCAAGTGTTTAAATAATAAAAAAAAAAAGCAATGCGTCTTTATGGGGATGTTACAAGTAGAGGGAACTCCTCACCTTTGCCTGTAACACTATAAAATGTAAATGTGCTTTGCAGTAGTAGAGATTTATTAGACTTAAGATGTGTAGTGTTGGCTAACATGCACAATGGCTTCTTACTAATACCAATCACATGTATTTAAACCAGTTTAAAGTCTGTGGCCATTTTTTTCCTATATCATGTTCAGGAATTGGTAATTATGTAGTCCAGTACTAGGATCATGCAGACCTTCTTGGTAGGGTATGGACTGTCTAATATATAGAGGCTGAACTTAAATTAGTTTTCCTTTCAATAAGCACCGTTTCACCACAGAGATTCACTTGCTCTCTGCCAAGATGTACGTGTAAAAAATAGACCAGCAATCAGCAGTATTTAACATATCCAGAACTACCACTGCTTGCTAGTTTTTTTTTTGTTTTCAGTATTTTAGCTTTGTAAAGGTGGCCGTTAAAGCTCTGGTATTAGTCCTTTAGACCAGTTTATGGGGGCTTCTGACGGGTCTCCCCGATCGATACTTGGCCAAGACATGGATTGGCAAGGTTTTCCTGGCTAACGAGGACCACATTGGCTAGTTGATGCAGTCCTACGACCCATCGGTGTCCATTCTCTTCCTTTTAAACCAATATCACCTGGCCAAGACATGGATTGGCAAGGTTTTCCTGGCTAACGAGGACCACATTGGCTAGTTGATGCAGTCCTACGACCCATTGGTGTCCATTCTCTTCCTTTTAAACCAATATCACCTTGCCGTTGGTGGGTTTATTGGGGAAAGATACGCTCTTTTGGCGACCTCCCAAACAGGCGTATCTTATTGTGTTTAGCCATTTCATGGCCCTTCAAGCTGTACAGTCTGGTTGTTGGTCCAGGTACCAAATGATCAGCTCATTCCAGTTTGGTCCAGAATATTGGCAGCTGAATTTAGTATAAATCTATTTCTGAATATATGGCCACTTAAATTTCTTGAAATTAGGTCAAGATACAGATTCTGATTAGAATTAAGGATGTATTTCCTTTCTAATTACAGATTAGGGGGGGAAGGTGCATTTATAATGAAATGCATTGATATTGGCACTTTAACAACAAAGTAAACCATGCAAAAACCCCATAAATATAATTTATAAAGTTGGGCTATGGTTTTTTTTCTGTGAAAATGTGGCCAAGTATAAAATCCAGGTGTAGCAATTGTTTGAATTTAGTGGCAATGCATTTTACGCCAGTTTTCATTCCATAAATATTTCACTGCCTGAATTTCAACCGTCGTAATGGTTTAAATAACTGTTTTCCAGAAGAAAACAATTCCAACTATTATCCTGTAATAGATTTCTTCTATTGTGAGTTATGTTGACGGCATTAATAGCAAAACCAGAATTTACCCGCCCAAGGCAGTTTGTACGGAGATTCTTTCTATTTATTAAAGTACAACTATGACTGCATTTATTTTGGGACAGGTGGGGTTTTGCGGTTTTAATGCAAATGACCGTAACATTAATCTACTGCCTAATAAGTTTGAAGTTGACAACAATCTGCTTTCTCCATTCATTAACTGGACTTTTTAAATCCTTTCAGAATGGATTATATTTTTTCAGGTCTGAAAAAAATTACAAAAATTTACACCGTTCTTTAGAAAGAATCCCTGAAATATTTTTTTTTAAAACCCTAGGGGGCATAATTAGATAAGAGCCATGTTTCAATTTTTTTTGTGACAAGCAAAATAAATATGCAAATACCATAGTATTGCTTTTTCTGGTGGGTTATTTGAAATAAACTGCAAGGGTTCCAAAAGGTGCTAAAACAGTACATTGACTTTAAATTCCGTTCTGCTAGAGCAGGGATCCCCAACCTTTTCAACCCGTGAGCAACATTCAGATGTAAAAGGAGTTGGGGAGAAACGCTAGCATGCATAACGTTCTTGGGGTGCCAAACAAGGGTTGTGATTGGCCATTTGGTAGCCCCTATGTGGACTGGCAACCTACAGGAGATTCTGGCAATACATATGGTTTTTATGCCACAAAAACTTGCCTCCAAACCAGTAATTCAAAAATAAGCACTTGGTGTGAGGCCACTGGGAGCAACGTCCAATGGGTTGGAGAGCAACATGTTACTCACGAGCTACTGGTTGGGGATCACTGTGCTAGAGCTTGTGTTAAGGTGGCCATAGACGCACAGATAATATCGTACGAAATGAATTTTCGTACGATATTCGGTGCGTATATGGTGGGAAATGAGCCGACCGATATCGTCAGAAGATTAAGATATCGGTCGGCTGGTTGATCGGGCTGGACGGAAAATTTTGATCAGATGCCTTTGAAAGCTCCCTGAACATTGGCCATTGTTAGTGCTGAATCGTCAGATACAAGTAGAATTCTATTGTTTCTACCTGTATATTTGACGATTCAGCTCTACACGTGTGTGTTGAAACGAACGATCTTTCTTGGAAAGATCTTTTCCGAGAAAGATCGTAATTGTTACGTCTATGGCCAGCTTTAGAGTTCTGAGCCAATGAGATCTGCAAAAAAGGAATAAGAAGAGCCACAGCCCGTTATCCCTCCCACTTCAAACTAGTAACAATGAAAGCTATGCAGGCCATATGTTAGAATCCTGCATTGGGAAAGGTTCCTATGGAATACCCACAAAGCAGTGAGGTTACAGGTGGAAAGTCCAAGATTCCCTGACCATGTGGTTGGTCTGTGGGTACAGTGCCGGGGTTCACGGGTTGACTGCAGGAATATTGTGGTCAGGGGGACCTGGTTGGGCCAGGTTTAGCTCAATCGGACCCACACTGGACTCTACCATAGCTTTCTGGGTTGAAAAAATATGCCACTGTATTACACTGCTTGATATCTAAATTATATAGAAAAGGATGCCATTATTTCTTTTGAAAGAAAATAAATTACTGCTGATGCTGGATAGCTAATAGACGCTGATATAATAATGAAGATTTGGCATTGGATAATACAAATAGGGGGAAGATCTTTATGAAATATATTAGAGAATCATAAAAATAATTTTGGGTAGAGAATTGAATGTATTTTAGACAGAGCTCATGCTGATCTAATTCCATTTTTGGTGGTCACAATGACCGTGCCGCAATGACTTTCAGGTATCTGTGCACCATACAATTTTCTGCTGAAGACCAAAGCACAGGGAGAATATGTTTTTGTCACAGACGTGGGTACAAACTGATACCTTAGAATTCATCAATTACGGCTGTGAGGACATAATATTTATTTATAGCTAAGAGCATCTCGGCTCCAGCGATCTGTACTTTCAAAAACTTGGTTAGATAAAAGGATTTTGAATAATAGTTTAATCTTTGTTCTCTCTTTAGATTGTCCACATCTTGTCAGGACATGTACAATATAGAGCCTGATTTAAGCAACTTGCCCGACTGTCCTATTTATGCTTGGTTGGTTTGCCTGGGCTAGACGTTTTATACAACATTAAGGTGGGGGTCCTCAATTATAGCCGGATTGTGCAATGTACAGTAAGTCTGTAAGGGCGGAAATACAAAGGTCTATCTATGACCGTGGTGACAATTGCATTTTTTTTTTTTTTAATCTGGGCTTTCGTTTTTTTGCTAAATCCTCCAGTATTACTATCCATGGTAAGTTGTTTGCAAACGCTACACTCCATTGCCACATGAGGAAATCTAATGTGCAACATTCTATACCTGAGTGCATGGGGAGCAGTGCCCTTTATACTTTCCTCTCCAATATTGACCTTGTGTTCTATCATAAGAACCTGGACATAACAGGAAATATTTGACTTATAGGAGAAATAAGCAAAGCTTTCTAGTAATACATAAGCTTTTTCATGAAGAGGTCCACCTGTTACAGCTCTGTGGGTATCTGTAGGGCCGCCATTAGAAATCACGGGGCCCCGCACAACAAAATTGTCTGGGCCCCACCCAGGCACCCATGCCCCGCCCACTCCACAGCAAAGTTGAAAAGACCACACAGACATCAGCGCTAAAAAAGTAACCCCCCACGGCTCCCTTATTAATTAAAAAAAATTGGGGCACCAAAAAATATATATTTTTAAAAAACATTGGTGCCAGGGCCCCCCTTACAAGTTAAAAAAAAATTGGGGCACCAAAATATATATATTTTTTAAAAACACTGGCGACAGGGCCCCCCTTACAAGTAAAAAAAAAATTGGGGCCCAAAAAATAATTTTATAAAAAAACATTGGCGCCAGGGCCCCCTCTTACAAGTAAAAAAAAAATTGGGGCGCCAAAAAAATATATTTTTTTAAAAACATTGGCGCCAGGGCCCCCCTTACAAGTTAAAAAAAAATTGGGGCCCCAAAGAATATTTAAAAAAAAAAAAAACATTGGTGGCAGGGCCCCCCTTTCAACTTAAAAAAAAAAATTGGAGCCCTATAAAATATTTTTTTTAAAAAATTGGTGACAGGGACCTATAGAACAAAACATTGGAGGCCAAGGGATAAAAAAAACAAAAAACCCCACATTGGTGTCAGTAGAATTGAACTCGTGGCTTCAGGACTTCAGCATCCTTTCGTGACATCGGGTATTTTCGCCGCTTCAGGACTTCAGTGTCGGCTCCTTTGTGACTTTGTGTCTTTCCGGCACTTCAGGACGGCACTTCCGCGATCGGAAGGAGCCGCATAGGCTCGGCGCTGGAAGGGGGGGCTGGCTCTTGGAAAAATGCAGCACGGCCAGGCCCCCCTTCAGCCCTGGGACACTAGTCCCCCCTGATGGCGGCCCTGGGTATCTGGTATGGGGTTTTTCATTCATTTCTATAAAGAGCAGTGCCAAGTTGACTGGATCACTTAGGTTAATGGCACACCAGTCTGGTTATCCTCCTGTGTAAAATACACACCCATCCTCTACATTTGTTAAATGCACTTTATCAGCCAGCATGAACACAGAATAGGGGGTCTACACCTGATCAAGGGAGGTGTACAGTGCTGGACTGAGAATCAAAATAGGCCCTGGCATTTCAGGTACACAGAAGCCCAATCATCCCACTTAGAGGCCCAAACAGCCTCCACCAGCCCACTAAATTGTGACTTTCTATGGTAACTTATAGCAGCCCATCTGGCATTTGCCCTAACCTACAGATTGCCAGTCCGGGCCTGGAGGTGTATACCCCCTCAAAACGTTATTTTGCATCTTTGTGGTAAACCTGGATCAATAAAGGATTCATTTCACAGCAAGAAATGGTAGAGTGCTTTATCCATTTGTGATTCTGCGGCCTACAGAACTACACACTGGAACCCATTCTCATAATATAGACATTTGTAGCCAGGAAAGAGAGCATTTGTGTTTTTTAGATGGGATCCATGACCCTCATGTGAAAGCTGGAAAGAGTCAGAAGAAGAAGGAAAATAAAAAAGACTATACAAAATAAATAAAGAAGACCAAAAGCTGCTTAGAATTGGCCAATTTAGAACATACTAAAAGTTAAGCCAGATGTGCTCTCAATGCATAATGATAATCAGGGGTACTGGGGGATAATGGGATCTTCGTTTTGGGGTATTTATGGTATATTTTGCTAATTAAAGTATATAGCAATCAGGCAATGGTTCCAGTGATAGACTGAATGCCAGTGAGAAGAGCGCTTGTAAGGAACTCTGATAAAAAGACATTACACTTCTACAATAAAATCTTGTTTCTGAAGACAAGCAGAACCATGCACCATGGGAAACTGGGTATCTGTTACCATTGCTCACCTTATACTAACAGCTTATTAAATATACCTTTTATCATACTCACAAACAGAGGAAATTTCTTGGGCCTTTGTTTATTTTCAATTAATTGGCCTGTCCGAATGGATTTTTCCCAGAATAGGATGCGCGCATCACAGCGGCATTACTTTCCAGGCATTGGCAAGTTGCAGATGGTACTTCTGTAAAAAACGGTCCGCACACACTTCTATAGCAGTCGGGGAGTGAACCCCTTTTATTTCATGCCACCTCAATCAACGTTTCGGGGGGTAGTACCTCCCTTCTTCAGGATACAAGTTCCATTGATTGAGGTGGCATGAAATAAAAGGGGTTCACTTCCCGACTGCTATAGAAGTGTGTGCGGACCGTTTTTTACAGAAGTACGTTGCTAAGGAACCCGGCAGGGTTAACGGTGGACCAGCACCATATTGCAGTACTGTGGAAGGGAGGTGTGCGGTAAGGATTTCACAATTGCTTTGGAAGTTGCAGATGGTACCATTTTGTTAATGAGGATTCTTCATATTGGAAAACCTTTTATGTCTAAATAATGTGCATGCTGCAGTCTATAATGAGGGAGTAAAAAAAGAAATATTTTGCTGGTGAAGATCAAGTCAACAAGCCTAGCAGGGAATCTGGAGCCTCAGTATATGGAAATGGTTTTACTTCAAAGAGAGGACAGGACTTTGTTACTTAAATTCCTCATATATGTCGGCGCCTGCATATTTAGTGCTGAAACCGTAGGCCTTCCTTGTACAACGTTCTGTGCTGTTCCCCAAGAGGATTATTTGATATGCAGATTGGCCTATGCTAATGTAACTGTAAGATAAGCCTGGCGGGCATTGGAAAAGCTTCCAAGTATGGCTCACATGTTTATTGCATGACTTAAATAGGCAGAACAGCGATCAGGCTGCAAGATAAACCTGCTTTTATTAAGCTGCTGAGTGACTATATTTAACATAAAGAACTCCAGCCAAGCAAGTGTTCAGAAGTGATACGGTAGCTACAATAACTGAATCTGGGTCACTTGACTTTGCTAGGGTCACAATGAGATTTGTTGGGAGTCTCCGCAACCACGTAATTGTATTTTAAATCTGATCTTAATTCATTTACATGTTATACCAATGTATATATGCAGTTACACAGTCAATTAAAATAATCAGTGATGCTCTGGATCCCTAATCTTTAGACTGAACCTCTATGTAACAGTTGGGTGAATCCTAAATCCCACTCTTCAGTTCACAGTTAAGACTGAAGTTGAAGCAAAGTCCTACTAAAAGAGCTGGAATTATAATGTATCCCAATAGAAATTTTTCATTAAGCCTATCCATAAAATGGATAACCATTATCAGTGACAATTTGGCCCCCCATGCCAAAATTAATCTCTTAAAGGGATATATATATATATCAACTCAATATGGTAGCAGCACTCTCCCAATTTTGCAAGCGTTCGTGGTGCACAGCCTCAGGGGGGATTGCCGAGTCTCTCCTCCTTGTCATACAGAGCAACACAGGAAAAAGGCAGCACTCACTGGTTTTGAATCAAAAAGGTGTATTTAGAGATAAAACATCACGCCATCAGGCTAACATCAAGCCATCAAGCTCAGGCTACGTTTCGGACATGCATTTATCAAGCCAAAAAAGTGTACAGGGTAATGCATGGTCATGTGATTTTTAAGGAGAAATGCAGGAAATGACATCAGTTACTCGAGTATTCCTATTGTTAAATACAAATGGCTTTAAACAGATTGTATCTAGCTTATCAGCGTTGACATCTAGTTATCAGCTTCATGTCGGCAGAAATAAAAAAATTTTGTTACATACTTTCTATCAATAAAGTCCACTGGTATTATATTATATACTCTTATATATACCTTTGATGTCATTTCCTGCATTTCTCCTTAAAAATCACATGACCATGCATTACCCTGTACACTTTTTTGGCTTGATAAAGGACATGATGCATGTCCGAAACGTAGCCTGAGCTTGATGGCTTAATGTTAGCCTGATGGCGTGATGCTTTATCTTTAAAGGAAAAGTAAATGTTTTTCTTTTTCTTTCTGTAAATTTGCTCTAAACAGCCCCCCAGATTAATGTACCTTAGTCCCTGCTGCAAGTCTGCTCTGGTTTCTGTGTTATCAGCAGCTTGTTTCCCCTTCTTCCTGGTGCAGAGTGAAGCCCAGCCCCTTAGTTTACTGAGCAGTCCATTTGCTGCTGTTCCACAATAGAGAGGAAGAGGGAGCCAGTGTTTCATTAGTAAGCTAGTTTCCCCAAGCAAAAGCTGCTACACACACTGCTCTCTGCTATGTCATAGTATGCAAATGATCTCCTGGACTAGTCCAAGATATAAGGTCAGCTCAGAAAGCTAAGGGGCTGGGCTTCACTCTGCACCAGGAAGAAGGTGAAACAAGCTGCTGATAACACAGAAACCAGAGCAGACTTGCAGCAGGGACTAAGGTACATTAATTTGAGGGGCTGTTTAGAGCAAATTTAGAGATAGAAAAAAAAAACGTTTACTTGTTCTTTAAATACACCTTTTTGATTCAAAACCAGTGAGTGCTGCCTTTTTCCTGTGTTGCTCTATATATATATATATATATAAGCTAGATATATATATATAATAGTGCTGCTCCAGCAGACTTCTGCACTGAAATTCTGTTTTTCAAAACCGCAAACAGATTGTTAAGATTTTATTTTTAAAACTGACATGGGGCTCGATGTATTGTCTCCTGGCTGCCCCCAGTCATGCAACTTGTGTTCTGATATACTTCAGTTACTCTTTACTGCTATATTGTAAGTTGGAGTGATAACAACCCCCTTCCCCAGCAGCCCAACAGCAGAACAATGGGAAGGTAACAAGATAGCACCTGCCTGATAGATATAAAAACAGCACTCAATAGTAAAAATCCATGTCCCACTGTGACACCTTCAGTTACATTGAGTAGGAGAAACAACAACCTGTCAGAAAGCAGTTCCATAGTGCATTACTGGTTCTTTCTGAAAGCACATAACCAGGCAAAATGACCTGATATTGCTGCCAAGAAACCAATATTACAACTATAAAAAATACACTTGTTGGGTTAGGAATTTCATTTTACATGGTAGAGTTAACTATTTGCAATGTAAACAGTCTAATTTATAAATAAAGACAGAATCCATTTAAAGTTACCAGGAATTGCAGGTAACTTGTGTGAGTTTGGAGCTTGGAGTACAAAACCACCCCTTTTATGTTGCCATTTAATAGTTTTGTGTTATTTTCTATCACATTAAAGCAAGGGTTCTAGATTGGTAATACAAAATAATGGATTTGTGGGAAGGGCACTTAAAGTGGACCTGTCACCCAGACACAAAAATCTGTATAATAATAGTCCTTTTCTAATTAAACATGAAATCCAATTTCTATTTTTTATTAAAGCATTCATAGCTGTTGTAAGCTCATTTAAAAATCTCAGCAGTCAATCAAATATTGTCTGCCACTCCTCTATGCCTTAGGCATAGAGGCGGGGCAGACAATTACTTTCACTTTCCATTCAGCACTTCCTAGATGTCACTGCTCCCCACACATTCCCCCGTTATCTTCACTGTTTAATTGTGTAGCCAGAGCATGAGGATGAACATCAGGTCCCCCATTCTGGTGCACAAACAAGATTTTAAGATGATGCAAGGCTTGCCTTAATAACAGTGTCCACAAAATGGCTCCTGCCTGCTTGCTATAATTATGAATTCCCAGACTGAAGGAAACAAGATTCAAATAATTTATATAGAGTAATTAAAGTTCATTTTGATTGACTAACTTGATAAAATAGGATACTGAATAATTTTTTTTGGTGACAGGTCCACTTTAAGGGCCAGGCTTAGGTGGGCAAGTTGGTGGATGCAAAGCTGCCTTTTATGAACTCTGGTGTTTGTCCTAAACTCTGGACTGCAGGGCACAAATGTGAAAAGGATCTCCTACGCAGATAGCAAAGTCAGCCACTGTAATCACATATTGCATGACAAATAGGCACTCCCCTGTGATATTTACTTTCCTTGCACTTTAATTGCTCACTGCAGTACAGTATGTGGCCAATGAAATACTAACTGGCCCAGTGGCTGCTCGCAACCTGTCTCTCCCCCACTACCTACCCACTTGCAAACCCACCTCTTCATTTGCTACAGCTGCCATAGTTGTTCTAACTTTTGGCTGTCACTCTTTTTTGTTTCCAGCACGTCATTCCCTTCCTCCATTTCCAGGTTCCAATCTCGCTAGAACTCCCTCAATCAAAGGCCAAAGACTTAACTGCAATATCATTGGCTGGACAATGAAAAATCTTCTGCCTACCCCTAGTTCCGGCCCTGATGAAGTGCATATCTCCATTGCTGGTCATGATAAGTTCAAAATCATGGACCACAAAAGGGTGTATGGGCAGATCATGGAGCGCGTATATAAAAAACTGAATAAGACCAGGGCAGAATGGGATGTTACTCAAAATATCCAGATTTTTTTTTTATTTTTAAATGTTTGTATATGTGCTATAAATACATCATTTGGCGGACAGCATTAATTCTCTCCTGGGGGACACATACCAGCACCCTGTTCTCTACCAGCCAACAATAATCTACATCAGAGGTGTTCCGTTTGCCCCATCATCTATCCTAACACTTTGAAATGGAAAGGGGTCAGGTTGTAACCTTCAACCATGGCAGTAACTAGCAAAACTTTGGGGGCGCCAGGTACGTACCTTCCCTATTGCATACCTCTAGTCCAGCTGAGCGTATAGATTATTTTGGAACACTTAATAAGCACAAACACAATCCTCACTACCTAAAGAATAGCATTAATGTGAAATGAAGGCAACATTTACTCTAGAGACATAGAGATAAATTGCTGCATATAGTTAGCCAAACCATATGAATGCGTACAAGATCCAAATCAAAACTAATATTATAGAAAAGCTAATAAATGTGCTCCAGAAAATCAGCTGACTACAGGTCTGCAGTTTCAGGTATGAATTTCATAGCCCACCCCCGAGGTGTCCTGTTGAAGCTGGGTCTTTTGCACATTAGTTCTAGTCCGCTGGTGGCCTCCTCTATCTGAGCTTGTAGTTCTTCAAACATAGTTGGAGCGTTTGTATTTTCAAGTAGTGATAAACTCCCAAAGGGGATCGGCGTGCTGCAAAACATAGAATGAAACAAAGAAGTAAATACATTATATAGCAGTTTTTCTATATGTCCACTGACTGTAACCTTTGCGAAACAAGCTCAGTGTTGATCAGAAGGAATATATTACCCAGCAAGCTGCAACCTTCTAGGGAAAACCCATCCCAAGTCTTAAAATTAGGAATTTAATTTGTAGTACATTTGAGTGCAATAAAGGGATTATGTAAAGGGAAAAAACCTAGTGGACCCCACCGACCGAGACCCACTCCCTGCATGAGACCCCTGACTGGCCCAGATGGCCTGCATAAGAAGAAAAAACAGGGTACACCAATGTTGGTTGCGGCTAAAGCAGAGGGGTGTGAGGGCCCCTGAAGAGTAACCCCAGTGGCCCCAGTCTGACATTGCTTACTCTGCCTCTCTTGCCTGAATTAGCAAACCATTTGTTCCATGTATGGGACTTAATTTATCTCCTCTGCAGCTGCTAACTCAGAGATGTCAATGTACTCCATGTCATGATCCTGATAATGTTCCACTCCTGGATTTATCTCAAAAGGCTTGGAGTGAATCATTATCACCCTCCTCACATGGGGTTGGTTTAGCTCTCTGCTATCTTGAAATCAATGATCAACATCAATAAAGGGATCATGTAAAGGTGCAGATTGTAAATGCTTACTCTCAGGGTGGAACTGGGCCAGGAGGACACCGGGTAAAAACTCAGTGGGCCTCACCGATCCAGACCTACTCCCTGCCTGAGACTTTGGGAGACCCCTGACTAGCCCAGGCGGCCGGCATAAGTAGAAAAAACAGGGTACACTGATTTTGGTTGCGGCTACACATGCCCTTTGTCAAGTAGCAAAAGTTACAAAGGGCATGTGTGCCTGTAGTTTTTACTCACTCCTAATAAATGAAGATCGCAGCAAAGTTCTGTGCCTCTGCTTCCTCCATTCTCGTAATTCGTTATTGGCTTTATTAGTGCCTGGGCAGGAGCACAGGAGGTAAGCGATAAGAGCAGGACTGGACTGAGGATCAAAATAGGCCCTGGCATTTCTGGTACACAGAGGCCCAATCAGCTCACATAGAGGCCCAACCAGTCCCCACCAGCCCACTAAATACTGACTTTCTATGGGACCTTATAGCAGCCCATCTGGCATTTGCCATAACCCACATATTGCCAGTCCGGGCCTGGATAAGAGGACATTTTATACACTGCTACTACTATAAACCCATTTTTGTAGTGATAGTATCCCTTAAACCACTGGTTTATCACTCTGATGCCACCCTCATTTCTTTTTCTAATTCCACACTCCTTTCTACAACACTGGCTGGAGGTGGGATAATGCTCCAACAACCTGGAGTATCAAGGTATCTCTGCCCTATTAGAAGCACTCCAGTGTGAGACAGGAATGCTGGATTTGTAACTAACATTTGGGTACTGTTCCTTCTGTTCGGTACAAAAGGTGTAACAAGTCCATGGCGGGTACAACCTGTATTTTAAAAAAACAAGGTTGAAACAGAGAGAGAAGTGGGCAGGCCCATGACACTGCCCAGGGAAAAATAGACTTTATTAGGTTATATTCTCTAATAAAACGCTCCAAGCTTCAAGACCTGTGAAGGATCGTGCAAGTTACTGTAGGAATTGGAGTACTGACTGGAGGAGACTTCTACATTGCTTCAAGGGTCAAAACCAGCAGTGAAGAAAGGGACAAACATTGTCAACTGTATTTACATATACAAATAACATTAAAACTACTGAACATTTTAAATGAATGTATATTGGAAAATTACTTGGAATTAAAATGTCTTTCAATATGCCAAAAAATATGCAGGTGAACATAAAAGTTTGTAGCAGCACATGTGTTAGTGCTCTGTGTAGCCGTATGGGAATAGGGCTGTTTTCATTTAGGCCCCATATGAGTTTGTAGCTATCAATATAATTTATCATTTCACGTTTTCCAGCGATAGAGACAGGATGGAAGTTTTATGAGAATTCCTAAAAATAAACATATTGTAGACTGTAACTTGCTGAAATTAACTACCTCCGACAACACACATGGTTTAAATGACTTCCATACACCTAACCCATGAGCTGAAACCCTTTAAACCATGTGTATTAAGCCAAACAGGTTGCTTGTTGCAGGTCAGAATAGACTGATGTTTGGAGTGGTTTTTGGGGGTGGAGGGGCACTGCTGTAATTAACAGAATCAACCATCTGGTTTCTGGTGTCTAAACATCATATACATTCAGATGAAAGCGGCCTCTCAAGTTCATTAAAGAAAATGAGATGCAAAACTTTCACAAAACTTCTTGCCGAATAATACAAGGCTCAGACGTTATTGCATTGTAAACCAAGAGTAAGATTATTTTCTTTGTGGTTTGGTCCTTTGGGTCATGGGTTCATAGATGATGTTTCATGTTCTCCATCTGCTATAGAAGCTAAAACGCAAAGCTCTTAAGCTTCAGGCTAAACTCCTGCTCTGGCACTGTTCAGTCATGGAGCACTTTGTTATGGATGCAAGGAACTGAAATCTTTTTATGGTGATGAATCTGTTTCTGTTTTCCTAGGTATTCCTGGATGCAAAGGGATATTTAGGGCCAGGATGATCCTTTGTTGGAAGTGAAGACTTTTTGTCTTTCATGGTGTTTCCATGTTTCTCAGTGATGACCAAGCCCTTTGACGTTGCTCCTATTGGCCTTAAAGTAGGAGTTCTGAAATGGAGGCCATTTTTGGAGGCATAAGAACCATGTGTATGGCCAAACTGAGCCTCCTGTAGGCTGCCAGTAATTATAGGAGCTACCATATAACTAATTACTCTTATCGGGCGCCCCCTAGGAACTTTTCATGCTTGTGTTGCTCCCCAACTTTTTTTTTTTTTTGTTCAAACTATCTTAAAAGTCACCTTCAGCACATAATAAGAGATATGTAAATGCCACCTAAATGTTGTAGCATTAGAAATATACAAGTCTGTAAATACGGATTGTCTCCCATCAGGTTGGTCCGCATCCTCTGTACTGAGTGAGCCATGTGGGTAGGGCAACCCCCAATCAGGCAGAAATACCATAAATGTTAATCCAATTCAGTTGCTGCATATATCAAGATCTGTAGCTGTAACGTGTGCTCACCTCATATATTCTGAGCTGCCAAGAAGTAATGAACCAGTTACATATACTGAAATCATTTTATTTTTACAATGCATCCCGTGGAGTTAAGAAAAAAAAAGGTCACTGTCAATTAACTTTGCACAGAGAGTGAAAATCACAACTGCGCACATCGATAGAAAGACGGTGGTGATATTAACTTATTATGTAGCGATACCGAGCGTTTTAGGTTACAGGGAATATAATTGGGAACTGTTATCACAAGTGTTTTCATTTGCTGAATAAGACAGAATGTGGCTTAAGGGCATATGGCTTCAATTAATTCATCATTACCGAGTACAGATGACTATGAACTAAGAAGGTGTTTTAATGCCGATTCTAAATATAGATCCTGTAAATACCATCTTCTCCAACACAAATATATCATTTCATCAAATGAGGTTGAAATCAATTTATTATGAATAGCTTCATATTTCAAAGGAAAATAATCAAATCAGTTTGACCAAGGGTTTCATTCCACAATTTGTGAAGGCTCAACCTTAATTTACTCACAGTTGGGATGATACCCATGGATACATGTAGATTCTATTTCTTACAGAAACATTATATAAAGTATTATAGAACAGATATATTTATAGAACAAAGGTTCCCACGCTGTGGTTGTGGCCTGTTTTCTTCTGGTTAATCTGAAGTTAGCAATTAGGATGAATACACGTGTGGCGATTCTTCACCGTGACTTTTGAAACAAATCTAAACAGATTTTTTAATATTCAGTTTTGAAATCTGACATGGGGCTAGACATGTTATCAATTTCCCAGCTGCCTCTGGTCATGTGACTTGTGCCAGCACTTTAGGAGGGAACTGCTTTCTGGCAGGCTGTTGTTTTTCCTTCTCAATGTCATTGAATTAGTCACAGTGGAACATGGGTTTTTACTACTGAGTGCTGTTCTCAGATCTACCAGGCAGCTGTTATCTTGTGTTAGGGAGCTGTTATCTGGTTATCTTCCCATTGTTCTGTTGTTAGGCTGTTGGGGGGGGGGGGAAGGGAGGGGGCTATAGCACTCCAACTTGCAGTACAGCTGTAAAGAATGATTGATGTTTATCAGAGAACAAGTCACATGACTTGGGGCAGCTGGGAAATCGACAATATGTCTAGCCCCATGTCAGATTTCAAAATGAAATTAAAAAAAATCTGTTTGCTCTTTTGAGAAATGGATTTAAATGCACAATTCTGCTGGAGCAGCACTATTAACTGATGAATTTTGAAAAAAACATTTTTTCCAGTTAAAAATGTGTCTCCACCCTATTATTCCGCAGAGGTTCTAACACACTGGCAAGACATTTCTTTTTTCTTACTTACTTTTTTTTCAATCAATGTGCCATTTCTCTGTAATAAGAGAGCAATGCACTTGTGTGGTGTAACTATAGAGGAAGCAGGCCTCACAGGTCCCATAAAAATGGGGGCCCTGTATCTTGGAGGTGGGTTCTTCTATAGCTTGAAAATCCCCCTCCCCAGCGGCTTCTTTTTCGTGAGTGGCCAGCTTGTGTACAGCTAAATTGTGTTTACGTAATTTTAACAACTTTAAAAAAAAATCCATTCAGAAAACAAAACAATCCAATTGAGTGTAAAAAAAATTCAGCTTAACCCAATTAGCGCACACATATGATGAACAATTATAATGTGCCCCTTAAAAATGTATTTCCTTACCCCTTCTCTCCTATAAAATACACTATTTTAAGACATGTAGGCCACTGGCACATATCTTGTCTTGCCAATGTAGGTGGCATGGTTTGTTATCTTAAAACCTTCAAACACTCAGAACATCTTCATTTTCCAGGGTGCTTTACTTGAACCCAATCCCCAAAACACAATTAATGAAAACTCTTTCCCAAACAATATGATCAGCTGTTTGGAAAAATTGGTCTGTTGTCTTGTTGCATTCATGCAGGTTATAGATGACAGTTGTACTAGTGTATGAACCAGTTCCAATTGTTCTGGTACTAAGGTGACAATGTTACCTGCAGCTAAATTCTTACCTCTTGTAAGTTTAATTCGTTTATTTATAACTGCTTTATTAAATAATCCTTTAGAAAAGCACAGTACCTGTTAAAGCTGCGGTATGTGAGATTAAGAGGAGTCTTTGGTGGTTCAGGTAGGGATTCAGTGACAGATACCAAAGTCTCTACGTTCTGCTCCTCAATCCATGGTGATATGTAAGACTTGGGGATGGCTGTGCTGTTAAACTTCTCATAAGGAATCTCTTTCCAAGGGGCTGAGTAACCTATCAATAGAAAAGAGAACAAGAGCTTTGTGCATTTTAAACATTAATAATGATATAACTATAACAAAAACAAGTCATACAGGGCTAATGTAGTTGTGGTTGCCAGTGAGGAGTTGTCTTCTTTAAATAATATCAATAGTCTCATTTCTGGACTTGTTCTTGCTAAATGAAGTCCAATGGTCCCACAAGAGCAAAGTGGTGGCAAGCGTAGGAGCTCAACAGTAGCTTGGCCAAAGCAAGCAGTCAACTGCTGAGAAAGCAACCAATCATGTAGGCTCTAAAAGAGGGCTTACTTAGCCTTACAGTCTGTAGGGGCACAGCTAGAGTGGGTACTGAGTTTGAGACTGCAGCTTGGCTTGGAAAATAATTAGACCTTTAATTAAGGAAAGGAATAAAACTGTAGTTTGAATGAGTCAATACGCAATTCCCTGACTATAAGGGCAAAAAGTGGATGATTAAGACACTGCTGGGTATTGGAGTCAATAATAAGTTGCCTTTGCATGACATTTTGCACAAAGGCCCATGGATTTCTGTTGTGTTCCTGTTCTAAGAAGACACATATTCCCTGCCAAGAAGTAGAACACTTTACAGGACAGTAGTGATGTAATAAAGGAGGGATTCTCTTAATTTTGTACCCAAATCTGGTGTCATATGCAGTATTCAGAGCTTGTTTAAACAAGTGCTTAATACCTGGTGCAATTGCCCCCGGATTGAGGCACATCTTCATCTGTAAGACTTTGGCAGTCTTTTTTGGTACATTGGGGGGTGTTTTGCTGTCTCCTCTTGGTATGTAGATCTCTGAGTGATACCGTTCCCCCCCACACATTCCTTCAGTTGCAGTTGTGTGATCACCATTTACTGCTTGGACAGACTGTCTGACATTCATATTGCTGCCTGCCTGAAAGAAGGAGAGACCTAATGAACATCTCATAATATGACGTAAAGCTTTTATGTTCCCATTCAGAACAACCAAACCTATTTTAGCCTTTCCAGTAGGAATTAAAAAAGCTCCCTGTGAATTGGAAACACAAGAGTCAGAAGAAGGGGCTCGATAATATATTCTTCTTTTCTGCAGCCAAAATCTCCAGTTCAGTCAACATCCATGCATATATAATTTCCAATGTAGCGTATTTTGCTTCCATTGAGTCTACGTAGAGTATTTCACTTAAATGTGAGAATCTGTAGCTACAGTACCATGTGCATATGTATTCTTCATTTAGGGCAGTAGTTGACAGGTCCGGACTGGGAGTCTCTCACATTCAAGTACACAGAGGCCCAACCAGTCCCTTACTAGCCCACTCCACAGTGTCTCTCTATGGCATCTTACAGCAGCCCCATCGGCATTAGCCAGAACTCACAGATTGCAAGTCCGGGCCTGGCAGTTGATATGTGGGAGATTTATAGCCACACCCCATCAACCTGACCTAGGGTTACCACCTTTTCCTTCACTTGAATCCAATCAGGGATGGCACCAGTAATGTCAGAGGTGGGTCTGATGATATAAGGTTAGTGAGCCTGTGATGAGGCTGGCCAGTGACTCGGAGGAGCGGGCCAGTGACACAGAGGGGTGGGTCAGTGACGTAGAGGCTCAGTATTTTCTAAATCACTTCAGAAGCAGGGGACAGGCTTGCCTAGTTTTCAGACTTTTGAAAACCATGCAGACATGGGCAGCGAGTGCAAAACCTGACTGTCTGGTCCAAATCCAGACAGGTGGCAACCCTAACCTGACCATGTTTTGTAGCCCCCAGCCATGCAAAGTTATGCCTCACCCATATTCTGGTGTGAACCTACAACCATTTTATACTCTAGTGGCCAATGTTGGCTCCAAGGTCTGTGCACCAGCATACACAAGAATCTTGGGATGACCTAGATCATTCTGTAAGAACCTTCCATAATGCACAGATTTCGCTGATGCAAAATACATTTCTGCAAGCAGACTTAAAGGGATGAGAAAACATTGGTGGGAGTACTCACATTGAATTGGCCTGGTGGGTATTCATATGTATATCTCTGCACTCGCTTCTGTCTCTCCAAGTACATACAGGAGCCACGATTGCGCTTCAGATTGAGCTCTTCCAGCATCAAATCCCGAGGAACACTCACCTTCTTGCCCAGGTCTAGCTGCCCATCTAGCTGTGGGACTGACATAAACATGGCAGTGCTTATATGTAATTAAAATAGAATTTGCTACAATATTTGGGAAGAACATAATGTATTTGTTCTACTCACCCTGCCCCGTGAGTTCTTTCACTATTGCTGCTGCTTTTGCCTTGGGTCCCCGCACCATACCCAGAGGGGAAGGATTCATTTTTCCTAGCTGGGAAACATACATTCACATTTAGGCCTGCTCTGAACACAGTTGGGCTATACCTGAAAATTTACCCAGTTTCTCAGATCTGTAGAACAATGAAAACCCTTGTGCATAGGAAGCCATGTTTACTAATGACGAATGCCATTGTAAATCATAGAAGTAACCTGTGATGATCTTAACACATTATCAAGAATTTCATTGCCCACTATGGTCAACACAGATTGATTTTTGTTTTCTTTTGCTCTTCTAGCAATCTACACTGGTCCAAATATATTGTTTTCATCTGCAATACACAATGAGTGTTATTTTAATCCTCTTCATCTATTAAAGATGTTTCTAAGATATTAAAGTAATGTCAACCACTATGTAGACTGTAGCAACTATGTAAGCAGGGGTTTCCCAAGCCTGGGAAATAAGAATGAATATAGATCTTAGCAGGCTTTTTTTGACATCTGTCTCTGGGATAGATGGTGATATAGAGAGCTGTATTTTGAAAACAGGAACCCTAATATTCCACCCGAAGTAACCCAACCCTAAAACTAAAAATATCTAACAGCCATTGCGCAATATAATATTTATTTAAAGCCATATTTTTTGCTCTCAAGTTTCCCCTTCATTGATGTGCCCTCTCTGCTCTTAAATGTTACTTTGAATCTGAATTATATCTTTAAACTAGACTCTGTTTCAACTCTTGTGCAAAGAAATTAAACAATTATCCCACCTGTTTTTGGAGATTGGCGTTTCTATATCTTCTCCTTGTCTCCTGGCGATTATTTTCCTTCAGAGCGGTATATTTGGTTGTATCTCCCTTTTCCTCCCAGTTGTATTTCCTTGTATGTATCTCTGTAATGTTTGATAACTGATTTTAATCCATCAGAGTCTGCATCAACTTTCAGTCTCCAGTGATCTGTATTCTGACTTACCCTTCTCTTCTACTTCACTATATTGTACATCTGTTACTGTCTGTCTTTTATTATTTTCTCCCTCCCTCCTGTATGGGTATAAGTTCAGTTGCTTCCTCGCTCGGTACCATCTGTCTCTCCTTCAGTCTTTTCCCCTTCTTTCCTTCTTACTTGCCCTTCCTCTAGTGACCTAATGGAGTTATTAATGGCCAATAGGGGTAATATTAGCCCACGTGACATCATTTGTGACATAGAAGCCACCCGAAGAAAATGACCCAGGACATATTTATATTCATTGACACACCTCACCTGACCTTTAACCTTTTATAGCAAAGCACTTTACCAATTTAACTCTCCGTTACGGAGGCGATGACAAGATGAGAGAAGTTTCCCCAAAAGATGATCCTGATGTGAGAATCCAGCTTGTCCTGTGTATACCAACCCTTTGTTGGTGTGAACATGGCTGGAGGAATTAAACCAGTTGATCCCAAACTGTGCAGCTTGGGGGGGGGGGGTTTTGGAGCAGTAGCATTAAGTGCGTAGCCTGGATGCCAACTTTGGTGAGAATTATATATTCCTGTATAAACTCCTAAAAGCATTGGTGCAACAGCAGTATAGCAGCAGGCCTTGCGACTGTGGGTGAAAAAGTCCAGACCTGCATCACTGCAGTGGTCGACTTTGGGTGGGTAGCGGAATGCCATCACCAATGGTGCGAGCCTTGTAAATATTTTTCCTGGGGAGCATGACATGTTACACTACTACATGAAGTCTGATGTCTTTGCTCTTCTTGATATTCTTGGAACTATGGCTGAGCAATTAGTACGTCAATATATTCCTTCATCTCTACCCATGGCATGATGATGCCATGACCAACGGTTGGACCTACAAGTGACGGAACTACCGGGGGTGCAGGTGCACGAGGGGCACATGCCCCTGCTGCTCGAGTTCTGGGAAGTAAGGTGGGGGGCTCCCCCCTGCAGTTTGAAAGTATGATCATTTCCCTGCAGAGCAGTTAGGGACCACCTGAGGTTTCCTATCTGCAGCTGTCAGAGCAAGTAAAACAAAGGTGGAATGTCACTGCATACAGTCAGGTTTATTTTAAAAACTGTACAGATTTTTTAATTAAAGTATATTGGATATAGATTTCTTTTTCATTAAAGAAAGTAAAAATGGGATTTTTTTTTTTGGCTTTACATTGCTTTTAAGGCCAGAGCCATTGCTACAAAGCAGCTTGTTTATATGAACTATAGTTGTTACATAGTTAGTTACATAGTTAAATTGGGTTGATAAAAAGACAAAGTCCATCAAGTTCAACCCCTCCAAATTAAAACCCAGCATCCATACACACACCCCTCCACTCTTTCACAAAAAAACTAAACTAACTGTAGAGTTTAGTATCAAAATAGCCTTATGTATTATGTCTGTACAAAAAAATCATCCAAGCCCCCAACAGAATGAGCATCACAACATCACCCGGCAGTGCATTCCACAACCTCACTGTCCTCACTGTGAAGAACCACCTACACTGCTTCAAATGAAAGTCCTTTTCTTCTAGTCTGAAGGGGTGGCCTCTGGTGATCCTCTTTATGGGTAAAAAGGTCCCCTGATATTTGTCTATAATGTCCTCTAATGTATTTGTAAAAGGTAATCATGTCCCCTCGCAAGCGCCTTTTTTCCATAGAAAACAACCCAAATGCCTCTTAAAGACTGGAGTCCAAAACTGCACTGCATACTCCAGATGAGGCCTTACTAGGGATCTATAAAGAAGTATAATTATGTTTTCATCCCTTGAGTTTATGCCCTTTATACAAGACAGAACTTTATTTGCTTTAGTAGCTACAGAATGACACTGCCCAGAATTAGACAACTTGTTATCTATAAAAACCCAAGAATCCTTCTCACTTAAGGAAACTCCCAACACACTGCCATTTAGTGTATCATTTGCATTTATATTATTTTTGCCAAAGTGCATAACCTTGCATTTATCAACATTGAACTTAATTTTCCAGTTTGCTGCCCAGTTTCCCAACTTAGACAAATCACTCTGTAAAGTGGCAGCATCCTGCATGGAACCTATAGTTCTGCACAATTTAGTATCATCTGCAGAAATAGAAACCGTACTTTCAATGCCCACATCCAGGTCATTAATAAACAAGTTGAAAAGCAAGGGACCCAGTACAGAGCCCTGCGGTACCCCACTAACAACACTGGTCCAATTAGAAAATATTCCATTTACCACCACTCTTTTAGCCAGTTCTCTATCCAGGTACAAATACCATGTTCCAGGCCAACATTCCTTAATTTAACCAGTAACCTTCTGTGTGACACTGTATCAAATGCTTTAGCAAAGTCTAAGTAAATCACATCCACTGCCATCCCAGAATCGAGGTCCCTGCTTACCTTCTCATAAAAAGAAATTAAGTTAGTCTGGCAAGATCTATTACACATAAAACCATGCTGGCACAAACTCATAGTATTGTTATTTGTTATGAAGTCCAGTATCCTATCCTTTATTAATCCTTCAAAAAAGCTTTCCTACCACCGACATCAGACTAACTGGCCTATAGTTTTGAGGCTGAGAATGGGATCCCTTTTTGCACCACATTAGCAATTCGCCAGTCTCTTGGCACCATGCCAGACCTCAATTAATCCTGAAAAATTAAGTAGAGAGGTTTGGCAATAACAGAGCTAAGCTCGCTAAGTACCCTGGGATGAATGCCATCTGGCCCTGGACCTTTGTTTATCTTAACATGTTCTAGTCTCTTTTGAATTTCATCATGTGTGAACCATGCATCATTAGATGTATTATTAGAATTGGGACTATTAATAAGGAAACCTTCATTAGCTGGTTCCTCATTTGTGTAGACAAACGAAAAGTACTCAGAATCTGAGCTTTTTGCTTGTTCTCATCAACCAGCTGACCCCCCTCTGAAAATAAAGGTCCTGCCCCTTCCTGCTTCATTTTTTTTTAAATAACATATTTAAAAAATAATTTAGGATTCTTATTACTTCTTACTGCTATATCCTTTTCCATATCGATTTTAACTTGCCTGATAACTTTTTTTGCATGATTTATTGGCCTCCTTGTACCTTATAAATGATTTGGCTGTCCCAGCTAACTTGAAAGCCTTAAAAGCATGTTTTTTCTTACCCACCTCAACACCAACACTTCTATTGAATCAAAAAGGTTTTTTTTTGCAATGCGTTATGACGTATATTTATTAAGCAGCATTTCAAAGACTTCCCGGGCATTTCCCACTTAATATGTTGCAGAGATGCCCTTCTATACTATCAAAGTTGTGTTTCTGAAGCAAACAGATTAGTTTTACCAGTGCAGGGCAACATAACATGATATTTTCATGACTTTATAAAACTTTCATTTTTTGGTGTTACTTTTCCTTTAAGGATGTTTATATCTTCCGTAACCCTTTAAGTGTCCCTAGGCTTGGCAGATGCAACTGTGAAGAAGAAGGCAAATAATTACAAAATGATAAAAAAGATAAAAATGAAGACCAATGGAGAAGGTGCTTAGAATTAGCCATTCAGCGCAGATGTGCACCTCCCAGACTTTTCCCCTTATGTTCTTGTCTGGTAGATACTATGCAAGTTGTTTATTATTCCACATCTTTCCCAGACAAATTGTCTCCCCAGCCTACTGTCACAGCCATCACCCAGTCACCATATTAAAGAAACGGCCAGTAAAGCTAAGAATAATGTTTATTTTAATGCTGGATATACAAAGAAAACTGCACAGTGCAAGCAATTATATCACATGTGAATCAGACTCATGTGGAAATATATAAATCCTGAGGCAAGGAAGGTCAGTTCCATACAGACACTGGGTGAATATCCGCAACCGTCCTCTCCTGGATATAAATACTTAAACCATCCTGCGTGTGTAAACCATGTGGCAGTTTACTGATGCCTGGCAGTCGTGGCATGAGTTGGCATGTCAAACTAATACTCACCCCTGATTTGTTTATGTTTGGCAAAGCCTTAGCCCTCCCTTCATAGCAGAAAGAGGTAAACTTTCCCTATTTTTGGGGAATTACCCTATTATGGTCCGCTCCCCCTGATCTCCCATCATCCTACCGGATTCTATTTATTTTGAAACATTCTCTTGATTCTCTTGTTTTTTTTTTTTTTAAATACAGTTTCCCTTTAAAATCTGGGCGTTTGTGAGCATTTAGTGACATTTACCTTCTAATAGTTCAAAAGACCACGGCTCCCATATTGTGGTGCTCTGTCCAGAAACCCTGCTGTTTAACTAGGTTCTGTTATCCGTAAAGTGTAGAAAGTCAGATGGCTAAATTGTGCTAAAAACTTATATGATTTATTTAAGTTTATTTATTGCGTTCCATCTGACTTTCTGCACTTTAAGCATTTAGTGACATCATATATCGGCAAATTTGTGTCATGTCAACATTTGGGGGTACACATGAGCGTACGCTTGAGTAATTTTCAGATACGACAGTACAGTGAGATGGCTAGAAATGCTGTATTTTGTATACTAAACATAAACATGAACTTACTGCACCACAAGCCTAATCAAACAAATGATTTATGCTTTCAAAGTTGGCCACAGGGGGCTGTCATCTTGTAACTTTGTTATACATCTTTGCCTGACACTGGGATTTGGATTCGGTTCGGCTGAAAAAGGCTGAATCCTGGCTGAATCCTGGATTCCGTGCATCCCTAATCTGTACACATTGCATCAGCTCATCTAAGTGCTTGTTAATTATAAATGAGACTGTGCCAGGCTGAGGCTACTCTCATCCAGTGATTTCAACCAAAAATTACCTTTTCAATTTCCAATTGCCGTCTCTTTCTTACCAGCAGAAGGCGACATTGTTCTACAGAAACACAGCAACAAGAAACAAATATTGTAGAACTAGTGAAAAGAGAGTTCATGGAGCATTTTCCTGTTTTTTTTTTAAAAATAAAATATTAAAAGTATATAATATTCTTTGAAGAAAGTTTATCAATCATTAGGAGCAGCAAAGTGCGACTTATCTAAAGGAGCTTGCACACTAATGCTGGCCATAGACGCAAAGATCCGATCGTAAGATGATTCCACGATCGGATCTTTGCATCTCCCGACCTGCTCCCGACCTGTCACTAACCTTCAGATCAACTAAAGTAGTAAAAAGCACAGACAGCTGACGTTCTGCCCCTGACAGGGATCCTACGAAAGTTGTACGATTAAAAACCTAGTGACGGTCTCCCACTGAAAATCGTACGATCTGCAATAGACGCAAAGATATTATCGCCAGCCGACAAAAAATTTCTAACCTGGCCGATCGACCAAACGACCGATCGGCATGGCACGACAAATGTCGGAACACTCCACACACGATCCGAAAGTCGTACGATAGTCGTACGAATCCTCGATTCGTACGACCAAGTCGTTGCGTCTATGGCCAGCTTAAGGAATGTACTTTAATGTTTGACAGATTTTGTAGTAATTATTATTCAGAGACTTTCACTGCTCCCTGCATGAATTTCCTGACCTGGTACAGGACCTGTTATCCAGAACGCTTGGGACTTTAGCTTTTCCAGATAATGGATCTTTCCGTAGTTGAGATCTTCATACTGTAAGTCTACTGAAAAAAATATTTCAGACATTAAATAAACTCAATAGGATTGTTTTGACTCCAGTTAGGGCAAGATCACACGGGGCATTTTTTAAGTGGCGTTTTTTAAAAATGTGTAGTTGAGTGTAAACATGCTAACGAAATCACGTATGCATGATAATGTGCGTTTTTCAGCTTGTAGTTTTTTCCCCAACATTTCTAGTTTTTCTCATTCCCCACAATTCTGTTCTAAAGAATTATATTAAAATTTGTGAAAAAAAAGTCAAGCGGAAAAGCAGTTTACATGCAAAATGTATCCGGACTGCCAATATGCAGTGTAATTGAGGATGTTTGTGGTGGATGTTTGCTAGTAGTGGGAATTACTATAGTATGTATTCCATTATTTTCAGTAGGTTTTCTTGACGTGTCTATTTACACGGTTTTATGCCATGTAAACGACCCATGTGACCTTGCCCTACAGATTCATTATATCTTAGTTGGGATCAAGGAGAAGGCACTGTTTTATTATTAGAGAGAAAAAGGAAATCGTTTTTAGAGGAGATGGAAAGGTTAAAACTAAATAAGCCTTATCAGAAAATGGCCACCTAAATATACCAGTTAACTCTCAAAGTAATGCTGCTCTGAGTCAAAAAGAAACATTGAATTCCTTTACTTCTATTGTGTACACATGGGCTTCTGTATCAGACTTCCTGCCTTCAGTTTAAACCTCCTTGCCCTGGGCGTGAGCATGCTCAGTTTGCTCCTCTCTCCCCCTCCCTTCTCTACTCTAATCTGAGCCCAGAGCAGGGAGAGACTCAGGCAGGAAGTGATGTCACACCAAGCTAATACTGCAGCTGCTTCTAGAGCTTTTTACTCAGGTATGGTAAAGAATTCTACAGAATAAATATTTCATTCTAACTTGCACTATTGCAGCTAATCTATTGGCAATAAAATGCCTCTGTAGCTTTCCTTTAAACAATTGAATAATTTGGCTAAAATGGAGTCTATGTGAGGCAGCCTCTCTGTAATTTGAAGCTTCATGGATAATAGGCATCTGTATAACAGATCCCATACCTGTACTGGGTACTGGACTGCTGTTTCCTCAAGTGGAATTGGGAATTAATTTAGTAGCAAATGGCTGTCTTTTAACCAGGGCTGGGCCAAGGGGTAGGCAGAGTAGGCACATGCCTAGGGTGCAAAGCTGGGGGGCACCAGGCACATACCTTCTCTGCTGCCTACCCCCTAGTATCGGTCCCTGCTTGCTCTTCAGGTCAGTGTGTGTAGCCGGCGAGCATGCACTTCCACATGCGTCCTTTTTAAGCGCATGTGCGCCGACAACACACACACTGGCCGGTCACTGCTTTTAACCTGAGCCAAAATGAAACTGTTTGAGGGTTAATTGGAGTATGGAGTCAATACACCTCAACCCAACCAGGGGGACCACTCGACACTCACAATCCTATGAAGCTGCTCTTATATTTATTTCTAGGTGCTTGGTCCACAGCATCCCTACTGCAAATATTGTTATGCCTAGCTATGACTAAGGAATGTATTCCCGAAACGCGTATACCGTGAGATATTTGCAGGATACTGAAATAAACCTGCTTCTTTTTTTTTTTTTTTCAAAGTGCCATCCTTCTTTTGTATGGAGTCAATGACCCAAAGCAGTGTAGCTTATTGGAAAGTGATAATAAGAATCTGGGGAGAGCAGGTTACATTGTAGTTTATGAGAAAAAATGAAAAAGCCAATACCTTAATCAAAAGTGGGGTGTTCCCAAATTTATTTGAGGAAGGGCAGGTGTTGTCCCGAAACGTCTGAACATGACCCGCGTGTTTGGAGCACTACAATAAATTTGGGAACACCCCACTTTTGATTAAGGTATTGGCTTTTTCATTTTTTCTTATACTTAAACTGGTGGTGGAAGAGGCCAGTACCAATACCTTATCCCCACATTTTTTATACATTGTAGTTTATACCCTTTGCAGCAATGTCATATTCCATTACCATTCCAAACTTTTTCCTCCTTGCTCTTTACAAATATATTATATACTGTATATAAAAATAGAAATCAGTGGGAAATCAATAGCCACATCCTCTTACTCATAGTTTCTGCATATTACACTAAGTGGAGCGAGTAGGAGGAGTGTGGGATAGCACTTATTCTCAAGGTAGGAATAAGCTGTTGGGACACCATGAAACACATGGACCCAGGACTGCCACCCTCAGCCAGAAATTCTTGGCGATGCACCCTCCCTACCATCCTCGATCACAGCAAAAAAGAGAAGGGAAAAGGTATGTTTTAGGAAGGGGGTCAGTGCATTCAAGGTGAAGTGGGGGGTGACCCCACACACCCCACTCCAACACTTATTTATTTATAATTATTTATTTATTGCTTATTCTTATCTGATTGTTGCCAAATCAGACAACTGAGGTGGGAAGGGGGATATGGGAGTTGTAGTCCAACAACAACAGTCATGAGGGCCATAGATCAGACAGTTCTACTTCATATAAGTGTCCTTATAATTTAATTAGTGGGGCTGGTTTTTCCTGCAATGCTCTACTAACTACTAAAACATAATGGCAGCTGTGTTTCAAATAACCAGCAAGAGAGAGAGGCAAGCGAGAGGCTGAAAATCGCCATGGACTTTATGTAGTCATTACAAGGAAAGGCTATGATGTTGGCAAACAAATTAAGCCTGGCCCGTTCCACTCATTCCTTCTCCTGAGACTGGCAGAGCGTTGCACAGAGCTCTTGTATCATCCAGTGGGCCAGATGCCTTGCATGCCCATCTCAGCTCTTAAAGGTTACCCACATATAAATAGAAAGCAGAACTTTCATCAGAGATAAATGTCTGCACCTGTAACTGTCTTACACCCACCAGCCAATCAGATTGCTACTTAAACACAGTATCTGAGATTTAACAACTTTTTCCTTTCTGCTCCTTCCAATGTCGTCTTCTCCGTAGTCACTTCCTATTTGTGTCATCCTATCCAAATATAGCTGGGACAGCTGACTGCCCTCATTTCTCATCTTAGACCATAATATCTTGAAATGCTCCGACCATAAAGGTGACATCATTCACACTCCCAGCCCATTGGATAATTTTGTGCTTTCTCTTGACTGCTCCAACATCTTTAAAAGTTTGGGGTCTTTTTTTATTAAGCTTTTTTATTAAGGTGTGAGACTGGCAAAATCTGGTCTTAGAATGGCGTACAGAAAAGATTTGTATCGAGCTATATTAGTGCTCAATGTCAGCCTTGCTACACAAAGTGCAACTCAGTGGTAATGCTGACAATTAGGTGCAAAGTGCCACATTTTAGGGCTGGTGGAGCTTTGAACAACCATTAAATCAAGGGTTCCCATTACACTCTGTGCTAGTTTTGATGCCCAGCTTGTCTCTAGCATGTGGTGCACAATTTTGCAGTCCATACAAATAAAATATGCTGTATTTTTTGGGGGGGATCATTGCGTTGTTGATTAAAAATCATGACAAATGGCATTAAGCTTTGCACTTTGTATGTTGCCCTCTGATGCTAAACGAGGCCTTAATGTTTTTATTTCTGTATTGACATGATGTGTTATCTGCTGAATTGCCTGCCATGTGAAATGATGGTTTATGCCATAGTTCCAATCTGTTGGTATGTTCAGCTGTTACCTGGGTGAACCAAAACTTGTCCTGATTGGTGGAAAGCTCCTTCAACTAGGACCCTTATTTTCTAGGGACAGAGCTCTATTTTTTTTTTTAATTATTCAGTGGTACTTTCATTATATGAAACCACAGACTCAGGGCATATGTACCCAGGTCACCTTTCCTAACTGGTGATTTCTTTCTGTCCGATGCATAAAGAATTATCTTTGAAGACCTGAGTACCTTTGGATTAAGAAATGTAGCATTCAACACAAGCGATAGACTTTACACCCAGGTCTTATTTAATGTCTGAGGATTTACACCCAGGTCTACATTTTGTACCAGCCTCAGTTCTTATTAAAAATCTAAATAATATTCCCGTATGGACTTGGGGAATTTACACCTAGGTCTTCATTTTGTACCAGCCTCAGTTTACTGAAATTCTAAACAATATTCTCGAATGTGTGCGTCTATTTGACACATTTTCAGGAAAGGGATCCAGGATTTAACTCTACTTGGTCTCTTTGACACCGCTTAGTAAAATCCTCCGCAAGGAGAGCTGTTTTTATTATGTTATAGTTTGTGTCTTTTTGGGTATTTACACTTTTTTTTTAGTGGTGGGTGTAAAGCAGCCAAATTACCTGCTGAAAGCTACAGCTGTTTAAAGTCCAAAAACCTGCAGCAGAGTGAAAAATGGTTTATTATTACTTTGCTGTAACTATAGCATTAATAAAACTCTCAGTCTGCAAACCAATAACCCATATAGGATGGAAAATCTAATGATTATTCTGCCTGTGGCATGGAATGAAGCAAGTTTGTAATACAGTTGAATTGGACCCTTTGGAGATTTTACCAGGGTGCAGCTGGTTGCCTTAATTTCTATCAGCAAGGCCACTAAAATGCCAGGTAGGTGGCAAACCTAGTTGTAAAGCTATTCCAGTGGGATGCACTGTCCCTAGAGACCGTACTCGACTGTACTCGCAACCCGAACAATTTGACCTGCATGTTCCCGCGACCCAACCTGCAATAGACCAACCAACCTTCTGACTGGGGGACACACAAAACACATTTTGCAAAAAAATTTAAAAACTGGAAGAACCAGTAGGGAGGGTAGGAGGGATCAAACCCACACCTTTTTGCCCAAAACCCAAGCACTTTGCAGGTATTCCATGGGTTCCTGCAGGTAACAGCGCTACGCAACAAGTTGGCGCTATAGAAATACATGTTAATAATAATAATAATAACCTACCAGATGCAGGATTCCAGTTCTCCCAACCCCATAAATGGCTTATTATGGTGATAAACAGAACACTGTTTTTTATTGTAAGCTCTTTCTGCAACCCCTTTAAATGGTACTTTCTGGAATAATGATTTCAACTAACTTATTCTTGCAATATCACTAGATGGTTATACACAAACATCAGACAAACAGTGGCAAGGCTAAATAAAAACCACTCATAATATCTGCGATGTTGTTCATTTTCCGCAACCTTAATTCCCAGCATTGCGTGACGGTCTCAGCTTTCCAGCATCTTCTTTCTATTGCACCAGTACATACAAAAATACAAAAAATAAAAGAAAATGAAAACAAAAAATTAACTCGGGTAGAGGCCTACCATGGCATTAAATGCAGTTAACAGTCTTGTTCCAAAAAGGCACAGTGCTTCAGTTTCAGTGCTTTGCAATAAATGAATTAATCAGTCTGTTTCACCTTGCATGGTACTTTCTCAGCTATCTTGCCACCTTTACTAGCTCATCGCTCCATATATGTTTCCACCCAAAGAATCTCTTTGTGCCACAAGGTTATTGTCATTCTTCTCTCCAGCAAATGCCACAAAGAGTTCCCATAGTGCATTTGTTATACTTGTAGAGCTCAAGCCAACTATGAGTCAAATACTGTGAGGTTTCATCAGTGCAAAGGCAGCTTGTTGATGCTCATAGGCCTCCTGGTTAAATATGTAGAGAACGTCCTTTGAGAACCTCACCTTAGTGTTCACATGTTCTCTAATTCCAAGGTCCAATCTTGAAAAATTGCTTGACCCTGTGAGTTTTTGTAAGACTAGTCCAATCCATAAATTAGATTGTGGATAATCTTCATAACATACAAAGAGGATGTGCACAGCTGTGTGATCTCATGGGGTTTTTGTAGCTAAAATGTAATTATTTAGAACATTTGTTTTGTGAACTGAAATAATTAGTTTATAGACAAGGTTCTCATTTCTTCCATTCTACATTTGTGTCTTCTACATGGTAAAAATAAGCACTCAGAAGATGGGTTTATTCAATCATTCTTGCAAATGAATACAAAATGAAGGGGATTATGTATCAATAGATGAATATGTTGGTAATCATAATGATAAGAATATATTGAGATATATCTTTGAGAGACCCCCCCCCCATCCCTTCTCCATTATTTACAATGTCTGAAGAAAATTATTCCTTATTTCCTCCTCAATGGAGCCTCAATAATTGTATTGGTAATAATATCCAAGCTTTTATTTTAAAATAAAGTGTTGATTACATTTTGCATAGCTTTCCGGGGTGAAGGGGCGGGGTAACCACTGAGATTTGTGCCAATATTAATGGACTTGTCTTGAAGTTTGAATTCTGATACTTAGCTATGGCGTGTATGTGAATGGTGAATTTTTGGGCAAGCTATCCCTCTTTTGTTTCAAGCTTCCATACCATCCCCTTGGACTCAATGGATAGACCCGGAATCCTGGTGATTTTGTCCCAGAATCTTCTGAATCCAGAGAGATTTCAGATCCAGTGGGAGAGTGTCTTGGTCTAGGAGTTTCAGGAAGAGAAGTGCCATTGCCAAATTTTGGACTCCACATTCCATTGTTTGGAACAGGAGATTGGGGACTTAAAGCACCAACAGAGGATGCACTTTTCCTCCTGGCTGCATTGATGATGTTGCGAGCAATAAGAGCTTTCATTTGCTTCCCAGCCTCCCTCTCCCCTATGAACGGAGAAGGAGAACGTTCACTCCATGAAGGGGACATGGAACGAGGAAGGTGCATTGGACTCCTGGAACCTTCTTCATAGCCTGGTAGGAGTGACAGAGGAGAGCTTCTCCATGCATCCAATGACCCGCGGTGTTGCACAGCTCTTGAAATAGGAGACCCAGTTCCAAATTCTTTTGATCTCTGTGGACACTGTACAAAAATGTAATTAATAATTAATACATAGGATGCATCAAAGACTATTAGAATAACCTGTGCCTTAGGAAAACAATATCTATATAATTAAGTTTAGATTAAAATGAAAGTAACACAGTAGCTTCTCATATATAAAAGACAGTATTAACATTAATAGATTATATTTGTATATTTTTATAAATCAATAGTAGTGTTTAATAGACACCCCACTACTGGCTGCGGGCAGCTTCATATTAAAGGGGTTGTTCACCTTTAAAATCATTTTAATTGTAGAGAGCCATTTTCAGAGATATTTTGCGATTGGTTTTCATTATTGTTTGGGTTTTAAGTTATTTCACTTTTTTATTTAGCACCTTGAAATTTCAGCAATATAGTTGCTAGGGTCCATATAACAATAGTAAACCATACATTGTTTTGAATAAGAGACTGGGATATGACTAGGAGAGGTAATGAATAGTAAGATGAGTAATACACAATAGCAATAACAATAAGGGCAGAGACACGTGGAGATTCGAGGAACTTCGGGGGAAGTGCTCCGAGTGCCATCCCGCCGGCGATTAAGATTCTAGCTGGTGGGAGGACAGTTCAGGGAGATTAGTCGCCCGAAGAAGAGCCAATTTGTTGCAAGGTGACAAATCTCCCCCAATATCTAAGTGTGTCTCTGCCCTAAATGTGTAGCCTTACAGAGTATTTGTTTTATAGATGGGGTCAGTGACCCCATTTGAAAGATGAAGAGAGTCAGAATAGGAAGGCAAATTTTACAATCTATAAAAAAGATAAAATTAAGGCCAACTGAAAAGTTGCAAGCTATCCAGCAATGGGCATTCTCTAGAACTAAGGCCCAGGGTAAGACTGGGCCTGCAGGAAACCGGGGGAAAACCCAGTGGGCCCTGCTCTTGTGGGTCCTGCCTGCCCAGGCCTGCTCTCGGTCACTGTTGCCCTGAGCCAGCCCACTCCTCCCAGTCCTAGTCGCAAAACGTTAAAGGTGCAGGTGCGCACTTGGGGGTGGGTGAGAGAATTGCATGCTCAATAGTGCTCGTGCTTGCTCCCATCATGGCTGCCCTGAGCCTACTCCTGGTCCAATGAAATGTACAAGCGGGGGTGTGCTCACACTCGCTCGTGCTCGCTCCATGTCACTGCTGCCCTGAGCTTACTCATCCTGGTCTGAAAAGATACAAGTGAGTGTGCGTGGGGGGGGGGGGGCATGTGTGCGTGTGGCAGGGGCCCCAGAATGAGCTTTGGAGTATGGGCAGGGTCGGAGGGGGGCCTCGCAAACCCCAATCGATCCTGCTAAAGACTTAAGTTCATTACTGGCATTTACACATATAGTACTGAAGCATTTACAAAAAAATAAAGGAATGATGTGTGCCCTCCTCTGTTCTGCAACAATGCAAAAGGAGTTATACAGCACATGATTCCTCTGGCACATCATTCACAATGCAAAATTCCGCTAGTAAATAACAGGAGATTATACATCATTCATATCACACCCTGTCCCAATGGAACTTACAATCAAAGATTCCCATCACATTCATCCACACTAGGGTAGGTTTTATTAGGAGCCAGTTATCTAGCCTATATGTTTTCCGGAGTATGGAAGGAAACAGCAGGACCGGGCCAAGGTAGTTTGGCACCCTAGACAAGGGGTTCAATCAGCGCCCCACCCCCGTTATGTATGACCATTTCCCACCTATTCACTT
>CM044436.1:11411086-11553005 GCA_024363595.1 Xenopus borealis | reverse complement strand
GCCAGGCGAAGGGCAAGTAAGAGGGAGGTGGGGACTGAAGTAGAGCAGAACGCTGCTGCTCAAGACAGGGGCGAAGTTAAAACTTAAAAAGATAAAAAAAACATTATTTCCCTTCTAAAGTGCGCCCAACCCTATGGCTGCACCCTAGGCGGCCACCTGCTCTGCCTACCCCTAGTTCCGGCCCTGGGAAACAGGCGTACCCACGCAAGCATAGGAAGAACATACAGGCTCCTTGAAGATCGTACCCTGGGTGGAACCAAACCTGATGCAAGGCAGCATTTCTAAGCATTGGGCACCATTGTATTGGCATAATATGAGACGTACAGGCACCAGTGCAACATTTGCACCTAAACCCCCATAGTGGGTGAATTAAAAGGGAAGAAAGAAGGTGATGCCATCCTGTTAAATGAAAATATACTGAAAGGCAGTAACGCAGGGAAACTTTTCTGTTCAGACTCACTTCAGATTCAGAACTCTTAATTATATGCTCTGTGCTTGCCATGTAATGACATGAATAAAGACACAGTAGAATTTGCATTATAGGAATGTGTATAGATGCAGAATCTCATCCATTTTATTGTTCTAAAAGATAAAGGAAATAATGTTAAGCATTTGGTTAAGCATGACATTCCTTAAATATTCTTAGCCCCGCAGGCAGGGACAGGGACATCCCAGTAGGTAATTAACTGCCCATTACAGCCTAGTGATTAGCTAACTGATAACCTTTCTGATCCGGAGCTGCTCTAGCTCAGGACAATAGCTGCTGTCACATCAACATAATCCAGGTCCATTCATTGGCTGAATGGGGACCTAATTTGCTGTTCCCTGTTCTGACTCCATTATTTATACAACAATGTCTGCACTGTGCTTTGCAGCAATTATTAAAAACAGATCTTGTCACTACAATATTTCTTGCCACTGAATGAAATTTGGGTGTAACTGCTACATTTGACTAGTCTAAGCTGTTCTTTAGTGTTGGTTTTATGTCTGAATGAACCTGGACTGAAACCTACAATGGGTTTATAAAGAGGGTTTATAAAAAAATTTGAAAATAACCCAGATTTAATGTAGTTATGCTCACCATTGTGCTACAGTTAGGGTTGCCACCTGGCTGTTTTTTTACCGGCCCGACCGGTATTTTTGATGGCTGATCCCAATGTTATTAATAGGTATTTTTTTTAAAGAAAAGGTGGCAACCCTAGCTACAGTCAGACAGGCTGAAGGAGATTAGTGTGGTCATTTACAAGGCCCAGGGCACAAGTGCTAGGACACGATGGTTACAGTCAAACATGGCTGTGTCTTGGCCTGAGATAACTACACTAAGGGGCAAATTTACTAAAGCGAGAAGCATCTAACGCTAGCGCTAATTCGCCAGCGTGACGTCAATTCGTAACTTAGCAAATTCACTAACAACGACTCTGGCGAATTTTCGCTAGTAAAGTAGATAGACCTGGCGAAGTTCAATACAATAGATAGGAGTTTGAAATAAAATGGAAATTTTTTCTAAGTCCCAAAAAAACTCTGGCGTGTTTTACCTTTCTAGGGTGATAGTCTGAAAAATAGCTAAATTTTTTTGGGGGGTTACCCTCCTTCCCCCCTACATTTCCTAACATATGGCAACACAACTATACAGGGGGCACATGTAGGGCAATAGGACAACTTTATTTTATTTATTAAAGGTTTCCTGGGCTTGTGTAGTGGAATGTAGTGCCTGTAACATATACTTCTATTACACTTCGCGCTGTTTGCAAATTAGGCATCGCTAGCGTAAATGCGCTTTGCCTGGCAAAGTGACACTAGCGCAACTACGTGACCATTCGCCGACCTGAGCGTAACTGCGCACTTTATTGAATTAGCGTAGCACTGGCGAAAATTCGCCTGGCAAAGTGCGGCGAACGTTAGCAAAGGCAACAGTGGCGCATTTTCTCCGCTTAGTGAATTTGCCCCTTAGCCTTCTACGGTTCCACCCCTCACTCTGAAATGTTACTGTACCTACAGGCATGATGTAGACCTGGGTACAGACACATGGAGCATATTTTGATGGACACATGGAGCATTTTTGGTGCATTTTCACTCCACAAAATTTGCTCCATTATTCACACCCATGTGCAATAACATGGAGCAGAGATGAAGATTTACATGCGGGGATAAAATCAGCCCCATCTGGCTTTAGCATAACATGCACAAAAAAACTATTGAATCATTATTAACCTGCATCCAGGGAATCATTGATGCCAAATGCCAGCAGCACTGTATTCATGGGCACAAGCACATATTCTCATTTTGGTGTATGCCATCCTTCTAACCTAGCCCACAGGGTTGGACTGGGAGGAAAAAGCAGCCCTGGCAAAAGTATCAAAGCAGCCCTTGTATTCACTCGCATGCAAAGCATGATATATATTTCCAACCTCAAGGTTAACTAGAACTAGTGTTTATTAATAGATATTATAAGAGTCCATTGCCATATAGTCCCCAGCAATATTATACACCCTATGTGCTGGAACTGGGCCTTGCAACAAATATCTGATATCTGGTGGATTAGTGGCCCTATACTTACATTATATTCTAAATTTTCCTTTGTGTGTCCCCAGCTAGACCATGAACCCTAGCAGATAAGAGGACTATAATTACCATGTGTATCACAGCCAGGCCTGGACTGAGAGTCACAATAGGCCCTGGCATTTCAGGTACACAGAGGCCCAATCAGCCCACACAGAAGCAGGTTCAGACGCAATATGCTGCATTTTTCCTGCGTTTGGAGCCTACATGCGTTCGTGTGAGTACAGCCCCATTGAAAATAATTGAGTGCGTCTATATCTTTGCTCCCCTGCGGCTGAACGCAGCAAAACGGAACGCAGGGGAGCGCAGGTAAAAACGCCAGTGTGTAAGGGCCCTAAAGCCAAGTTGGTTTTGGTGCATGTCTGATGTGGCTATATAGTGCAGCACATACGCTTAGGGGCCTTTCTGCCTTACCTAATCTTCTCCCATCCAGCCAACAAGCAGGTACCGGCCTTGCACTGGGAGCAGCACTGCACTATACCATGCCTAGCAGCTGCAAGCATGCATCACAGTTATTAATGAGAAAATAAAAACAATTGCCATGCACGGGGGGAAGCACTGGGCCCAGCAGCATTTGTAAGACAATAAAATATTTTCTTTAAAGAAAATTAAAATCGTTATTGAAAAATCTAGCAAGCAAGAGGTGTTCGGGCAGCATGGCACCTGACCAGCATGCCTTTTAATTGTCATTAATTATTTTACTGTTACTAATAGTTAATCATTTGCCTAGAAACACAGGTTTCCTCACAAGGAAACTTAGGGCGACTTCAGAAAGCCCAAGAGATCCAAGTGGCATCTGTGCAGCGATTTACATTCTAGCCGGCGGGAAGGCATTTAGGGGAGATTAGTGGCAGAAAAAGCGCTTTGTCGCTGGGTGACTAATCTCCCCCAGTAGCCAACTGCTGACTGCTTGCTTTGCATTCGTAATAATTCAGTCCTGGTATGATATGCATTATTGCATTAAAGGAGAAGCAACAAGAAACTATTTCTTTCCTTGAAGATACCTGTTTAAGGCGTTAGCTGTCAGGACCACTTGTGTGGTCATACACACTCATCAGCTAAAAGAATACCCAGAAGTAAATATTAAATCTAATTTAATCCCTTTTCTATTCTTTTTATAAACTGTCGGCCATAAGGCATTCTGTGGTCATCCATCATCTTCTTTTGATGTTGTGTTTACCCTACAATCAGTGCTCAAGAACTCTAATGAAATGCAATTAAAATGCAGTTCATAAAATACCACTTCCTATGTTATTTCCCCACTAATTGTGTTTGTTACAATAACACATTCAGTGCTAAACACATTGGCAGCCATGGTAACAGATTAAATTGTTCTTTTTCTTTTACAGATGGCATAAGCATATCGGTTCAGTAGAACATATGCGTATATTTTTATTTATTTTCTCTTACAATGAGAAAGACACTTAATTTTTTTTACAAATTTACACAATTATATGGAATGCTGGGCTTATTGTTGTTTTTTGTATATGAAGGGGCATATTTACTATTGGTCGAATTTCGAATTAAAAAAAAATTCGAAATTCGACCATGTGAAGTAAAATCCTTCTAATTCGAATATCGAATTAGAAGGATTTTACCGCAATTCAATCGATCGAATAGAAAAAATTCAATTGATTGATTAAAGGGGTTGTTCACCTTTGAGTTAACTTTTAGTATAATGTAGAGAGTGATATTCTGAGACAGTTTGCTATTGGTTTTCATTTTCTATTGTTTGTGGTTTTATAGTTATTTAGCTTTTTATTCAGCAGCTCTCTAGTTTGCAGTGCCAGCAATTTGGTTTCTAGGGTGCAAATTACCCTAGCAACCCTGCACTGATTTGAATAAGAGACTGGAATATGAATAGGAGAGGGACTGAATAGAATAATAAGTAATAAAAAGTGGCAATAACAATACATTTGTAGCCTTACAGAGCATTTGTTTTTAGATGGTGTCAGTGACCCCCATTTGAAAGCTGCAAAGAATCAGAAGGAAATTGCAAATCATTAAAAATGAAAAATAAATAATGAAGACCAATTGAAAAGTTTCTTAGAATTGGCCCTTCTACAATATACTAAAAGTTAACTTGAAGGTGAACCACCCCTTTAATCGTTCGAATTGATTGAACTGAGTTAAGGCCACTGGGAGCAACAGCCAAGGGGTCAGAGAGAAATATGTTGCTCACAAGCTACTAGTTAGGGATCACTGCTGTAGAGTTATGGTCTAGCAGTGATCCCCAACCAGTAGCTCGTGAGTAACATGTTGCTCTCCAACCCCTTGGATGTTGCTCCCAGTGGCCTCAAAGCAGGAGCTTATTTTTGAATTACTGGCTTAGAGGCAAGTTTTGGTTGCATAAAAAACAGATGTCCTGCCAAACATTCTCTCCTGTAGGCTGCCAGTCCATATAGGGGCTACCAAAAAGCCAATCAGTGCTCTTATTTGACATCCACATGGACTTTTTCATGCTTGTGTTGCTCTCCAACGACTTTTTAAATTTAAATGTGGCTTCACGAGCAAAAAAGGTTGGGGACCCCTGGTCTTTAGGATGGGTAGTAAATTGAGGGGGGCACAGTAATTGAGGTGAAACTTATGGGGAACAAGGGACTGAGCTATTACTGTGGGTGACCAGGGGTAGCCAAAATTGGGAATAAAAATGAGAGTGTAGGCATGTCACTGTGTTGTGCTTTGCCAGTTGATTGGACTATTGTTGGCTTTCATTATCAGGGAGAAAAATATATAATAAATCCCAACAGTATCCAGTGCTTAGATAAGAGATACCGTATACAAGTTCCTTTTAAAACAATTGCAGATAATGGAATGAATTCATTTTTAAACCACATGAGATCTATGAATGTTTCCTGTTTTAGCTTATGACAATGAAATCTATTTATTTGTATCCTTTAAATAAGCTCAGTGGGGAAGGTCCACCCAAGACTCTTTCATAAGCTGTACAGTATTCTGACATGCTTTATAGAACATTCTGTATCAAAACAAAATAAGAATTAGAATTTATAGAAATGTAATTTATTTTATACTGATTTTTCAGTAAAAGTGTTTCTGGGAGGTGTTTCATTTAAAGGAAAAGTAAATGTTTTTCTTTTTCTTTCTGTAAATTTGCTCTAAACAGCCCCCCAGATTAATGTACCCTAGTCCCTGCTGCAAGTCTGCTCTGGTTTCTGTGTTATCAGCAGCTTGTTTCCCCTTCTTCCTGGTGCAGAGTGAAGCCCAGCCCCTTAGTTTACTGAGCAGTCCATTTGCTGCTGTTCCACAATAGAGAGGAAGAAGGAGCCAGTGTTTCATTAGTAAGCTAGTTTCCCCAAGCAAAAGCTGCTACACACACTGCTCTCTGCTATGTCATAGTATGCAAATGATCTCCTGGACTAGTCCAAGATATAAGGTCAGCTCAGAAAGCTAAGGGGCTGGGCTTCACTCTGCACCAGGAAGAAGGTGAAACAAGCTGCTGATAACACAGAAACCAGAGCAGACTTGCAGCAGGGACTAAGGTACATTAATTTGAGGGGCTGTTTAGAGCAAATTTAGAGATAGAAAAAAAAAACGTTTACTTGTTCTTTGAAAATGTTTTAGTTTTGCTTTATTGAAAAAACAAAACAAAACAATATAGCTTTTGAGGACTTCTGCCAGTCTATAGAACTACAAACAGAAAACACAGGTTCTTAAAATGGTCACAAACTCAAAAGTTGAGTTCAAAGTGACAACTGGTTGGTGTTAGGGCAGTAAATCTGTAGTATTACCAGTTAGGCCAAGTAGTATTGGCAAACAAGGCAAAACGAAAGGTACAGTAGAAAAAAAAGCTAAAATACTGAATTTATGAATCCTAAACACCAATGTAACAATAGAGTTGCTTAAGAACAAATAGGTAAATATCCTTTGAATTAATCTTTGGCAAGGATCCCCAACCTTTTCTACCTGAAAGTCAAATTTGAATGTAAAGAAATTTGGAGAACAACAGACATATTCAAAAAGTTCATGTGCCAAATATGAACTGTTGGCTATTGGTATCCCCTATGTGGGATGGCAGCCTATTGGAGGTTTGGTTTGGCATCCAATGGGTTGGAGAGCAACATGTTGCTCGGGAGCCACTGGTTGGGGATCACTGATAGTGATAGTGTTGCACTGGGGGTTCTAGGGGCCACTGGGCTTTCACATTAAAGACTGCCATACACACCCAGCCCCCTGTCCCAGCATCAACCCCCAGCCGCAAACCTGCTATCCTTGCAACCACAATTGGTGCCACAAGGGGAGCTCAGGAGGCAGGTAGGTCTGGGTTGGTGGGACCCAACAGGTTTTTCCAAATGTTTTGCTGGCCTATACCAAACCTAATTACGTAAAAAAATAGAGGTTCACATGTGTGCATCAGCATTCTCAGTTCTTCTTCACTTGCTCTTGTACTGATTATTTGGTCTGTCTGTCCAAGTGACCAGAGATTTGGAGTGATCAAAGGTGATCATGTATGATATGGCCCCCAGTATAATAGCTGTCTATTCAGCCCAATGGCCATTTAGCCAGATACATCAAGGATCAACCACTCTATGGATGCCTTCACTTCCAGGATGATCTAGGAGGCCAAACAGATGTTGTCATGCCAGGGCCACTTGGCACTGGCATTTTAAAAGTTAACTGTAATTACTCAGTCAAAGTCTCACACAGAGACCCTTGATTGTATATGTCACCAGGGGGGCTGTAGAAAGGTGAGAACGATATCTGCATAGACGATCTGGAGCCAAATCAGTGGGACCTGGAAGCTAGGCAATCTGTTCTTTGATCAGCTGATCAAAGAACAGAGCTGTGGACCTGGAGCAGCAGGGGGGTGGATAGCTAGTAGAAAATTATGGGTTATAGGAAAATATCCATAACTCCTGTGTCATAGGATTCACCACTTCATAACTTACATATCGGTTATGAGGAGGTCACCAGCTTCCTAACAATACCAAACAGTGCCAGCCTATACCCACCGGTTTGGAGGGCTGGTTTCTGGGGGACTGGAAAATGGGAACCTATTAGTGTTTGGTATTGTTCTGTTTGCCCACATATGGATCACAGCCTGCCCATGTTTTTATTATAGTATTGGGTACTGGCAAGTACCCATATTATATTAAAGGATATTTGGGAATATTGCCTGAGTGTAGCAGACCCCCTGCAGGGGGTCGTAAATGACATGTCCTTGGCACTCCTACCTCCTGCATAAGGTAATGAGGGGAGTGTCCCAGCAGGGAATAAAAAGGTGACATTCCTAATATCTGGTGGTCATACAAGGAGGCTTCATTTTCCAAGTGAATTGTATTTCCAGTTTTCTACTCGTGCCTCAGAGGATACATTGATAACTTCCAAACTTGGTAAAGTAAGGGTTTTCTTTGTATTTTTACTCCTTTTTATTTTATTTACTGTTTGCAATAATATGTCATTTTTGTAATACCATTTCTATATACATATGCACTGTTTCTTGTAATTATTAAATATCATTTAATACGTTAGTCCTTGTGCTCTAAATGAACTCATAGCCCATATGAATGCTTGTGCCTAAGTGTATGAACTCTCTGTATGTGTGGAAAGGGAAAGTTGTCTATTTGTATGTTTGATAACTAGTACGGCTAGCAGGAAAGTGTGTTTGAGTGTGAATTAACCCTTTGGCTGCTGGAGTGCTTGTTAGACTAGTAGGATCTTACCCTGACTAACTACCATAGGAGAGAGTGTTTGATGTATTGTGTAGTGTGAGTTATTACCTGTTATAGAGGGCAGGGGAATAGTCACATTAGGTTTCTATCGCCTGTTAATGATAGATGGTGGCAGCGAATGAACTTTGTGGGTGTTGGTGTGTTTTGGGGGTGTCTGATGTTAGTCTAACCTGTGTGTAAGGTGATTGAGAGACTGATTGTAACCCCTTGTAGCCAAACCCAAGAGTAAAGTGTGGTGGAGTGGAAGTGTTTTTGTGACAGATGTTGTATGCAAATCTTGACCTAATTGGCCTTCAGGCAAACACTGCATATTATATATAAATACTGTCTACTTTGCTCTAGAAATTTTATTCAAGCAGCCATGCTATCTGGCATTTTTCTGAAAATACTGCATAATAGGCATAATAGTGAATGGAAAATCTCACTAAGGGTTGTGCATTGAATTGAATAAAACTCCCTGCCATCAACTAATTTCCCTACATGTCTAGACCCAAACAATACAATATGCATACATTTTTTCCATTTTTATCATTGTAGAGATCAGGCAAAGCTTCTGCACAATGCTGTTACGTGCAGACTATATATACGTCTCTAGCATCTAGGCTCCTTGTATTGCTCTTCATGTCTAAATTGAGCTGCGAGTAATGAACCATGTGGATTGTTGACAGCAATGTAGCATTGTGGTGCCTATAATTGTATCTTGCATACCAACAGCAACAGAGCTTTTCAATCTGAACTGTCCTGAAAAGGATGAATTGTTCTTGCTGGAACACAAGCTAAACTACTGAAACAGTGCTACACACCACAGAACAAAAGGAAGAGGCTTTGGAAAAAAGTCTCTGAGCCATTGGGCAAACCTAATCAAGATTTAGTCACCCATAACAAAATGTATATTGGTAACCAGGACTGGACTGAGAATCAAAATAGGCCCTGGCATTTCAGGTACACAGAGGCCCAATCAGCCCACAAAGAGGCCCAAACAGCCCCCACCAGCCCACTAAATACTGACTTTCTATGGCACCTTATAGCAGCCCATCTGGCATTTGCCCTAACCCACAGATTGCCAGTCCGGGCCTGTTGGTAACGTTGCCAAATGTTTTCCAGTTATTGGGGAGTAAATAACAATGAATGCCATCTGGAATGTGGTCTGTTGAAATATCGCTATTCTATATATACTGCATTTGCCTTCATGAATGGGGTGCACCCTTATTGTTTGCTACTGGGATGTACCCTTGTTGCTGGCTTCTGCTGAGGCTGTGAGTGAGCACAAGTTTCTATAGGGAATGCCTAGCAGTAGTCATGAATATTACAATCCCTAGTCCTTCTTAATGGAAGTAATGTGGAGATGCTACAAATACAGGATGATTATAATATGATGATGAATAGATAAGGCGTTCCCCTTTTTAAACTGGAAAATGAAAGATTGTGATTGGAACAAATAACAAACATTACCCAGCAAACATATGTTTGATTTTTGAGAGATGACACATCACAAATACTTGCAAGTATGTAAAAGCCTTGCAGAAAAATAATGTCTAATAATATATAATGCTAACATATTCAAAGCCCCTTTGAATGTATGCTTTGCTAAGTTTATATGAACTAGGTAAAATGTGTTATTCCTCTATAAGACAAATAATACTTGAATCTGTTTAGTTATTTAATTGGCAGCAATTGCTGCTAGACTCCTTATGTAAATACCTTCACTGGATCCATGTTTCCTCTAAAATCAAATTCAAACTCTTAATACTTATATTCATGGGCCTTAACAAAGAAGCCCTTCATACATATTTGCTCTAATTTATAAAACATTCCATTATGCTCACTACTGTCTACTTGTCCCATTTGTAAAGGCACAAAGCTCCTTCAGCCTTCCCTGTTAACCCATGTGTTTGTGATGTGGCACATCTTCAGAATCTTCATACAGATGGTGCCATCTTGATTATTATGTTGCTTCACATAACTCTACAATGGCAGTGTGCTATATACATCATGTGAAATGCCATCAATAACACAAGCGAGAATCACCATCTAGTCACTTTTCACTAGTTTGATTCTGAGTGTTTGTGTGATACCTGTTCTGAAATTCTTCTTCCTGGTGGAATTCTTTCTATTTAAAAGAATTTGTAAAGAAGGTACAGATACAGAGGAACAGACAAAATAGTTTTTTATGTAAGAGCATCTCATATCTCAAATACTATACACACCTCATCAACATAGATAAAGAGAAGACAAAGCAAGAACATAGCATCAAAGCCAGTAGTGTCAATCAAGAGATGGTCTTCATTGGAGAGAAAAATAAATCAGATAAGAAGATAAAGTAGAAGAAGTTCAAAGTTCCAGGTGAAGAGCAGAAGAATGATATGATACTAGATATTGAATGAATGTGGTGAATGACTTGACTGTTTACAGTATACTGTTTACCATCTGAATAACATAACATATTTTATGATATGATCATTCGGTACAGAATTTGTTACCACCTAGTAACTGAGTAGTTATATTTTAGCTGGATTATTAATTTAACTACTTGTAATATGGAGAAGGTTTCCACACCTGAGATTCCAGACCGGCACTGCTGGCAGAAAATGTTGGGCGAGGTGCCAACACAGTTTTGGTTGGTGGAGATGTTATCCCGGTGCTTGAGAAAGGAACTGGAGATATTGGAGAAACCTGATTGGTTGGTGTCTGTCTTTCAAAATTATTGGGGGGATCATTGGCTGGAGAAGGAGACACAGCAGAAGGGGATCGGATTGAATTAAAGTAAGCTGGTGAATACATTGTAGGGGAAGGAACTAGTGGAGAAGATGGACAGGATGTTTGCCTTGTTGAACGATAAAACTCCACCATGGGTTTGGGTGGTGGGGCTGCTCTTGGAAGAGAGCTCACAGGGTCTTTGGTTGGAGAGAATATAAACAGCGAAGACTGAAGTTGGTAGGGCTGCCGTTTGGAAAGCTCTAGTTCCTTTTGTGACTGTACAGTCTCTGAAGCAGTATTAGTTACTGCAACTGGCATTGCAGGTTTTGGTGATATTTGATTGGCTTTGGCTGAATGGTTGTATGGGGGCGGTGTATGAGCATTTGAGGCATACTTCCAGGAAGGTGGCAGGGACATGGCAGGAGAAGGTGACCTGGCAGAGTCAAAAGGTGATGGGGATTCAACAACAAACCTTTCCATCCTGGATTGTCTCCTAGCAAATAAATCGGCACCTTTCCCTGTTGCTTCTGTCAGACCTTGGATTGGTACAGGAGGCGGCTTTGCTCTGACCCCTGGAGACTTCAGACAGGATGACCAATCAGGGCCTTTTTCAGCAGGTCTAAAATCATCTGCTGCTCTGTTCTCTTTATTGTTTTGGAAACTGGAAGCTTCTGCCCCGAGTGCAAAAGGTTCATCCTCAGCATGTGTTTCTACATGCTTATTGGGCTTTGACCGTCTATCATCTGCTGTCTGTATCATAGACAAAAGGTCAGGATTTGGTGCCATCTTTGGTTTTTCAATGAATGTGAACATTGATTTCCTAGGTCCTCGATGGGCTGCAAGTGACTCTAAGATTCCGGACTTTGACTGTGGAGTCACCCTACCTTCTTCATAGGTTGCAACCTGATTAACAGGGTTTAAATGATCTGCCTGTGTTGGATATAAAGCAGAATATGCTGGTGGTGATCGAACGCGTGTTACTGGTGGTGGACTTGATAATGTTTCAGCATAAGTTGGTGGTGGAGGGAGAGCTATCACAGGAGTTTTATCTGGTAAAGGCTGCTCCTCCTTAGAATACTGCTTACATCCAAAAGGCCTAGCCGTTCTGTTTGTCACATTAATAGGTTTGGACAGAGTCAGGTGTACTTCAGAGCACTGTCTGAGTTGTCCGTTCTGCTCACTTTTGACAAGGGATTTAGTCTCTTCAACGAAATCATTGACCAAACCATTAGTATCTGACACTGTCAAGTTTTCCTTCAAATTCTCACACATTAAAATTTGAGGATCTTCTTCTGAAGCACTTGGGGAGGGGGCCCGATTATCTATTGATGGGAAATCTGGTTCATTGAAGTCATCTGCCCATCTATTTTCTGTTTCTTCTACATACCCTGTGTCAGATGATGTTTCTTCCATTTTCTTTCCAGCCGGAAGTTCACCAGACCCACGTTGACTTTCTGTTGACACAGAATTTAAAATTCTCACTTCATGTTTGACTTGGTTACCTTGTTTTCCTTGATGACGTTGTGTCTCTTGATTAACCTTGTTCCCTCTCTGTTCTATAAGTTCATGTTGCCTTTGTTCAAGGGCATTTAGTTTCTGCCGGCGACGATGAAACAATAGTGCTCCCTTTGAACAGCTACTTTGTGTGGGGCTCAGTTGGGAAGCATAATTATCACTAATGGACTGAGCTTCCTTCAGCTCCTTTTCAGTGAGGCTGACACTTCGTGAAATGTCTGTAAAAGAAAAACAAAAAAAGGGTGTTTTACTAAATAACATCATTTCCTCAAGCTTAAATATGATTTACATGCTCTCAACCATCTACATCATAAATGTACCAGCTGTAATTCTAATAAAGATGAGGTGCAAGCAAGTTCCAAAAGCCCACATAAGAAATATGGACTGTATATTTACATGTATTTATTTTTCATGTTTTTCTTTTCCACCACTAAAAGGATACTATAAGTTTATTTGATCAAATTATTTCCATGTTAAAAGTTATGAGGTAGAAATATGGTATTGCTGTGTGATCTTCTGTTCATGGCAATTCTTGGCAGTTAGGAAAATGTGAAAGGGATTCTGTCACAGGAAAATATTTTTTTTCCAAATCACATCAGTTAATAGTGCTGCTCCAGCACTGTTTTTTAAAACCGATTTCATTTTGACACAGGACATCTTGTTAGTTTCCCAGGTGCTCTCGGCCATGTGACTTGTATTTAGAAAAAAAAACACTATAAAAACAGAATCCCTTTAAAGAACAAGTAAACATTTTTTTTTCTATCTGTAAATTTGCTCTAAACAGCCCCCCAGATTAATGTACCTTAGTCCCTGCTGCAAGTATGCTCTGGTTTCTGTGTTATCAGCAGCTTGTTTCCCCTTCTTCCTGGTGCAGAGTGAAGCCCCGCCCCTTAGCTTACTGAGCTGACCTTATCTCTCTGACTAGTCCTGGAGATCACACATATATTGAGAGAGATACCAGCATGGATCCAAAGTAATCTGGGTTCCTTTTAGGCTATGCCTACTCCACCCCTTCTGGGCACCATTCTTTTTAGGGCACTAGAGCTACATTATGGTACATTAATTCCTTATGCAAATTGCAAAAATGGAGTAATACACCAGACATTTTTCCAATTTTTAGTAGCTCATGGCTCTATTAACATTTCCTTAATTTGGTTATATGTCTTAATTTTCGATTGATTAATATGCTTCTCATTGCATTAACCTTGATTATGCCTGTTTGTCACTAAGCACACTCAGTTTATTTATACTTATGTTAATTTGTTTTCATAACAACTGGATCATGTCCCATCCTGTATAGTGCATAAACCAATTATAATATGTAACCACTAGTGATGGGCGAATTTATTCGCCAGAGGAGAATTCGTGGCGAATTCCCGCGATTAGCGAAACGGCAGCGAAGATTCGGCAAAAAAAAATTGCTGCGAAAAACGAGTCGTGAGTCGAAAATCGACGCAACGAAAACGACGCAACCCGCGTGAAAAACGTGACTTGTTTCGTTTCGCAAATTTTTTCGCCAATTCGCGAATTTCGCTGGAAATTCGAGAATTTTTCGGCGAAGCGAAACGGGGGAGATTCGCCCATCACTAGTAACCACTTAATATATAGGATCGCTTTAGAAAGGACTCATGCTGCCAATATTGACATCAGTTTGTATACTTGTAAACCTTGAACTGTATTTTATCCCTGCATGCATGCAAAACATTTCTTATATGTTAAAAAGTCACTTACACTGATTATTTAAAAAAAAAAAAAAATATATATATATATATATATATATATATATCTTTGGGTTACCAGTTGCAGAAATACATCTGACAATATTCCTTGACCATTCTAGGAGTTGTAGTCTAGCAATATCTGGTGATCCAAGACTAATAAAGAGTAACCTAAATAAAAAGGGCAAATCAACAGTTCCAGTTTATCATGGTCACTAAAGGCAATTGCTCTGTAAGGTATTTGGAGAATTTTTAAGTTACCTCTGCCAAAGCAATGAACATGGGATTCTGATGCATTTTGTAATGTACAGTATTTATCCAAATATTTTGTGTACAGTGCAAACAATAGCTTATTCCTTGTAGTGAAAATAATATCTTTAATACCTAAAATAATAATAATATAATGAAAATAATATCTATATTCCTTTGAGTCATGTCTTATTTGCAGCTATAAACCATAGAGGACAATGAACTGCCAGAAAAGCTAATAGCACCACAGCTAAACACATCCATAACGAATGCAATGGAACTGGAACAATGGACACAAACACATGTAAGTGATCCACAGAGTCATGTACACCAAAGAATTAATGGAATTCCAGGTAGAACAAAAGCTTCCACCGCTGTTTAGAAACACTGGATTGCAGTTAGAATTGTGTCTACATAAGATGGACTTCTTGTTTAGGGACAGAAGGACTAGCTGTATTTTCTTTTTTCTTGAAGATGTCTTGCTAGCCAACCCGAAAAAGCCAGTTGGATGACTAGCGAAACGTATTCAAGGAAAAAAAAATATACATCTACACTGTAGTTCAGTATATTTGACTTATAACTATAGATATACCAGAGAGAAGGTTTCTGATTTCCCATTATGACAACGGGAATTTCCCACTGTTCAACCATCATGATCCATGACACATTATCAGGCCTCTTGTTAGCAGAATGTTATGTTTGCATCTACAGGGTGCTTGTCACTTGAACCAACAGTTGAAAATAACATGACCTTGAAATATAAAAGTGCATTCATTATAGTCATATCATAAAAATGTACAGTAAGTAATAAAATGTTATTTTCCCTGATGTTTATGGCACAATAGAAACCATTATCTCGACAAGCACAGTAAATAGCCCTATACATAATCTTGTTTTCCATATTTATGTCTGTACATAAGGAAAGGGTGGAACAGCTTTGCTCTTACTTTGGTTGAGAGAAATTGCTGAAATGAGTTCATGTATCAAATATATAAAAATATGTAATTAACAATCAACAAATTCAGGGCTATCCAAACTGTAAACAAGGAAGAGTAAACAAGCAACAGTGACAACTATGCGTCATATGTGTTTGTTTCTGGTTGGCACCAGTTGAATAGAGAAAGTACATGGCTACTGGGCAATTGAATTTCAAGAGGGTCAGAGATGGAGAAAGCATATGCATCTGGGAGCACTGGAAGCTATAGGACTCAACTACAAAGAACTAGTATTGATGCAGAATTCAGGGTGCACTGCTCACAATATATATATGTTCCCTAACACACTCCTAGTAGCTACTTGGGAGAAATTCCAATGTGCCCATCCATCCTGCTGTGATGAATAGCACAGAAATACTCACATGGATGAGAGTTATCCCTGAGATAATGGTTCTGCTTTGTGTCCACGTTGGTGCATCAAACTCAAGGTGCAGCGGACGCAACTTTGCATGCTCTTGTAAAATAATACCACACAAAAATGGAGTGCTCCAAACCTCATGCAAAAAAATTCCTTCGGATCAGGTGCTGTGCAGTAACAAGTCTGACCTGCCACGGGTCATGCAAACTTTGTCAATCCAATTTACTGCAGCACACTGGAATGCTTTTCAGCAAGTGATTTTTTATTTGCTCAACACATAAAATAATACGGCAAGCAGCAACAATCCAATACTACAATCAGGACTGGACTGAGAATTAAAATAGGCCCTGGCATTTCAGGTACACAAGAGGCCCATCAGCCCACCTAGAGGCCCAAACAGCCCCCACCAGCCCACTAAACACTGACTTTCTATGGGACCTTATAGCAGCCCCTCTGGCATTTGCCCTAACCCACAAATGGCCAGTCCGGGCCTGACTACAATCAAGATGCTACTAATTTGCAAAGATCACTGGCCATAGCATCTGGGAAGTATCTTAGATGCTCATTCGGAAAGAGGCAGTCAAGTTAAAACTCACAGAAATATAAATAAATTACCACCACTTGCACATTTGCCTCTATTCTTTCCATTTAACCCCTACCTCTAATTTAAAGGTGACTTTATCCTTTAATGGAAAGTTTTAAAATACAATTGCAAGTAAGACTAGTATTTGAAGACAGAAAGGGGTTCATTATGCTGTGATATAGAAAGAGTTTATTAGCAGGAATAGTTTAATGTAACATAGTACCATCGTAACTTAGGTTGAAAAAAGACACACATTGATTGAATTTAACCTTTAATGTCTATATAAAAATTGCCTAACTGCTACATGATCAAGAAAAAACTCAACTAGAGTCTCTTAAATTGCAATAGAAGGGAAAATAATTATTTCTGACTCCAAGATGACAAATTGGCAACCGGACCAGTCCCTGGATCAGCTTTGTACTAAGAGCTGTCTTCAATAACCCTTTATTTTCTTACTTGCTAAAAATCCAGTTTTTGAAGCTATCTAATGTATGTGCCAGTACAACTGATTCATGGAGAGAATTCCACATCTTCACACTACATGTCATATGGGCAAACTAAATGGCATATTCTAGATGGGGCCTTACAAGTGCTCTATAAAGTAGAAGAATGTCCCCCTCCTCCCGTGACTCTATGCCCCTTTTAATACAGCTCAAGACCTTATTGGCCCTTGATGCTGCTGACTGGCATTGCTTGCTACAGCCAAGTTTATTATCTACAAGGACTCCAAGGTCCTTTTCCATTATGGATTTTCCCAGTTCAGTCTAAGTATAAGTATAAGTAACTTGGATATTTTCACATCCCAGGTGAATTACTTTGTCTACATATAGGGGCCTATTAAACCTCACGTTTTTCTGGTTGACTTTTAAAAGGAAAACTCTAATAGGGGAATGCAATATACGTTGGTAACGCAAAAACTGTTTGCAATGCGAAAAGTTAAGCCTTTGCGCGAACAATTTTAGCTTTGAGCGAATGCAATAAACCTTTTGTGAACCCGGAAACTGTTTAGCGACCACTTCCGCCAGCAGAAGGCCGTTTGCGAATTTGATACTTTGCTCTAATGCGCTGTCATTGTGATAAAATGTCTTACTGAAAAAGTCGCAATGTTTGCTCCAAAAGATTACAACACCTTCAAGCATTTCTTAAGAGTGCGCAATTATAATCCACAATGCGCAGTAACAATTCGCAATGCAATAACCGTTTAAGGAACAATATTACATTGCGAGATGTGGATTTTAACTCTTATTGGTGCGCAATGTTTTTCTCTTTGCGACTTTAATTACATCCCCCCCCCCTAATTCTTTAAGGAAATCTTACTCCAAGTAGAGAATGTACCATTAACAACATTAACAACACCCATCTGTACCAGATCTTGTAGCCAGTTTTCTATCCATGAGCAAACAAAGTCACTACAAAGTTGAATAGACCTTAGTTTAGAAAGCAGTCATTTGTTGTGGAATGTGTCAAACGCTTTGTGAAAATCCAAATAGCTCATTGCTTTCCCACTGTCCGGCTTCTTACTCACCTCCTCATAAAAAGCAATCAAATTTGTCTGACACGACCTATCATTCATCAAGCCATGCTGATTACTGAAAAATTTGTGCCCTAGCAGTGAATTTTAGTAGCCCCAGAGACCTTGACAAGATGCAAATGTATACTGAAATAACTAATCAATCAAGACCTCTACGCCCCTGTCCCCAACTAGATATCACAGGCTCTGCTCCCCTTGTTTTGATCATGATGACATTGAAAACATCACAGGTAAGAACACATATTCTACTTTTTTAGAAAAAAAGTAAGGAGTGCATCTCACATTTCTGCCCAGCTAGCTGCAATAGAGCACCTTATTGACATTAAAGCAGTGATCCCCAACCAGTAGCTCGCGAGCAACATGTTGCTCTCCAACCCCTTGTATGTTGCTCCCAGTGGCCTCAAAGCAGGTGCTTATTTTTGAATTACTGGCTTAGAGGCAAGTTTTGGTTGCATTAAAAACAGATGCCCTGCCAAACATTCTCTCCTGTAGGCTGCCAGTCCATATAGGGGCTACCAAAAAGCCAATCAGAGCTCTTATTTGACATCCACATGGACTTTTTCATGCTTGTGTTGCTCTCCAACTCTTTTTTTAAATTGAAATGTGGCTCACGAGCAAAAAAGGTTGGGGACCCCTGCATTAAAGCAAGGAATGATACGTATAATTCACGGCCTTTCTGCCTGAGCAGCCTAACAACAAAAAACACTCTCTGACCACTTGCACTGGCTTCTGAGCACGTGACACAATGACACTGTTATCACTTATTTCTGTGTAGTGCCAGTTATGAAGCAAGAGAAATATTAAATGCAGGCAAGGTTTAGACACAGCTGTTAATGGTAGCACTTCAATGTAAGATGAACCTATTGATAAGTATTGTGAACTTAGAGTTTGTGTTTGTTTTTCTCAGCATAAATTTGGTCTTCAAACAGAATAGCTTACATTCCACACCCTACAAGCCAGTGGTTTCAATGTTTGCACACATGGGCTCCGATGGCAAGAGGTGGAATAAATGAAGGTTTACTCTGAAGGCAGTAAGTTCAGTGACACAATAAAAAGCTTTTAGAGGCTGCCTTTGGACTTGGCGAAGAAATTAGCATGGCAGCCTAAAGTAAAATGCATGACATATTTGCACATACATGTGGCACTTCTCAATGGTTAGTATCATTGCTTAGACGGGTCTTTGCAGATAGAATTGGCCTATGAAACGAATAAAATGAGCAAGAGATACACTAGACTAGTCACCAATCTTTATTACCCAGGACTCACATTCAAATATAAAAAGATTTGGGGAGTAGCACAAACATGAAAAGAGTTCATGGGGTGCCAACTAAGGGCTGTGATTGACTATTTGGTAGCACACATGTGAACTGACAGCCTACAGGAGGCTCTATTTAACAATGCACCTGATTTGTATGAAACCAAAACTTCCCTCCAAGCCTGGATTTTCAAAATAAGCACAAAATTTCGAGGCCACTGGGAGCAACATGCAAGGAGTTGCTGAGCAACATGCTGATTATGAGTAGTGATGGGCGAAAAGGCCGCGTTTCGCTTCGCCGAAAAATTAGCAAATTTCCCAAGAAATTAGCGAATTGGTGAATTCGGCGTTTTCGGCGCGTCGCGACTCATTTTTGGCGGCGAATTTTTCCTGCTGTTTCGCGAATTTATTCGCCAGCGGCGAATCGCGGGAATTCGCCGCGAATTTGCCCCTGGCGAATAAATTCGCCCATCACTGATTATGAGCCAATGGTTGACGATCACTGGTCTAGACACTTTCTCATCCAGCGAAGTAGCTATACCATATTAGTGTGACATGAAACCTGCACATTGTTGCTTGCAGCCTTTTGCATTTACCAGCCATCTTGTCAGACCAAACTATCCATTGCTCACATTTCTCTGTTGAATAGGTAGAAAAGTAGTAGTAGACACGACTGGACTGGGATTCAAAATAGGCCCTGGCATTTCAAGTACACAGAGGCCTAACCAGTCCCTTACCAGCCCATTCAACAGTGAGTCTATGGCATCTTACAGCAGCCTCTCATTTGACAGAACTGGATTGCCAGTCCGGGCCTGGTTGTAGACCACCTAGGAGTTGGCAGGGGAGAAGTCAATGGCAACCATTGTCTTGGCAAACTTGGGTTGGCTAGGCCTTACAGGTAAAATATTAGTATCAGAGAGAAAGTAAATATTTTACCTGTAAGTTCTTTTTACCCATAAGCCACATTCAATTGAAAAACAGTTGGGGAGCAACAGAAGCATGAAAAAAGTTCTGGGGAGGGGGGGATAATGATAGTGATTGGTCATTTGCTAGCCCTAGTAGACTGGCTGCCTACAGCCCTCTAAAACTAGACAAATTTGAATTTTGACAAGTAGGCCTCTTCTTGAACCCTTACTTTTCTGACCATTTCTTTTCTCCTCACTCACCTGAAGAGCAACATCCAAGGGGTTGATGAGCAACATGCTGCTCATGAGCCACTGGTTGGAGATCACTGGTTTATTCCCTTTTCCTTATCAGTGTAAGCAATATGGCAACAAAATATGCGTAGAATAAAGGATCTCTGCTGAAAACACATTACATAGAAAAATGTGCGTCTTTTTACAAAAAGGGTATCTGAAAAGGTGCATGCTAACCTCCCCTTTCACCTGGAAGCAATACTGACCTTTCTGTTGTAAGGGAACCTTAAACAATAGAAGCTCAATCACCTAGAAATGAACACATTACTGAAATATTTTAGCCACTAATTCAAGTGGCTGCCAAATGCGGAATTACTCAGTAATACTCATCAATAGGCTACTGTATAAATTTGTCACCCTGAGGCCTGCTGTATAAATCCAGGATAAACTAAACTTCTACAGTCAGGAGGACACTTGGCTGTTGTTATCTTGCTGATATCTTGCTTTTTCTATGTATCACCTACTACTACTCTTACTACTAGAATCAGCCAGTGCAAGCAATATAACCTGCATAAACTGTTAAGTTATGTTTTATACAAGCAATCAATTATACCCTACATAATTTTCATACCTCAAGACCCAAACAATTCTCCCCACAGACTGAGAAATATAACAAGCAAATTCTTCTACTTAAATGTCTAACAGCTACTGAAATCTGTGTGATATGGGTTGAATTTTGGAGCTCTAGAATTTTTAAAATTTTTAAGCTTAAAAATTCCTGATACTCCAGAATGGCCAAAGCCTCTATTATATTGTGACGATAACAATATATTCATTATATACATTAGGACTGTTCAGAATCCAGCTACTACTGAACTTCAGCTTCCAGCAATGTAGCAGTCTTGTATTCCCGTTAATTAAAGTCGGCTGCACCCCGATCACAAATACCCAATAACTAGGTGGTCACAGTTGTACATGTGGGAAATGAGGAGCAATGATAAGAAAATATACACCTTAGCAAAATGGTCAAATACAGGCCGCAAGTATTGTAATGTCTGAACAAAGTGGGATAGTGGGATTCACGGGAGGTACTGGAGTTTTGATAGTTACAGCCCTAGACCCCTCAAACAATTTATACTCACGTGACTGAATGAAAAACAAGAATGACTTCTGAAAAATATGCTTTTAAATAGTCGTTTGTGATAATCAATTAGAAAGAAATCCCCTCTTGATCAGGATAAATTCATACAATAAATTAAGAAAAGTGCTTTAAAAATTTTTCTTAATTTATTGTATGAATTTATCCTGATCAAGATTCTTTCTAATTGATTAAACTAGTTGTTCACTGACACAAGTCAGCTTTCTCTCTTTGACCAGTAAAGATACCGATTTATAGACCAACTCACCATTTTGCTAGTCCTTTGTGATGTCATCATTTATATTAGATTTGTCATAGCCTCTGTGCCACAAAACATGTGTATTGTAAGAAATAAAGAACCCCTCCTTTAAACTACTCAATGACCTGCATGACTTTGCCATGAATCTAATATCATTACATTGTATAACAGGGGTTGGTGATCCCCACCACATAAACACACATATACAGTAAATTCAGATCTATTAAAATACATACTGATGCTCACAGAGCAGAAGCTAAAATCATTTGAAGAGCAACTGGATTATGTTTCCTCTGCAGAAAAGGAAACGATAAATCAAGATTGAGTAACATATAATTATAGCTTTTTATTTTAACCTCAGGCCCCAACCTCAGTCTCCCAGCTTAGTCTATGATTTTTTTTATCACTATATATACATATATATATATATATATATATATATATATATATATATATATATATATATATATATATATATATATATTCACCCCATACATTGGAAGATTGGCAGGCAATAAAGGAGCATATTCTTCAGCATATTTAGTCGGAGTCAAAGCTAATTTTAACTTGGTAAAGCAAAGCAGTTTGGGAACTGCCATCTTGCTTTAACCTTCCATGTGACCCACCAAAGTGGGTGCATGCAAACAATTTTGTACAACTTCTTAGTCCAAGATACCAGTAGTAATAAAGTAAATGGTCATCAACCAACTGCCATGTTTCTGTCATTCATTATCAACCAAACTTTTTCAAGCAGTGTCATTGTAATAGTGAAAAATAGTACATTTATAGTATTGATAATATGTATACTATCAGAATCTGTTCAGTTATACAGCACTGGAGGTAGATAAGGTAGGTAGATATCCATACATATCTACCACTTCCAAGATGGCAAAAGGATCAATAGAAATATGAAACAGTCATCAATATAACTTTGATACTCATGATTCTACCCATATACAAATGTGTAGGAGGATCCCAGTAAGAGTACATTTCATTGCCCCCATGCTCTGCCATTGCAGGCTTCTCAGCAAAGCAGAGAGTTAACTTTGTTCTTATTATTATAGATACAGTTCTGCTCATAAGTTTACATACCCTGGCAGAATTTATAATTTCTTAACCATTTATAGAATATGAATTAACACAAAAACTTTTCTTTCACTCATGGTTAGTAGTTGACTGAAGCCATTTATTGTCAAACAACTCTATTTACTCATTTTAAAGTGGACCTGTCACCCAGACACACAAATCTGTATAATAAAAGTCCTTTTCAAATTAAACATGAAATCCAACTTCAAATTTTTATTAAAGCATTCGTAGCTGTTTTAAGCTCATTTAAAAATCTCCGTTGTCAATCAAATATTGTCTGCCACTCCTCTATGCCTTAGGCATAGAGGTGGGGCATACAATTACTTTCACTTTCCATTCAGCACTTCCTAGATGTCACTGCTCCCCACACATTCCCCCAGTTCTCTTAACGATTTAATTGAGTAGCCAGGACATAGGGATAGACATTGGGTCCCCCATTCTGGTGCACAAACAAGACTTTGAGATGATGCAAGGCTTGCCTTAAGTGTCCACAAAATGGCTCCTGCCTGCTTGCTATAATTATGAATTCCCAGACTGAAGAAAACAAGATTAAAATAATTTATATAGTGTAATGTTCATTTTGCTTGACTAATGTGATAAAATAGGATTTTTAATATTTATTTTGGGGTGACGGGTCCACTTTAAATCATAATTACTACACAAACTACCCAAATGACCCTGATTTACATAGCCGGCTGATTTAGCCTGATAACATGCACACAACTTGACACAAAAGGGTTAGAATGACTATTAAAGGTAACCATCTTCCCCTGTGTTCTGTTTGCTTGTAATTAGTGGGTGTGTATAAAAGGTCAGTGACTTTCTGGACTCCTGACAGACCCTTGTATCTTTCATCCAGTGCTGCACTGATGTTCTTTGGATTCTAAGTTATGGGGAAATCAAAATAATTGTCAAAGGATCTGCGGGAAAAGGTTGTTGAACTCTATAAAACAGGAAGGAGATATAAGAAAATATCAAAGGAATTGAGAATGCCAATCAGCAGTGTTCATACTCTAATTAAGTGGAAAATTAGGGTTTCTGTTGAAACCAAACCAAATAAAACTAAAATTTCAGCCACAACTGCCATAAAGATTGTTCAGGATGCAAGGAAAAACCCACAAATAACTTCAGGCGAAATACAGGACTCTAGAAGAAAGATGGGCTGCCAGAAGAAAGCCATTACTACACAAATGCCACAAAATATCCAGCTTACAGTATGCCAAACAGCACAGAGACAAGCCTCAAACCTTCTGGCACAGAGTCATTTGGATCGAGGAGACTTAAATTAAACTTTTTGACCACAACCATATATGCTACATTTGGAGATGAGTCAACAAGGCCTATGATGAAAGGTACATCATTCCTACTGTGAAACATGGTGGTGGATTGCTGATGTTTTAGGGACATTTAAGCTACAATGGCACAGGAAATTTGGTCAGAATTTATGGCAAAATGAATGCAGTAAGTTATCAAAAAATACTGCTGGAAAATTTGCACTCATCAGCCCAGAAGCTGCACATGGGACGTACTTGGACATTGCAACATGACAATGATCCAATACACAAGGCCAAGTCGACCTGTCATTGGCTACAGCAAAATAAAGTGAAGGTTCTAGAGTGGCCATCTCAGTCTCCTGACCTCAATATCATTGGGCCACTCTGGGGAGAACTCAAACGTGCAGTTCATGCAAGACAGGCCAAGAATTTACCCAGGGAACTGGAGGCTTTTTGCCAGGAAGAATGGGCAGCTTTACCGTCTGAGAAGATAAAGAGACTCATCCACAACTACCACAAAAGACTTCAAGCTGTCATTGATGTTAAAGGGGGCACTACACGGTATTAAGAACTTGGGTTTGTAAACTTTTGATCAGGGTCATTTGGGTAGTTTGTGTAGTGATTATGATTTAAAAAGAGTAAACACAGTTGCTTGACAATAAATGGCTTCGGCCAACTACTAACCATGAGTGAAAGAAAGGTTTTTGTGCTATCATTCATATTCTATGAAAAATGGTTAAAAAAAGCAAACCTGTATGTAGCAAACTATAACCATCAAATAAAGCATGGCTGGTTTCTCATAAGCTGACTGACTGTAAGCCTTTTATAAATATGCCCAGGCTGCACTGTGTATGCCAGGTGGTGTCAGAGATCATGGACTGCTGAGTTAGCTGAGTGCTCGATATCCTTACCAAACTACCCCCCCTCCCCCCCAGATGCACTCAGAGGTCAGCCCTGAAAGCTGAGAAATGACGCGGCAGTGGAGGAAATATCATCCCCTGGCAGTAGCTGTCCAGGGCTACAAAGGATATATTTCGTCTACCTGATATAGTCTATGTTACCCATCTTGGAATAAGTTCAGAGCACCTCTATCCTTGCAAAGCATCCCATGAAAGATGAATGTTATCATTCACACTCATTCATCACCGCCCTTCAAAGCTTTGAAAGTCAGGAGTGTACATCTCCATGTTTATACAAAGGGAATTGATACAGATACAGAGTACCAAATACTAGCAATTGATGTAAATCTGGCTACATAACAAACACATAGATGAATAATGACAAAAGGAGCCTGGTAGCAATTTGGCAATGCATTCACCGGTATAAATGAGATGCTTACACAGCCATCTTTGCCTCACGAGGAAACTTCGGAATATGAAGCACTCCGAGTGCCATCCCGCTGGCGATTTAGATCCTAGCCAGTAGGAAGACAGGGTGATTAGTTGCCTGAAGAAGAGGCGATTTGTTGCGGGGTGATTAAATCTCTGCGAATCTCCACACGTATCTGCCCTTAGGGGTATGTCTTGACAAGATCATGTCAACAACAGGGCCAGATAGAGACAGTAACACTGCATATTTCTATTGCCTGCCATTTCAACCACAAGCTGGATTTGAATTCCAACAGTTCAAAAATATAAATAAAAGCAGGGGCATATGTTTTAATTATCCTTGTGGGGTGTAACTGGGGTGGACCAGGACACGGCTTAAAACATACAATTATTACAACTTAGTAACCCATTGGCTGCAGAGCTGCAGAAATGCAGAGTTACAGAGCACTAAATAAATGCATGAGAGTCATATATAGGTCTTCCTTTTTTCACATGGCAAGAAAGTACAGGTATGGGACCTGTTATCTGGAACCATGTTATCCAGAAAGCTCCAAATTACAGAAAGGCCATCTCCCCTAGACTACATTTTATCCAAATAATCCAAATGTTTAAAAGCAAATATATAGTATAAAATCCTTTTATTATGTGATATAAAATGTTTAAAATACAATCACAAATATACTAAGGGTTCAAGCATTACTAGACCGTCAGTCCAATGTTCACCCGCATTTGCGATGATTTGCCCCTGGCCAGCGTTGCTTCTCAGCCATGTGTTCTCCTTCCGGATCCTTGTTGATGCCGTCATCTGCTTCCTCTATGATTCGCCTGACGTGTTTCATCGGAGACATGGCTTCAATGGCAGTAGCGTGCATGTCACGCTTCTCTTAAAGAGATCTGTTGCCATGGCAACACATCCACCCTTGCTCTGTTCCGTTGTTAGGCTCTTTGTCCCTGGCAACCTTCTACAATCATGCCATTGTATTTATCACTTGCTCCATACATAAAGACTACACTTCTCATACTTTATGTGATCACACTATCTCGATGGGATTTAGAGTGTCATTGTATATTAATCTTGAAATTTCAATATTACATTTTTTTCATTGACCATTGGCCTGGCGGTCTAGTAATACTTGATCCCTTGCTTTATTTGTGAGTGTATTTTAAACATTTTATATCATGTCATGAAAGGTTTTTACACTATATATAATTGCTCCATATTTTAAGTTGCAACGGAGGATGGGAATTACCGCTGAAGATTGATACTTTCAATGACTATATCTTAAATGTTTGTGAGTACCCAAACGATAACCACAGTTGGTGATTTGGAATACTGTGTGTGTGATCCACATGAGTCGGCTTTGAAAGACAACTCTGTATAAATGAGAGTTTGAAGAGCGGGCTTATTTATAATAAAGAAGGGCAAATTCATACTACACTATTTATCATACTTCTTTTCCCCTTAAGGTTTTTTAGCACTGACTCAACTTTATTGAAGGAATGTGTATATGTATATATATATATATATATATATATATATATATATGTGTATATCTATGTATGTATGTGTGTATATATATATATATATATATATATATTTCAATTTGTCACATCCATTCCAATTTTTTTAAATAAAAATGTAAATTTTTATTTTTGAGGGCGCTATTTTGTATGGGGGGGTGGGCCCTTAAGATGAGGTTTCCTGGTGGGCCCCAGGCACCCCAGTCCGACACTGGGCACAGCTATGAGCAGAAGCGGGTGGCGGGCCCACAATACCCACTGCCAATTACTTACCGAGCGGTAACATTTGTGATTCTATTTTAGTGGGGCCCACGCAAACCACCTCCTGCATATCTGATGGTCTACATCCTGCAAAATTAACTAAACAAAGGGCCACAGGGGTCCTTCATGGCTGGGGCCCACTGGGTTTTTTCCCAGGACCCCGGCAGGCCAGTCCGACCCTAAGTTGGACAGCCCTGCTTTATATCAAGGTTGCCCAACTTTCAGGCCTTCGGCTGTTGCTAAAATAAACTCCATCCAGAATATTAGCTACATCTTTAGTAGGTACCACTCATCATCCCAAACCAGCCAGGGGCCATCAAGCACTGCTCTTCCTGAAAATAGTATTTGGATCTTTAGAAGGAATGTTCTTCCCCAGATTATACTGCTTATTTACCAATCTAGGCCAACACCAGTACTGGCTCTACAAGCCTAGGATAATTAAGCACAAAATTCTCTAATGAAGTTGTTATGACAGTAAACCTACCACAGGCAGCTGAGCCTGTTAATGAGGGGGATGAAGCATGAGGCTTCCCGAAGACCTTGCTCATTCACCCCCATCAGCCACGCCTCCCAGAGACTTGCTGCTCTCAGTAGCGCAGCCACGCCAGCTGCTTATTTCCCCTATCTATGCCCAGTTTCCACTGGCTGTGACACACATACTCACTCACACAGGCACGCACGCACTGTATCATTTTACTGTGGAACAAACAAACTCACAGTATATTTCTATTAACACCAGCAATGCCAAAACACGTACATACAGATACAGTACATCTATAACAATGATGAGCGAATAAATTCGGCAGACGCGAATTTCTGCGTTTCGCCACTGGTATAAATTCATGAAACTGTGGTGAAAATTCGCCGGTGAAAAAATCCGCCACGTCAAAAAAAAAATTTTGGAAGTGCATCAGAATAGTCGATCCCGCCAGAATTGTCGATCGCATCAAAATTATTTGGACGCCCATTGACTTTAATGTATATGGAGAGCGTCAAATTGTTACGGGCATCAAAATTATCGCAAGCGTCAAAATTTGCATTTTATTCAATAACTCAAAACGGGACAAATTTGCCCATCACTACTCTATAAGACTGCAAAACACACAGCAGTCATCAACAAAAATAAAACTTAGTAACCCATTGGCTGCAGAGCTGCAGAAATGCAGAGTTACAGAACACAAAATAAATGCAATGCATGAGAGTCATGTATAGGAATAGGATATGTTATCTCCCATAGATTCCATTCTAATCAAATAATGCTAATTTTAAAAAATGATTTCTTTTTTTCATGCAATAAGAAGACAGTACTTTTACCATGTACTTGATCCCAACTAAGACTTAAGTAATCGTTATTGGAGGCAAAACAATCCTATTGGGTTTAAATGTTTTTTTAGTTGACTTAAGGCATGGAGATCACTTATCCAGAAAACCCTAGGTCCCAAGCATTCTGAATAACAGGTTCCATACCTATACTATGGTACTTTGTACAACTACAATGGGTATGATGTTAGACAATGATGTCATTTAGAGACCATATAAAGGAACAAAGCCATTGGCTGGTCTTCCATGCCTCTTCTCTATACCATCACAGAGTACATTCTTACACCAAATAATTGTATGTATTAAAAGGAACAAGGTAGCCTCTTTCAGGGGAAAAGGGTGAAACTAATATGGTGCTGTTTATATAATGATTTCTAAGTAATTATACAATATAAAAGCCAAAGTTTCAGGAATGTGTTGGCTCCATCCTAGTCATGTCACCCACACCAGGATTGTAATTTATATTGTAATATTCACATCTCAATACTGCCATATGAGTGACATGAGCTGGGTGTAGCCAGTACATTGCTGAACACTTAGCACATGGCTTGACCCCCACCCAATATCTTCTACAATCTCCAAACTCTCTCTGCTTCCTCTCTACTACTTTTCCAAATTCTGTCATTAGATTAACCTCTTATGCTATTCCTATTATATTTATCTATGGCAATACTCTTGGAAGAGTAAGCCACCCTAGGAGCGATGACAGATAACAAAACACATGGGGGGGGATTCACAAAAGTGTTGGTAAAATAAGTAACCCAAAAGAGGCGGTCGACAAATTTGTTAAATGTTGAACGAACTGCAAATTCACAAAGGCAGATGTTACCATCTCTGAATGTCTTGTAAGTCCAACAATATTCTTAAAAAGCCCTATATCTTTTTGTCAGACAGACAACATTTTACCTAACGTTTTCAAAAGGCAATTTGGCCAACATTTTCATTTTGGAGAGACTAATGTGTTGGAAAGATTTGGGCAAAACAAATGAGTTTACAAAATGTCGGGAAAAGTGGCACCGAAAAAGTGGCACGAAATAACCAAAAAAACTTTTAACAAAACTATTTCAAAAGTGCCGTACACATTGGGAAATTGGTGGGTAACTGCTCTGTAAATTTGTCGGCTGTTAAAAAAAAAAAGACCCGGTGGGCCCCAGCCCTCATGGGCCCCTCCTGGGGGGGAATGGCAGGGCCCTGTGTGTCAGCCCTGGTGGGCTCTGACCCCCCCCCCAGTAGTCCGACCTTGGGCCCAGCTCTGCTAGATATTTCCAGTGCTCTAGACCTCTCCTCGCCCGATCGAATAAGGATGCGGGAAGCAGATACACACCGGCAGGGGGAGTGGGAGTCAGGAGACTGGGGCAGCAGGGGCCCTGCCACTGCCGACCCTGGTTACTACAACACTTTCTATGACACTTAAAAGAAATGTTTTGGTTCCCGACACTTTTGAGAATTCCCCCCTATGGACTTGCCCAGTCTTATATTGTCCTAAGCCACAATTTCTCCTAGTGGGGCCTGGAGCAGCAACAAAGGGAGTACAGTAAGGGTGAGACTTGGGGTAGAATTCCTGTTTGTTCTTGGCAGGCTGGTGGATGCTTGGGTGACTACCACTGCCCTAAGTCTTTATTACTGTCTATATACAGTATTTTACTACTTCAAAATTTATTTCTACTATAATTCACCTTGGAGATACCCATGTATCTGCAGCCACAATGCTAACCACGGGCCAGTGTGTACAATGAAAAATAGTACAGAAGCATTTTGTCTTTGCAACCTGCCCTGCCAGTTGTACATGAGCCATACTGTGTAGGCATGGAATGAACTGGGGGGCTCTGTACCCACAAATGCTAAATGTATGTGTTATATCAGGTCTTCACAAAATTATTCTTGTAAGCACCTTGCGAATTTTGTGAAACGTAATTTCTGTGTTCAAGTCTTGCCAAAATTAATGAAATAAGTCATTAGAGGTGTAATTCTCATAATTGGAGGCTGTTAAAATCAAAACCGACTGCAGGTATAGTTTGTAGTTGTATATGGTGTAGAAAACAATCGCTTTACAGTTCTTTAGGTCCCGTATTACTTCATTTAGAGATAAGCTGATGCCAAGTTCCCTGGTCTCGGCTCGGCTCGGCTTCACCATTAGTGTGACCGCCTTTGGCTTCGGGAGGAGCCCTCAGCTACCTGGACTTATCGAGAGGAGCAAGGCAAGGAGTTCTGGCAAGCAAAGGGTCATGACAGTTATAAAAGTCAGTTAGGCCTAAGATCACAGTACAATTGGATAAGGCAAAGGCGTAGTCAGACAGGCTGGGTCGAGGCAGGCGGATAACTAGGTTTCGTCAGGCAGGCAAGGGTCAAATCCAGGTAATCAATCAGATGGGAAAAGGCAGAATCTGAGTCAATAACAGGCAGGGGTCATACCAGAATGTCAATCAGAAGGGTTAAGCAAAATCAAGGTCGGTTTCAGGCAAGGGTCAGGTTCCAGAGATCAGAGTAGTCAAAACAGCCAAGCAGGGTCAAAACAGGTATCAGACAGACTAGAAGCTTTACAGCACAAAGTACAAGGCACCTGGAACAAAACCTATTACGGGCAATGAAAAAAGAAAAAATGTCCCTTTAAATCCTTTAGAATTTCGCACCTTTGTGCGCTGACGTCATCACGCCAGCGCGCATGCGCCTATATAAGCCGGAAGTGCGCTCTCAGCTCGCACTAGGAAACCGGCACGGAGGGGAAAGGATGGCGCGGCGGGCGTCCCCGCCGATGACGTGGTGGGCGTCACCGCTAGACCACCAGGGTGAGTCCTCACAACCAGTATGGAAAGTGTTAATCTGAGCAAATCTTTACTACTTTGGATGACTAATCTCCCTAAAATGCCTTCCTGCTGGCAAGAATCCAAATTGCCAGCAGGATGGCATATGAATTGCTGCGGCCGAAAACCCAAAACGATTCATATGCCATCCCGCCGACAATTCACATTCTTGCATTCTGACCAAGGAATCTGCTCTAACACTATAGTTACTGGTATATGTATGGGATCTGGAAACCCGTTATCCAGAAAGCTCCAAATTACGGGAAGGCCATCTCCATAGACTCTATTTCTTCCAAATACTACAAGTTTTGTAAAATGATTTTCATTTTCTCTGTAGAAATTAAATAGTACCTTGTATTTTATGCAAATTAATATAAAAATAAATTGTTATTGGAAGCAAAACCAATTTAGTTTATTTAATGTTTGCATGATCTTGTGGACCTAAGGTATGGAGATCCAAATTACAAAAAGATCCATTATACGGAAAACCCCTGGTCCTAAGCATTATGGATAACAGGTCCCATTCCACAAAATGTTACTTTAAAGGGCATGTAAAGGCAAAAAAATTTATATTTAATGAAAAAGAAACCTATCTCCATTGTACTGTAATTAAAAAATGTCTACCGTTTTTATAAGAAACCTGACTGTATGCAGTGAAAGTCTCCCTTCATTTACGGCTGTGGATAGGAATTGTGAGATGGTCCCTAACTGCTCTGCAGGAAAACAATTATACTTATGAACAGCAGGGGGAGCCCCAGTCTTGAATAACTCAAACAACTTTGTTTGTTTCCCTGTATTGGATTTTAATGTTTCCAACTCCAGCTGCAGGGACAAAGATCATGGAGCCAGATTTAAACAGATAAACTGGGATTCTATTTGGAGGATTATTTTTTTGCAGCACCTGGTTCTGCAGAGTTGGAGAAAGTTTGTATTAAACAATACAAAAACTATAAACTCCACATTAGATTACATGACAACACAGGACCCAGTGCAGTCTGTATATTCTGATTATTAATCAGTCTTGCTGTATCGGCTTCTGGCAGATATTATTTATTATTATTCTGTGCTGTTTTGATCATTTATGACAATCCCTAAACTGAGCCCATATCACACTGAGCATGTGCACAGTCTTGGTCTTGCAAAGATGTATAACAAAGTTACAAGATGACAGCCCCTTATGCCCAACTTTGAAAGCATAAATCATTTGTTTTATTAGGCTTGTGGTGCAGTAAGTTCATGTTTATGTTTAGTATACAAAATACAGCATTTCTAGCCTTATTCTATTTTAAACTTTACTTCCACTTTAAACACAATTATATTTTTCTACATTACTATGCCCATCATAGACAGAGAATAATGAAGATTCCAGGAGGCTTAGCTGAAATAGTTATATGTTATCCAGTGGAACATCTTCTGTTAAAGAGCATAACCTGCCTCATAACTGGCTTGACCAACACAATGCCGTTGCGCCCTTTACCAGGTTAATCTTGCAGTCAAGGAACATTCACTATAAGATACAATATAACTGTTCTATCATTTGTCTAAATTCACAAGGGCTCTAGTTAGAGCTTTTTCAATGACCCTCCTTATATTGTACAGTCAGGGGATACATAATCTCCTTCAGACTGCTTATTATCTAGAACTTGTATATTTGTATGCCCCACCCTCTGATGGATAGAGGGGTTTATGGATCTTTCCCTTAGAGGTTAGAAAAACAGAAAAACTCCCATCCTGACTTTAACCACAAAAATTCACTGAAATTAAAACCCTGTGACTGTAGGAGGCGAAACTGAAGCTGCCGTCACAAACACTCAGGTCCAGTAAGAATTGATACATATTTTATTATCTATAATAGATTAACATGCAGCCACTCTCCACCTTACAGCATGGGCTGCTGAAAGTTATAGTTATAGTCCCAACACAGCTGGAGCATTGCAATTCTGACTTTTTCGTATTTAAAGTTTTATCACCCCATCTGTAGCTCAATGTTCTTCATGGGATATTCTGTGCATATATTGTTCCAGACACCATCTGTAGGTTGGGGGTTTTAAATGACAAAGGATCCGGCATGCATTAATGTTATCTGTCATCTCTAGAGATCGATCAGCCCCATTATCTGATTTCAGAATAGTACAGGCAGTAATCTCTAAGGGGCAAACAGTAAAGCAATTGCATGAAATCAACCCTTTCTTGTTGTAGCACTAGCCTCACCTTTTAGTAATGGGTGTCCTGTGTCCTAGTCAGGTTTGTGCTGGTGGGACTGGAGTTAGTTCATTTTCACAGCATTCCCCTCCTCTGCTATGGCTCAGGCGGATTGGGTGTCCCATACAGGCGCTGCAACTGGCTGTGTCTGTCAAAATAGCTCCTCTCTGCCCACTGGCCAGGGCTGGCTGCTGACGCACGGCTCTCTCCCCTTCTGTCCCCTTCTATTACTCTATCGGTATTTCTCTGTTCCTAAATTAAATGCCTCAAGAACTTTATATTTCCTACTCACTTGCCCAGTAGTTTCCTCTATTTCCCAAGTTCAGTGCAAACTCGTATCCCTGTTTCTGGTCATTGCCCAATCGACTGCCTTTCTCTTACTTTCTCTCTGTCAGATCATCTCCTCAGCTTTTTTTCTTTTTTAAGGGGACAGTGACCGCATAAACTCCCCTATTTATTTTAAAAACAGGGTTAAACAGCTCCACGTCAGATACTGTTTCAGTAAAACAAGTTATTTTAAGAATAACTTCCCTTACATATCATAGAATATCTTTTTTGTTTTCAATTGGTCTTTATTTTCCTTCCTTTTTTTAAATATTTACTTTCATCTTCAGCCTTTATCGAGGTTTTAAATGGTTGCTGACCCAGCATTACAAACACCATTGCATTGTGATGCTACAATTGTAATGTTATTGTTACATTTTGTTACTTATCTTTATGTTCAATTAAATATCGTAGATATTACAGTGCTTTTGCTTCTTTGATTAAGGTTCTTTTAAAAAAAATAGCCTGGAATTTTGAAATATCCATTTCTTTTTCTTGCAGCCCAGGTTGGATCACAGGGAATTGCGTATCGCATGTTCCCTACGTCTCGTTTACTTCCCCTTGGTGCTGAATGTTGTGTGTAATTTGAAGTCGCACCCAGTGCTAGTGCTGGTACAATATGAAATGCTTAGTTTGTTTACATTCTGCCCATTCCTATTCCCTCCCACTGCTGTTCATTCTCATTAGGGATGCACCAAATCCAGGATTCGGTTCGGAATTCAGCCAGGATTCCGCCTTTTTCAGCAGGATTCGGTCGAATCCTTCTGCCTGGCCGAACCGAATCCTAATTTGCATATGCAAATTAGGGCCAGGGAGGGAGATCACTTGACTTTTTGGCACAAAACAAGGAAGTAAAAAATGTTTTCCCCTTCCCACCCATAATTTGCATATGCAAATTAGGGTTCAGATTTAGTTCAGTATTCGGCCGAATCTTTTGGGAAGGATTCGGGGGAGAGTCCTGCACGGGTCCATTTTTGGGACCCGTACCCGCAACCTGCAATCTGCAACCTGGACCCGTGACCCACATTCTTACCCGCTTGGACCCGCAACCCGAACCATACCCGCAATCTGCAATCCGCAGCCCACTTACCATCAAGAATCAGGAAGTGCTGTCATTGTAAACCTGAAGTGACATCATCGGAAGTAGCCATGATCAGGAAAAAAGGAGTAAAACAGGAAGTGCTGTCATTGTAAACCAGAAGTGACATCATCAGTAGTAGAAATGCTCAGAAAAAAGGAGTAAAAATCACTATGGCTAATATCTGCGACCCGACCCACAAACCGCAGAACCACCTACAGGCTTCTATACCCGCACCCGGAACTTTTACATGCAACCCGCAGGGTACAGCGGGATTTTGCGGGTAACCCGCAGGTACCCGACCCGCTGCAGGACTCGGGGGTTCGGCCGAATCCAAAATAGTGGATTTGGTGCATCCCTAATTCTCATATGCTGTGTCACTTGCATGCACCTCTGCTTATAGGCAAAACCTCCTTACATAGGGAATGTTACATGCTTCCTCAATCAGCTTCCTGACATATCAAATTATAGGATATATTACCATCATATTGTGTATAGCAGATGTTCATTGAAACCCAATTCCTACTCTTATGCTGCACAGCCGCACAGCAATCAACCAACTCAACCGTTGCATAACAAACTGCAGTCTACTGACACAGCACAAAGGGCATTGACCTGGCATGGTTAAAAAGGTTTATAGTCTCTCTGCTTCTGACTCAATGAACCAGATGATCTACAGACCTGGAAAAGATTTCTTCTGTATGAAGAACCAAAACTCAGGCAGGGATCAACAAACACAGATTTTAATTGCAGTTCTAAATAACTTGTATAGTGTACATTTGGAATGAATGTATATTATTAACTCATTTTGTATTATGTTTTCTTTCATTATGCAAAAGTTTTAAGGTAGTAATCCCCTTTAATAACAACATCTCAGAGGTCCAACATTTTGCATTACTGTTCTATTTCCATTAATGGCACATTTGTAATTCAGTGTTGGCATATTAACAGGAACAGCAGACTCAAAGGCTGGGGGCACCATAAAGTCTCCTTAATGTTTTTTTTTTCCTGATGACAGGTCATCATCCCAAAAGCTTAGAATACATTAAATGACAGGCAGTGAAGGACATGGGAAGCCATGCAGGCTCTGCATCTTGTCCTGGATTTCTAGAGCCCTGAGGCAATAAATGAGCAGTAAGAGCCTAAGTGCTTTTGCACTTGCATCTGAGGTCAAATGAAATTACTGCTAACGCAGTTCTAATTATGCCAGTTAGATCAGGGGGTCAACTTTACAATTTGTTTTATAGTCTGTAAGATTTCATGTTATCTTAGAAAATTCATATAATAAGCATGGATTTGTAGACACTTGTTTAAAGCAGAAGGAAACCCCTAATTCACTGTGGTGGTGTCAGTTTGTTAGGCATCCCCAGTGAATAATAAGGCTTATGCACTACAGGGGGGTGCATCTCTTCCTTAAAAACTCTTCTTTAAAAAACCGCTACCCCCCATCCCCACTAAGACCACCCTCCCTCCTCCCCCCAGCCTAAGTGATACCCAGAGCAAATGCCCCTAAGTCCATACTTACCCCACCTTCAACTGTTTCAGTAATCTTCAGAATGAGACCAGTGCTTTGCCAATTTTGGAGTTTTGGCACCAAAACGCCAGTCTCATTCAGAAGGTTACTGCAGCAGCTGAAGATGGTGCCCGTGAAGTCTGATGCCTGAATCTGCACAGAGGGGTACGTAATGGACTTAGGGGCATTTTCCAGGGGTATCAGTTAGGCTGGGGGGGAGGAGGGAGGGGGGGGTCTTGATGGGGATGGGGGGTAGGGTTTTTTTTTTTTAAATGGAGGGTTGAATTCACCTTTAAGAAATGGATCTGTATGGGTTACTTTTCAGCAAAGCGCTGAACCAACATCTTCATTACTTTTGCCATGTATTCCCTTGCTGGGTGCATGCAACCTTTGATAATTTTATCTTTTTTTTGAGATACGTGAATGTAGTGGTGTTTTGGCACTTGCACAGCTGTAGCAAATGTCCTGGTTTTGAGCATGAACCAAAAGAAACGGAAAGTGCTGAAGGGGAGAAAGAAGACACAAAGATTACTGAAGATAAAAAGACGGCGACTGTGAGCTCCGCTGCACTCACTCTGCATATGCGGTCGCTATTTCTAGAGGGAAGTGAATTCAAGACTGTGCAGGGGGAGGCAGGGAGGGGGGCTAATGGAGGGGGGGCCAGTGGGGGGGTTGAATTCTCCTTTAAGCGAGTCCTTCTCAGGACTCCACAGTCAGAAACTGCCACATAAGTGGGGATTCCCCTCAATGTCTCAGATATCCCCATCTGCATTATTCTGTGAAGTTTCTCCTGGCTGACAGGCTGTATATATCTTGGTTCTTGAAAGGTACAGGGTCCTGAAAATAAACAGTCAATCTTCCTCTGTTTGTGTGATTGTGGAACAGGGAAGGTCCCAGGGAGGGATATTACAGCCCAGTCTGTCCTGATCCTGGGTGGAGGCACACCAAATCAAAGTGTACCTTCTCTGCCCTATAGACATAGGACTCATAATCAAAATAGGGCTACACAGATATTATACATAAGCCTCTGCCCAAAGGAGTTTGCAATCTAAGGCCCCTTTAATATACACTACAGTCAATTTCACCAGAAGACACTAGGAGAAAAATACAAACTCCTTAAAGATGGTGCCCAGGCTTGAACCCAGTGATGTAAGAGTGAGAAGGGTGAGCCATTGTGAGATGACATGAAAAACATTTTTCAACGTTGCAGTATAATAATGTTGCCAAACATTATATTATTTGCTTTAGAGCCTTTGTAGGGTGGGGTTTATCCCCCTAAGACTTCAGTACCAGCTAGGTCATGGGATAAAGTCATATAGTATCATGAAAATCAAAACATATTTTCACTATAACAATCAAAGATCATGTATGATCATTCCAGATATCCAGCTTCTTAGCACAGAGTTGTTGCTCTAACTCAAGATCTTTCCTGGAAGGTTAAAATATGTAATTCATACCAAAAAAAGCAAATCTTCAGAAGCTCTCCCCAACTTAGTTACAAATGCAAAGGAATTGTCCAGCGAGAATCATCCCCACTAATGGTACATTATTCATTTTGTTGTTCAAACATATTTCTGGTCATCACTATTACACTTTAATCAAACATATGAAGGTCTGGTAAAGAGATGTTTAGTTTTTCAGAGGTAGATCAATGACGTCTTTGATGATGATCATATGAAACTAAGAAGAAACCAAGCAGAATTTACACTGGAAGTTCCTACTGCATCAGTTGGGCCACTGGCCCTGTATGATTTGGAAACAGCTGGACTACAGATCCTATCATGCTTTAACCTTTGTTAACAGGCATGAGAATGATGGGAATTGTAGTCTTGTGTGTGACTGTTGGACCCACTTGCCATGTGAAAGCAATATCAGATTATTGCATCACTTGGCATCAACACAGTCTTACTTCATAGCACAACACGTGACATTTGACTTGACACAATCTTATCATCAATGGACTATTTAGGGACATTTTCCAGTTTGATTCAAGCGTTCACCTTTGGGCCCTATTAACATGGAAGTTTAATTTATTTTGCTTGTTTTTGCTGCATCTATATGTTAATACAGCTGAAGTTGAAGAACTCTCAGTCTAAAGAGCAGATTATGACCTTTACAACTTACATAGGTGTATGAAAAATCTATTTCAGAGCTATACACCTGTCAACTTCCCAGTATAGTTAATAGCAGCTCTCAGCATGGTGGCCTGGTGGTTCCTGTTGCTGCCTAAGTGTACTGGCGTGCTTTTTTCAATAATAATGTAGCTAAAAATAGAAAAAGGGAATTCACACTGGGCCCTTTAAAGACTGGCAAGATGACCACTGCCAGCTATATTCTTGGTGCTAGCCGTGTGAGGTAGCCATAGACGATATGGAAAGATCTTCTTTTCTTGGAAAAGTTCTTTCCATTCATTTGAACACAGACGTGTAGAAACAATAGAATTCCACATGTAGCTCACGATTCAGCACAAAAAAGGGAGCGATGTTTGGCACCTGATGTTCAGGCACCTGATCGACCAGCTGACTGATATGTTAGTCTTCTGCCGATATCAGTCAGCTCTTTTCCCACCATACATGCACTGAATATCGTATGTAAATTAGTTTCGTACGATATTATCTGTGCGTCTATGCCCACCTTAAGTAGCAACTAAACATGTACAGAATGATGTGTTGCCACATAATATTTACCCCTCAACAGTGTAACCCCTTGCCATTTATTGAGTCTACTGGGATGGGCAGACTACCCCTCACAAAGCTCCAGAATTCCCCTTGTAATTATATAAGTGTGTGCATCAGGTTAATATGGAAAGGGCCAAAGGGGGAAAATATCACTCATATGACACCATTGACATAAAGAGCTGCTTCAGAAGGTTGGAGAACCAGCTGAGTATACAAGGAAGAAGCTGCCAAGCATTCCTCCCCAAACAGAGCACCATGTCAAAGTATGAAAAGCATTGCTCGTGCATTCTTCATGGAGAAAAGGGCATTGCATTTCCTTTTTTTTCTATTCTGTGCTGCAAGTGGCACAACCACCCACACACACACCTAAGTATGCCTCAGCTTGGTTGCTGAGTGCCCTCTCAGAAAGCAAGAAGAGCTTCCAGTATACTAAGGCAATTTTAAAACATGATTAGCGGGCTATGGCAGGACAGTCATCAGAGGTGCATGGAAATAGAGCTGTGTGGGGGCTATCCTTCATGGTGGCCTGAAAAGTGATGTCTATCATTGCTCAGTTAGTGATTTGCCCTGAAATGTCCTAAATACACAATAAAAAATATAATAAAGCCAGCTGGGTTCCTTATGGGATTCCAAAACACAAGTGGTGACTTTTATCCTTACTCTTTCCCCCAATAAGCAAATCCACCTTGAGTGGAACCATCCTTTGTGCCAGCATGCACAGGAATTGGGAGAAATGGGAATCCCGTGGTCTCAGGTCTAGTCTATTTTCACTTCTGTTCTCATGCAGATCATAATCTCTCGCAGATGGGAGTATATTTTGGTCTATTGTGTTTCTTTGTACAACTGATTAGTATCTTAAAAGGCCACAAAATCCTGTGATTTTTCTGATGAATTGTGCTTTTTATAGAATACGTATGGAGTTGTTCATGCTATGGAAAGTTCATTTAGTTTCACTGGCTGAGGCCCCAATTGCCTTCATACCATGTTCCTTGACTGCTGGTTTAAGTCTGGTATTATGAAGTCTGCCCAAGTTTACATTTTTTTTATAGCCTGTGTTCTGAAATTGCTAATTTCAATAAATCACTAATTCTAAACCCCATGGGAGCCACAAAGGTGTGCTTAGCTTGGCCCAAGATCTACACAAAGAATTTTTCTTAAGCACTCAGATCTCACTCACATTTGTTATTATTATTTTATTATTAACATGTATTTCTATAGCACCAACTTATTTTGTAGCGCTGTTGCATCTAAACACATCCCTAGGTCACTTATGTGACCTCTTTGTCAAAAATCAGTGGTAATGCTGAAGAGGTTAAAAACCTTCAGTAGTCACATGACATGTCAGTGGTGGGCTTGCTGTTTTATTGGTACAGCAACAGCACCAACATTCCTGCAGCTATGCATTCAGTTTTTAGTTGTAACTGTATAACTATATAACCCATTTATTCTATCATTTCATAGAAATCCCTGCAGCCCCACCCTGAGTTCAAATGAATTAAACCAGAGGGGTGGCAGCACTGGGTCTGCCGCCTCATTAGTAATAAGTAAGGCTAAAAAAAAAAGAATTCTGGGAATTCATAGGTAGATTAGGGGTTTGCCCTACTCTACGCTTTCAGAATAGCCAGCAGTGCTGAGGGCTTCCATATAAACCCCCAAATTATGAACATTTCTTAGGCCACATCACATGCAGGGAAAGTTATATGCCTTCTTGGCTAGAGTGTAAAATTACCAGTCCTTCTTGCCAAGCCATTACGTACCTGTGTTTATTTCAAAAGAAATTACTTGCGTAATTACCTTGAAAATCCCCCAGATGCCTAGGCATCTGACTTGTTTCAGTTACACTAAGGAGTAACCCAACAGCTACAAAGAAAATGTTCTCATATTCCATGCCAAGATTTCCAAAATGTCATTATATGTAATAACTTTTTTTCCTGCAGGTGGGGGATATACTGTACAGGAAGCTAAAAGTAGTAGTAATTCTGTAGGAAAGTACTGTTCCATATGTATCTGAGAAAGAATATTTCAGTCTGATGGTTTTTCCTTTACGAAACATGAAGATTTCTAGTCTTGATAAATAAATATGCACATTTGTTGTTTATAACAACTGTCTAGTAGAGTATATTGAATTTTTTTTGTGGGTCCTCACTTTCTCTTTCTCTCAATGACCTTTTAAAGGGGAGAAACAAAATTTTTTGGTGAAAAAAAAAAACAAAATTTTTTTAATGGATTTATTAAACCCGAGGGGGGGGGGGGAAACAAAATTTTTTGGTGTTACCCTTTCCGAGTTCACGTAGAGGTCAATGGGAGATATCCCTACTGAAAAAGTTGCAGTTTTTGGGGGGTCATCTCTGTAAAAGGTACAGTATTTGGGCATCAAATCTGAAAAAGTCTTGATATTTGGGCCTCAAATAAAAAAAGTTGCAGTATTCAGATTTTTTTCACAATTTTTCACAAAGTTTTTGGGAAAATGTATTTGATAAATAAGCCCCATTGTATGAATGTTTGCAATTAATATCTTGTTTAAACTGCCAACAGAACTATCTCCATAAGTTATCAGCCTGTGAGGGTCAGATTCAGGCTTGAGAAAGGGTCCTGAGGGCTAGAAACGTTGCCCAATGAGTATGTTGTTTTTGGGCCAATAAAACACTTTTTTTGCACGACCGAAACAGTTTCTTTTTGTGTGCTGCTGGTTATTTGATACTGGTGAAATTTTGACCCCGAGGCAGGTGTGGGTCTTCCAGTTCAGCATCAGACACAAAGAATTTTTTTGTGTCATTTATGGGAAGTTTGAGCTCTTCGCTTCTGTGAGGTTCAGGTGGACATTATCTTAAAAAGCCCCTCATATGTAAATGTAAATAAACCATTTTCATAATAATACACTTTTTTTTTGTAGCATGTGCCATTGGGTAATCATAAATAGAAAATAGCCATTTTAAAAAATAAGGACGGCCTCCTGGGATCGTATGATTCAACGGTGCACACAAACATACCAAACAAACTATAAAGTTAGGTCACACGAGCCAATTAACAGACAGAGGTGTGTCTTTTGCTTCCACACTTCTTCCTGTTACAGTTAGAGTTGAAATATTTCTGGTCAGGTGATCTCTGAGGCAGCACACAGACCATCATGAAATGGTGGTTCAAGGCAAGAGATGTAAAAGGGCAATATTTACTTAAATATATATACCAGGTTGGTAAGATTCTTTAATATGTCACTTAATTTTATATAAACTATCTGTTGCTCAAGTATTCATTTTGGGGGTATAGTTTTCCTTTAACCAAAACATATATACAGTACATTCCCTGAATACTATGCAAGAAAACACTGATGGTTAGATGGGACCTTTTACATATAATCCTTCTTCCCTCACTCCAATGCAAAGATAAGCCCTGAGATCCACAACCCTTTATAATCATGTTTACTATGTTCAGGGCCAAGTTTTATTAGCGCCTAGCCATACCATCCTCACAATGCGTCACTGGTTGCTTGCCTCCACCCAACCTCCCCCCCATTGGTTACCTACTTACTGCTGGTGACTAGATTTGGTTGCTCATCCCAACCTCTTGCACCCTAAGTAGCTGCCTCTGTTGCCTACACCTAGATAAATCTATTACTTTGTTTATGTATTTATCACCAAAATGGCCTAGAATCATGTGTTCTGGCTTTGCATCCAAATGTTGTTCTTGTAATGTCTTTTTATATAATACGTGCAGGGATTGTTTGTGGGCTAGGCAGATAAGGTCCATGGAAAATGTACTAATAGATTTTAGGAACTAACTATGATAGCTGAGGGTTCCTGTATTCTTGAGTTGCCCTGGATATTCTCTTTTCTACACCTGTCCTTGTAGATTTACAGTCTGTAAGAAACTTTGGCCAGATATTTCATACCCCCTAGAGCAGGAGTGCCCATACTATACTAATGCGAGATCTACTTTTAGTGATGTTGTCCTATTATGATCTACATCCATAAAACCATTGTTAGCATTGTGTTCCATGGAAACTATTACTTAAATATATATATGTAGTCACTACCCCATATAGCTTACAATCTATTAGGAAACAAACATAAACAAAATGGGTTTTGTGTTTAAGTGTGTAAGTCAAAGGTGTGTTACTGCAGAGGAAGACTTCATCTAGAAGATGATTTTTAATAAGCTTAAAAGGAAAGTGTTAGAGTGTTTCCTGATACAAGACAGTAGAGCACTGATCGGCAACCAGTAGTCATGTTACTCACCAACCCATTGGATGTTGCTCCCATTGACCTCAAAGCAGGTGTCTAATTTTGAATAACTGGCTTGGAGGCAGAGTTTTATTGCATAAAAAAACAGGTGTACTGCCAACTCAGACTCCTATTGGTTGACATATAAGGGCTACCAAAAGGCCAATCACAGCACTTATTTGGTATCCCCAGGTAGAGTCCTGCACAGGTCCATTTTTTGGGACCCGTACCCAACCCGCAATCCGCAACCTGGACCTGCGACCCGCATTCTTACCCGCTTGGACCCGCGACCCAACCTGTACCCGCAAACCGCAATCCGCAACCCGGACCCACGACCTGCTGACCATCAAGAATCAGGAAGTGCTGTCATTGTAAACCAGAAGTGACATCATCGGAAGTAGCCGCGATCAGAAAAAGGAGTAAAAATCACTATGGCGAGCATCCGCGACCCGACCCTCAACCCGCCAACCTGCAGAACCACAGGCCTGCTTCTATACCCGCACCCAGAAATTCTACATGCAACCCGCAGGGTACCGCAGGATTTTGAGGGTAACCCGCGGGTAACCGACCCGCTGCAGGACTCTATCCCCATGGACATTTTTATGCTTCCATCAAAGCCTAAACTAGTATGTTACTAGTGAAGGGGCAGAGGAAAGGACATAATGTTTATTAGGAGGAAGTGGCACGTTCTGGTTAGGGATGTAATGTGGGATGGGAAGACTGGATGTTGGGTGATGTTATAAACATCAGCTTTGATCTTAATAAAAAATGCACAACACCATTTCTACTAGCATTTTTCAGGCCCAAAACTCACTAGAGTGTTTTCAGAATGAAAGATAACAGTTCTCTCTGCCCTCTCATGCATATGAAGTGAATCATTTGTAGCAGTAGTAAATTTGGACATTTGGACACTGTGCATGCAGAATAAGAGCGTCTAGTGTGTATTCATTTCAGTCCGTTGTACTATTATAAAAGTCACACATTTTGAAGTCTATTAACCCACTGCTACCAATCAGATGTTTACTTTCAAAAAGTAGTTACTGTAATACTATCAGAGAGACCCAAAATCCAAAAAGTCTAGAGCTCTTGCATGGACCATGTAACCAACAAGGGGACCATAAAGCCAAACCTTTGGTGTAGACCATGCAACTGGCAGGGGCATGCTCAAGACTTTTTTATGTGTCCGATTGTATTTGGTCAAAATGAAAGTTCCCATGATGTAACCATCAGGGCAAAAGAAATCTGAAAAACCTCATACAAACAACTTCTTATTTAGCTTTCTAAAATCTTTGAGACCGCTATTACTTTGCTAACTAAATCTCATTTCACAATATTATTGTATGTCTCAAGGCAACTCATCATTCGCAAAATATATTCCTAATGGTTTCTATAAAAACATTTTACAAAGGAACAATTTATTTTGAATTGGTTAGACTTTCAAATCCCTTCTCCTTTGTGTTGACACAGCAGACCCATTTCCTTCTAAGACTGCCATTCACACTGTGGTGAAAGCCAAGTCTGGAGATAGAAGTGACAGACACAGCCCAGTGACGCCGCACCAGAGAAAGACAGAGTACAATTAAAGCCCCAAAACACTGTTGCAAAGTAAACAAGCATAGAAGAATAAGAATTACGAATGACTTTGTCACAATCTGTATATAGAAGAAGTGAGACAATTATAATGGTCAGATGAGGTAGACATTGATATTCAAAGGTTATATTCAGCTGGTCTGGAAACTCTTTTATTTAATTTTTGATTTATTTTGAAGTTATTATCTGATTCATTTCCAGCCTATCTTTCAAACCACTGCATGGTTTCTATGTTAGGTGGGATCCTTGAAACTAGTTAAAATTGTATATACCGCACTTTCCATAATGGAAAAGTCTGGCTCGTTTGTCAAAACTATAACTTTGCTCCTTCAGCAGTTAAAAGCCATTTTATCCTGGTGCCAAAAACTTCAACAAAATCAGTAATCCAAGGTCAAAAGTAATGAAACTTTTTTTTTTTTTGCACTGTGCGGAAATGTTATTGTAATGCAAATCGGTGGGAAAGTCTTGCATCCTAGCAAAATGTTTTCCCATCTTTTTCTTAGGAAAAAATGCCAGGAAAGAATAATCATGGAAAAAAAATCCCAACACCACCATTAGCAAAATCTTGTCCAAAAGTTGATAAAGTTATCTACTAAATAAAATGACAAATAAAATGTGGATAAACTATGCATCTAGACCAATACAAGTAAATTTCAAGATAAATTGACCTTTTCATTTGTTTGTGATATGGTTAGATTTACATTTGGCAAAAATGTATTTATTTTTTCCAGATTGCGAATTGTTTGACGAAGAGAACTGGGCACTTTCACCATTATCAGAAGATATTTCAATAGTTCAATAGTTTACTAGGGTCTGGTTTACACAAGCAACCAAGCAGAGGTTTCAATTAGAAACTGGTGTATGAATAGTAGAGGGCTTGAATAGAAAGATTTGTAAGTATAAGTAGCAATAACATTTCCCTCACAGTAGAGCAGTGATCCTCAACCAGTAGCTCACGAGCAACATGTTGCTCTCCAACCCCTTTGATGTTGCTCCCAGAGGCCTCAAAGCAGGTGCTTATTTTTGAATTCCAGGCTTAGAGGCAAGTTTTGGTTGTATAAAAACCAGAAGCACTGCCCTACAGAGCCTCAATATAGGTTGACAATCCACATGGGAGCTGCCAAATGGCCAATCACAGCACTTATTTGGCACCCAAGAACATTTTTCATACTACTGTTGCTCCCCAACTCCTTTTACTTCTGAATGTTGCTCACGGGCTCAAAAGGTTGGGGATCCCTACAATAGAGCAATGGATTTTTAAGCTGTCAGAGTCAGTGAACCCCATTTGAAAGCTGGAAAGAGACAGAAGAGGACGGAAAAGATTAAAAAACTATAACGAATAAATATTGACAATTATTTGACTAATGTCTAAAAAGTAAGCTGTATTATAGTTTAGTAAAAGTTTATCTTTTCCAGGTAAACTGTTCCTTTATTAATAGGAACCTCAATGTAAAACAACCCAATTTCCTACACAAACACACACTTTAAGGTTGCCTTTTGGATATAGATATTTCGATTTTTCAAAACATAAAATAAATAAGATACATTTATAAATGAACCAGCTAAATATCTGGGCTCCAGATGTAGAAACAATTGGACTCTCCAAATATGTAACCATAACAAATCATTATTTTTATTGCAGACAGCTGACCATGAGCCTGTCAAGCTGAATTAACATTGAAATATGCATTTTATCATTAAACTGCAAACAAACAAATAAGAAATATGGCAAAGTTTGATTCATAGACTATTCAGGGTTATTTCAGAATCATAAAACAATGATTTATAGACTCTGCTGCTTTATTTGCCCCAACATACTGTATCATGCAGAAAGCAGCCAATTGAGTTACTGTATGTCATTGCTTGATGTCAGACACAAAAACACATCTCTGAATTCCCAATGGACCAATTAAAATCTGTGTAGGATAGCAGAGATGTCAACTAACTCCACATCATCATTGTGATAATGACCCAGTTGTGAATATTTCCATGCCATATACAGCACTTTTATCTTCAGCGTTTAAAGGTATACAGGCATTTAAAATGCCAATAATGCATCATTATTACACAGGTTTTTTTTTAGTTGACATATATATAAATTATGACTAGTGGTTAGCTTATTTTAAATAAAAACACCCAGCTAGAAGATTTAATTCATCATTATCAGACAGTCAGCAGGTTACTGCTTCAGATAAAAGTGTGGGGTAAAGAATCTATTTCAAAGGGGAAGTGCATTATATTATAGAGATTCTGCCATGGGAAAAACATGCTTTTTACAAAATGCATCAGGAAACAGCTCTTCTCCAGCAAAGAATGACTTGCCTTTTGTAACTGAGTCATTGGATCTCATATGCCAACCACTTCTTTGTTATAGAATAAATACATATGGATTTATTTCAGTATCCCAATATTCAAGTCATTAATAACCATACTACCGAACAAAGAACCCTGTGCTATACAACTAGTCTAATCTAACTACTTAATTTAACATTGATATGATGATATCTTATCAATTAAGAAAAACATGTTGTCTATTCTTTACCCATGTAAACAGTGTTCCCAAGACAATAGCTCTAAACAGCAAATTCCAGTATTAAAGGGCTGTCCATAAAGAAAAAATATTATATGCACTTGTAAAGGCTTCATCTGTTTTTCCAGCACCTTCCAGCCATTATTATTTATTGGCTGCAATGGTCACTTTTAATATGAGAAATTGCGAAATGTATATGCTGTATATATATATATATATATATATATGTGTATGTATAAATAGATAGATAGATATAGATATATAGGTACAGTATGTATATATACTATATATGTATATATAGTACTATTTGAGGTCTCACATAAAATCTAAATATAACTAGTCCCTTTCTCTTGTAATGAGTAGGTTAATAATTTTAAGAGTCGCATAGACACCATGATTGGTGCATGTTGGTAGCTTACCCCTTATTGTTACCAAATGTGCATCAGTGTTTCGGGGGGGGTTACACCCTCCCTAAAATATTGATGCACAGGTGGTTATAATAAAAGGGTAAGCTCCCCACTGCAACACTGTGTTTGTATGACTCTATTAAAAATTCTACTAGCATTTGATGTGTGCCGACTGTCTAGGAGAATCTACGCCACCAGGCAGGAGAGACATAGGAAATTCAAAGAGCCGTGGCCTATTCATATACAGGGTAAGTAGACATATGATGTAAAGATAACTTACATGACTTCTTTGGCTGTTGAAAAGTGAATTTTAGCTTGGGGGACGATGAGGCTTTCCAAGATGACTTGTGTACTTCTTCAGGCTTGTTAGCAATGGGGACAATCTCTAACAATGTTTTGACAGATTCAGCTGCAACTGTATTGGAGGATATCGGCACAGGTGAATTTGATGTGACTCTGTCAGTAGTCAAGTTAGGCAACTCACTTCTAATTTCCACTGGTTCTTGGTCATTGAATTCCCAATTGGTTGTTTGGTTATAGTCACTTTCCTGACGATTTTTAAAAACATCATCCTCATGATTAAGATCTGAATTTTCATTGGTTCTTTCCCAAGATTCATGCTCAATCATTTCATTCTGCTCAGATTCCATTAAGGAATGAGTATGTACCACCAAGGGACCACCTAATGTGTTTAAAGTTGACATATCTGCTTTAAGCATCTTGCCTTCTTCAGTAAATATCCTGATGCACCAATTGTTCACACCAGATCTTCATCAAACCACCTTACATAATCAGCAGGCTCTCTTTTCTATTTCAAATGTATTCCTTTCACGCTAACCAATGTGTATTATTTAGACAATCAGTCATCGCGATTATGGCATCATTTTTTCCACTGAAAGGGGAAGCTTTACTGTTATATTTATCATATTACTCACAGCAATAGCATAAAGCTGTTTCCACTAGGCTTTTTTGGTAAGCTATGGGTGGAGAGGATAAGGATATGGGAAATCAAATAGGCACTACTCCAAAGGAAATATTGGCCCCAGAACAAGCTGCTGTATGGACAGGTTTGGGGTCCAGAAAAACACTTGCTGAGTTTTTTAATAGTTCAGAGTCTGATTGCACTCTGGGATCATTTCATCTTCTTCTTTCCAGTCTTTTCCCGAGATCAGTTCCTCCTGTTATGTTTCCTAAAACACATGAACAACCAAAAAGCAAAACATTAGATTGAGCAGCTGTGAGGAGGGCACATAGATGATTATGTAGCATGGGAAAATGTTTGAACTTTTCCTGTAACCAATGGCATTTAAACAATAAATATATAATAGATAATTGGATACACAGTTTATTCCCTATATGAACACTTCCATATTCCTTATTCTAATTTGCATAGTAGTCAGTGATTTTACAAAGTATCATCCTCTGTTTCCTCTTCCCCATGTTAAGTGAAACGACCATATTCCATGGCAGATACAGCTTGTTGACTTTGATTTACCAGCAGGGAAGTGCAGTCTCCAAGGCCTCTCAGACCAACTCTCCAACTCTCTTTTGGTGCATACCCACAGGCATTTAGACAAACATCAACACTTCTCCATTTACTGCTGCTCCACCACTCCAGTACATGCTTTGAAAGAATTTAGAGTAAGCCAGGAGTGCTGTTTATTATGCAGTGATTCCTGGGGGAGAATTTCACACACCCCCAGAGCTGCACCCTAGACAGCTGCCTATCAACTATACCCCTAGTCATGGCCCTGATTGAGCTCCCCCCCCCCCCAAGAGTTGCAGGGTCTGTTTCCTTTATAGTTACACCCTTGTCATGCAGGAACCCTTGGAGAAAAGGTCCTGGCAAGGGTTGATAAAGATCAGTTATTGAATTATTTGACCGTTATTCCCTGGAACTGCACCCGTGTTGAAACCTTTACAAGTGAGACTGATTGGTCTAGATAAAATTGAACAGTTTCTCTTTTAGCAAGTCATTAAAATTTTGAATATTGGTGTTGTCCTACTGAAATGACCAGGATATTGTCCAAAACGATACATGTAATCTTGTTTTGCTAGAGAAAAATTCAAAAGGGTTTAATGCACAAACTTCACGCACACATTAGACCATGTGCTGCACACTGATCCAGATTTCAGTCTAACTTTTTCAATGCACAATCAGCAAAAAAAAAATAGATGTAACAGGCTTGAAACCTATTTACATCTGGTTTGAGTTTATATGAACACATCCAGGCAGAGCGGGTTCTTAGCATTTACGCTGGCAGGTCTGAAAGTCTACACAGGATAAAAAGATTCTTTCAACATAAAGAGAGGCACCATGACTCCTGCTCAGTGTGCAGTGAAGTCATCTCTCAGCTCTGGAGATGAGTTCTGCTTCATTTAAATGAATGGGAAAAAAAGGAGCCAATTACTATGCCAGACTTTTTTTTTTTTTTGCCTTTTTAACTCTCTCTATTCAATTTGCAAATTGTGCAGCCTGAACTAACTGGAACGGTTCAGGTCGTACTGAAAGCGACAGACTGAAATCATGGAGGAATAACAATTTACCTCCTTTGCTTGCCAATCAGCAGCAATCAGGACTGGGAGCATTCCTTAAAACAAGATACTATTGAACAATTATAATTGGGTCTAGAAGATTTGTATGATGTCTGGTAAATGAATGCAGTCTTGCAAAACAGTGATTTTCTTGGTCTGTGTTTTGAAAAATAACAGTCAATTACTTCTGATTATATGGAGACGCGTATTTGCCAGTGACATATCTATTTCCTTCCTGTCCAAAAACAAAACCAAATTTCTCTGGCTAAGATCAGATCTTCCCTACCTTCAGCAGAGAGAATGTTTAAGAGCACCTCCAAAAAAAAGCTGCCGCTCAAAGTCTGGGGTAACAGTCAAAACGTTAGTGGGAACAATAAATGAACATTTGTTGTTGTAAGTCCTGCGGGTGGAGCTTCTTTTAGGAGTTATATATATATATATATATATATACTGTATATATATATATAGAGAGAGAGAGAGAGAGAGAGAGAGAGAGAGAGAGAGAGAGAGAGTTGGAATGCCGGCACAACATGTCTATCGGTAGAGATTGATAGGGTGCACAACTTTTAAAAAGTACTATTATTAAATATCCAGAAGTATACTATTACAAATCATATTGTCAAACTTCATTTACAACTCTGGACGTCTATCAAAAGAAAATTGATTCCAACAAACACAAACAGCTATATGCAAGCTCTCATAGGCAACCCAGAACCCCCCCCCCCCCCCCATCGTAATGAAGCATGTTGATTTTCATTGGTGGATTTCTCAAAATATCACTAAACTATATGACCTATTATCTATAAATGGTTTCAAATCATGGACTACTTTGCATGAGACACTAGCAATTCATCCCAGAGAATTTGTACGGTTTTCTCAATGATCTCCCTTTTCTTTTTCTCAATCACAATAAAAACCCTCACTTACAGGATCTATGCTAGAGAATCACTGTAAAAATGTATTACAAACCAAAGGAAATATTTCCGCAATATACTCCCAATTAATAGAAACCTCATCAACCTCTTTCTCTCCCTTTACTGAAACATGGGAAAAGGACTTCAGTTTGATATGGTCCACCAAAGAATGGGCTAAAACATAAGATATCTCCCAGTATTACAATACAAGAAATTGTTTACAAAGTAATTTCAAGGTGGTGTCTCACACCAAAACGCAAACATGCAATATGTCCCACCTCATCCCCACAGTGCTTTCGAGGCTGTGGAGAAACATTCATGGTGGACTTGCCCAATTGTGGAATCCTTCTGGAACAAGATCACACAGATTGCATCAGATTTATTCCCTACCCCAATAATGCGATCCCCTGAATACATTCTACTGAATTATACACACCCGAGACTGAATAAATTAGCAAACTACCTATTATGCCAAATCTGCACGATGGGTTATGGCATTAAACTGCATCTCAGCTACACTTTCTGTTACTCAATTTTTTTCTAGACTCAACTATATTCAAGAAATGCACTATAACTATTGATTAGGCACAGGAGATTAGTCATTAATTAACTGGAAGACAAGGGGAAGCGGTTCGGGGAGATTTGTTGCCCCAAAGAAGAGGCAACAAGAAGAATTTGTTGCCCTGAATCTTCCCGTCTGGCCTTACCCTTAATGTAGGAAAGAATGTAATGGAAAAATAAATACAGCAGACCCATCAGCTGTTCCGGGACTAAGGGCAATAAATAAAATAAAATAATATTGTGACTGTGTATAAGCTGTGTATAAGCTGCTATACTTTTCCTGTTTGCCAACAGTGGTGATTTAGCCATAGGCATAATAAACAGCTGAGTAAGAGTTCACCCATTTACAGGATTCAGGAGCACGCACCAGCTTGCATTTAACTTGAGGATTTGGCAGGAGGACACATATGGGATATAAATGCACAGACAACTCCAACTGTAACTGTTCTGGGATTTAGAGGTTCAGTTAATATTCAGTGAAATATTACTGTGCTCAGATTTTGCCTAATATTCCTGACTAGGCACATCTGACTATACTCAAGGTATGGGCCAAGACAGGGCTACCGGGCACTGGTACTGTGCCAGCAGGATTCGGCATTAACAGGTGCAAACCTGGCTCTTGGATTCTGATGTTCTTTTAACCCTTCATTATCATAGATATGGGGCACTGGTATAAAAGGAACAAAGCGCCAGTGCCTTAGAATCTACATCTGCAGGTATGGGATCCGTTACCCAGAATACTCGGGACCTGCGGTTTTCCAGATAATGGATCTTTCTGTAATTTGAATCTTCATATTTGAATGGAGAATTCAACCCTTTAATAAAAAAACCCATACCCCACCCCACATAGACCCCCTTCCCTCCTCCACCCAGCCTAACTCCTCCACCGGGGGGAGGACATCGGCAGTTGCCGCCCATTTCAGAGCATGTACAGTTCATGCAAACCGGAAAATTGATTCAACTACACATGCGCAGCCACGCCGATCTCCCAATCAGTTTACCAAAGACCTGCAAGATGGCTGCGTGCAACTCTTCTGCCTGAATCTGCGCTATAAAGTATGGGGTATTTCCCGGGGGGGGGGGGCAGTTAGGCTGGGGGGAGGAGGGAGGGGGTATGTGTTTTTTTTCTAGAAAATATACTAGATAATCATGTAAATAATAATAAATCCAACAGGTTGGTTCTGCTTCCAATAAGGATTCATTATATCTTAGTTTTGATCAAAGTACAAGCTACTGTTTTATTATTACAGAGAAAAAGGAGATCATTTTGAAAAATTTGGATTATTGGATTACAATTGAATCTATAGGTGACAGCCCGTAATTCTGAACTTTCTGGATAATGGGTTTCCGGATAACAGATCCCATACCTGTACTTGGGAACACAGGACACATCGTGACCATGAGCTGCTCTGCACACAAAGGGTTAAAGGGGAAGTATCGCTTCTTACCAAGTTTGTTTCCCAGTTGCAGAAAGCACAGATACCTATTTCAGAATGAATATCTGTAGCAACATCATATTGGTAGCTTTGTCACTTGCTATACTAATTCCCACCTACAGTAATTGGCATATAAAGCATCTTTTCCACAGGCTACAATGAAACAATTATGTTTTTTTGTTTGTCAGCCTTATGTGGCAGAAAAACCATGCTTGAAACAAAAAAAAACTCTCATAATAGGGTTGCCACCTGGCCGGTATTGCACTAACCTTAGCCACTAAATCACCAGCAAACAAAAAGAATTCCGCACAAAATGCAACATTTTATATACACTACTAGGATTTGTGTACTAAATGCAGAGATTATATAAAACGGATTACCAAAAATACTAGGATCATGAAAAGCAATTCTTTGAATCAAAGGAAAGCATTTTCCATGGTATACGGGTCATAAGTAGGGTTGCCACCTGGCCGGTTTTTTACCGGTATGCCCGGTATTTTGGATGGCTGGTCCCAATGTAATTAAAGGGCAAGGAAAGTCTAAAGTAGAATAATGTTAGAAATGCTGTATTTTGTATACTAAACATAAACATGAACTTACTGCACCACAAGCCTAATCAAACAAATGATTTATGCTTTCAAAGTTGGCCACAGGGGGCTGTCACCTTGTAACTTTGTTATATATCTTTGTCTGACACTGGCACTGCACATGCTCAGTATGGTCTGTGCTGCTTAGGGATTGTCCTAAATGATCAAAAAACAAAGCTGCTTGAGATCTGCATGGCTGGTAAGTAAGGCAGGGGCTCCCCCTGCTGTTCATAATTATGATTGTTCCCAGAAGTTAGGGACGGTCTGACAATTCCTATCCTCGGCACTAAATGAAGGGAGAATTTCACTGCATACAGTCAGGTTTCTTATAAAAACGGTACACATTTTTTAATTAAAGTATATTGGAGATAGATTTAGTTTTCATTAAAGAAAGTAAAAATGGGATTTTATTTCTTCGCCTTTCCTTGCCCTTTAATAGGGAAAAAGGCAGAATATATAGGAAGGCCGGTATTTCTTTAAAGAAAAGGTGGCAGCCCTAGTCATAAGTAAAAGAATGCATTACAAGCCGATACAGCTCTTCCCAGGTAGGTAATGGCGTCTAGACATATATCTAAAACAATGATCGGAGGAAGTTTGAGAAAAAGGAATGTTCATGGTATATATCCATAAAGCTGTCAAACAATTCTCATAACTAATATGACTGGAATGTGGAAGGAAACCAGAGCACCTAGGGTTGGGCATGAAACGTCATTTTCACTTTTTGACCAGACCAATAAAATACCAGCTGGATGGCAACAGAAGGAGTAGCCAAAAGGAACATGCAGACAGAACAAGATTAAGACAAAATGGGGTCCTAGTGATTGGGGCCAACCCCACTTTCAGTGTCTGGCTACAAAATACAACATACAACCAATTCCACTGATCGCCTTTTTCATTTCATAAAAGCATTCTTGGAGTGGCTATCCTCTGCCTCCAGTTCCAGCCCAAGTGCCTCTCTCCACCATCTCAATTCCTTGTGGCAGCCATACAGGCAGCCATAACAAAAACTACACACCAGCCCATCACTTTCATGGCGTGATATAAATGCAGTAATCTGGGCACCTAACTTTAGGCTGGCACCTAGTGCGCAATTCAGCCCCTGTGGATAGTGCCCCATCTGGAATTGAACATAAAACCCAAGCACTGCAGTGCCACAAATATAACCACTATACCAAAAATAAAGTTTGTAATGAAGTTTGAATGAGAGCAGGGCAAATGTTTGTATGTTGTATTGTGTGGCCATACAGTGGAACCCAAATAAAACAGATTTGCTCTTTTGGCCTTAGGGTAAATAAGTAAACCATGAAGGCGGCAGGAAGTGCTCCCTGACATTTCCAGGTCAGCTAGTGACCTATCACATGGTCTCATGGGAGGAGCCAGATGTGATAATTAGTCTAAGGCTTATGTCAAATATTTTTGTGCTGAATTTAAGCTTATTCTGCTCTGTGTGTCTGTAACACAGCCCATGTCCATTTTGTCAGAAACAATGCAGAACGGAGGGGAGTGTATTATTTTCTCTTGTGTGAAATTAGCCTAATGCAGTGCTTCGCAAACTGTAGAGCTGCTCCATGCTAGGGATGATCAAACTACTGAACACATTAGGGTAACGCTAGGCGCGAAAATGGATGCGACAAGTCGGATGCGACAGGAACAAGGTAAATAATAGAAAAGTCGGATGGTGTTGCAGGGTTGATACGACATCGGATGAAGATGCAGCTTGCAGCATTTTCAACGTACAGTCGTGTCGCGTTGGATCAACCTTGCAACACCACCCAACTTACTATTAACTTACCGTGTTCCTGTTGGATCCGACTTGTGCAGGCGTTTTGTCGCCCAGCGCCAGATCCGGCAGAAACACGCTGAAGAATTCTGTGTAGTTCTGCCCTTAAACAATCTCTCTGCTGAAAGTAGGGATTATCTGATCTCAGCCAGAGAATTCCCACCTAGATGCAGATGCAGCATTTTCATCTGACAGGCAAGGTAAGAATCTTGCCTCAGGCGGCATGGAGCGGCCAGTTACCAGGGGTGGCCAAAAGCTGCCTCTGGTAGCTTTAAGAGCTGAATTTAAGGTTTTTAAATTTTAAATGTAGCGCACGGGAGGGGGGGGCGGCATCGGGGCTGCTGCCTCAGGTGGCAGCAGCCCCTGAAATGCCCCTGACAGTCGTGTCGCATCATCCGACTTTTCTCTTACTTACCTTATTCCTGTCGTTTCCGACCGTTTTTGCGCCCAGCATCGCATCTGCCGAAAAACGGACGTCAATTATCCGTGTAGTCCTGCCCTAACACGTGTGATCATTAAGCACTGACTGTAGTTGATATCATCACCAATCACCGTATAAGAATAGCGTTAAAGAATATTCATGGCTTTCGTGAATTATATAATAGATAATGCAAGTAAATAAAAAATTAAACTAATTTCAAATGGCCCTGCTTGTGTCCATCTATCTAACAGAACAAACATACTGTGTATATGAATATACGTATATGAATACATAGGAGTTCTAATGCACAAATCCTTTTACTCCAGAGCTGGGTGGCCATACTGAGATACCATGAAGAAAACCACCTCCACAAATATTTCATCAGTTTCCTCTGCCACAATCAAAGTTATTCAGTTATTTTAACCCTCTCATACCATTGGAATTTACCAAATTCCTTATAGAAATAAAGCAGCTAGAACTGCATGAATCATCTTCTTATTGAGTTTGCTTCATGTCTCAGTGGTGTACTAATAATTCCTAAGTTTCCCAAGTGGTGACAAAAGTATTTAAAATAATTAATGTTGGACTGGGCCAGCAGCAAACCAGTTTGCCCCTGCCCAGACCTGCTCCCAGTTCTGGCCTCTGCACCCATACCTCCTTTCTACCCTGAAAAAAGCTGCAACAGTGGGCAGGGTCAGACTGGGCCGGGGAAAAAAACAGGTGGGCCCCTGGCCCTAATGGGCCCACACTACGGTTGCCACCTGGCTGGTATTTTACCAGCCTGGCCCTGAAAAATTATGTTTGATCCCAATGTTATTCATAGGGAAAAAAGATAAATATATATAGGAAGGGTTTTATTTTTTTCCAGAAAAGGTGGTAACCCTAGCCCCCGCCCAGAGTCCAGACCTGCTCCTCCAATTAGCTGCCCCTAAAGTAAAGAATACTGTATGTGTGTGGGGGTTATAAAAGTAAGATGCAACATAAGAGGTAAGGCAATGAGGTCTGGCACATTTTAAAACACTCACTTTATGTATATTCGTCCTGTTCAGCTAGATTTTTCTATGAAACCAGTTTTGTAAATCAGAAAATTGGGGCTGCTGTGTTATATGAAAAATTGCAAAATCTTTGTGTTAACAGAAAGCATCGGTAATTTTAGTTAGAAGGGATTCCTAGACTTTGCCATTTTTAGAGGTTGTGTTTCAGGGTAAGTACCCAGGACAGGCTACTGCTTAATTGCCAACACAGGGAAAACTGTCATTTATATTTTCTGCCAAAACCTTGAGTATCTTTGTGGGCTCCGATAAACTACAGTCCTCACAGCAACTAGAGATGAGGCAGAGAGATTCAGCAGGTTTTGAATTTCAATGAATGTTGGTGGTTTGTGGCCAGGTACAAAAAAATTTCAAGTATTCAAAAACATTTGTTGCTGTGGCATTCAGCAAAGCATTCCATAAAACATTTAGAAAACTGTCCAAGACAAATAGGAAATTGTGTATTCATTATATTCTCTTGAACTTCCTTAAATACAGAGACAATGGATTTGAATAAATACTCTGACCCAGAACTTTAAATATTCAAATAACTGGGTTAAAGGGGTTGTTCACCTTCCAAACACTTTTTTCAGTTACTTTCGATTTTTTTTTTTTTTTTACTGTTTTTCCAAAATCTAAGTTTTAAGTTGAATGTTGGGTGTCCCTGGCGTTTGAGTCTGGCAGCTCAGTAATTCAGGCGCAGACTCCAAACTGTTAGAATTTTGCAACATTTAGTTGATACATTTCTCAGCAGCATCTCTGGAGTATTAGCAACTATTGTATCAATTCTAACAGTGGTCCTTGTCTATTTTGCCCGAGTGCCAAATGATTGGATCAGCCTGAGCTGTAGATGTCTTTTCCACATGGAGGCATCCAAATACATAATTCCCTGTGTAAGGCAGATGGACTTCTTTGGTTATTATTCTCACTATAGCATTTGCAGCCAATGCATAAGCAACAATTAGTCAAATGCATCTGGTTGGACAAAGAGCTTTCTAGACTGCCTGCTGTTTCTCATAGAATTTCACGTCCTGTTCCTTATTCATGAATGTGTAATAATAAAGCAAACACAGCTCCGTTGGCAGCTTGGGAGCATGATCGTATTAGATAATATTTGCTTGCAACACTTTAGTAGTAAAGTAATTTCCAGATGATTGGACCTTGTATATTTTCTATGTTTATCCTTTATATTGTAAGAGATACAGCAGCTCTGGGAACTGAATGCCCTTTATGTCTTTTTCCTGCTCGTTTTCTGAATAGCAGACAGACATCTAAACATATCTATGAAAGGAAATCTGAACCCCAACATGAAAGGAGGCAGTTATTTGATCTTCAATTAGTATTTAACTGCCCCTTAGGGTTGGGGCAGACAGGGAGATTTAGTCGCTTTGCGATTTATCGCCTCTTCTGCGAGGTGACAATCTCCCCGAATTGCCTGCTCCCTGCCCGTTGCCTGTTTGAATGAAGAAACGCCGGCGCAATGCACTCATGGCCCTTCGATTTCGGGAATCGCACGAAGTTTCCTCAAGAGGAAACTTTGGGCAATTTCGGAAATCGAAACGCCGCGAGTGCATCGGCGCCGACATTTCTTCATTCATGCAGGCAGCGGGCAGGGAGCAGGCAATTCGGGGAGATTGTCGCCTCGCTGTAGAGGCGATTAATCACCAATTGATTAAATCCCCACGAATCTGCCTGTCTGTCACAACCCTAAAATAGACCAGCAACTAACACAGCTAATCAAAACATTCATCCAATACACATTACAGTTCTATTAATGTAAGCTGCCATATTTCTTGCTTCCAACAATGAAAAGATTTCAATAGAGAATTGCCCTCAGTGACCATAAACACAAAATAACAGGCCCCTTGGCTGTTTAGAAAAGGTGTGATAGAAGAACTTGCCTAAAAAGTGGAAGTTCACCTTTACACAAAGGGACATGATACTATATAATATGGGTAATGGCACACAGGGAAATTCTTTCCCATCAGCATTAAAGTAAATCACCAAAGGGAAATCATACGCAGTGCTTCGTTTCCCGAAGTCGGCCAAACTTGCTGGGACGACTTTGGAGAAACAAACTGCATATGTTTTCTCCATTTTCAATGTTTTCCCCATTTGCAATTTATTTGGCCCATGGAAAAGCATTTGGGGGAGATTTGTTGTCCACTGTAAACACAGACAAATCTCTTTGTGTGCCATTACCCTTATATACAGGTCTAAGCAACATTTCATATTCTGTTTCTTTCAAGCTCAGAACTGAAAATTCTATTGGGTTATTAGAGGGTGACGAAGTCTGGCGACACAAACACAGATTGACTGTGAGTCATCAATATTATCTGTTAAGTGATAACAACCAGGGAATAGTTACATTTCCAAGCGAGACAGCTGTAGAAAGCTTAAAAAAGCAATAAAGAATATATTTCCCCTTTAACCATGTCATCCTATTAACCGGCCACCTCCTCAGTTTTTTCCCCTCACTCCCAAAAGTGCACAGCTAAGCATAGTCTTTACTTTCTAATTAGGAAACTTTGAATAGAGCCAAGGGGCTGATATTTTGCCAGCTGACGCTAGATCAGGTTTATTGGGCACAATTATGCAGTAAATGATTACACCGATTATATCATTGCTAGATTAATAGGTCAAAGTGTTCTTCAGTGAATAAGCATCTTAATCTTACCAGCCTGTTCCCACAGTCTTGGAACAAATACTGTGCATGTACATAGAAATTATTCTTATGCAGTGCTTTTAGTTACACACAAACATTTAATGCAGCTGTGTTTAGACCACAAAGCTAACAATCTCATTAAACAGACGAACAGCAAAGAGACTGGCAAATCTCACAAGATACTCAGGAAACATTTACGTAGCTGGCCATGGACCCTGTGATTTGACTAGGCAGGAAAAAGTAAGAATTGTTGGACAAAATCCTCTATGGGATATATTGCCCTGTGCCTACTAATGATATCCTATCCTGAATGGAGTTCTAAAACCTGATTATCATTGTTTCTTTGCCTACTAAAAGGGCTCTGAGAGTTTATGCTTTCACTTATCTACTGTTCCCACTACGACCCAGCTACTGACTAATTCTATTTGAATGCCTCCCCAGATCTGTGCTTCTTCCCTTGATTCTGATCTTTTATTATAACCATTATATCAATTGAAATCCTTAAAGGGGTGGTTCACCTTCAAGTTAACTTTTAGTATGTTGTAGAAGGGCCAATTCTAAGAAACTTTTAAACTGGTCTTCATTATTTATTTTTCATAGTTTTTTAATGATTTGCAATTTTCTTCTGTTTCTTTGCAGCTTTCAAATGGGGGTCACTAACACCATCTAAAAACATATGCTCTGTAAGGCTACAAATGTATTGTTGTTGCCACTTTTTATTACTTATAATTCTATTCAGTCCATCTCCTATTCATATTCCAGTCTCTTATTCACATCAATGCAGGGTTGCTAGGGTAATTTGTACCCTAGAAACCAAATTGCTGACACTGCAAACTAGAGAGCTGCTGAATAAAAAGCTAAATAACTCTAAAACCACAAACAATAAAAAATGAAAACCAATTGCAAATTGTCTCAGAATATCACTCTCTACATTATACTAAAAGTTAACTCAAAGGTGAACAACCCCTTTAATTTTTGGGTCAAAGGTGTCAGTGTTACTATCACACGGCCTATGACATTGTCATTCCCTATATCTGGATTGAGAGAAAGAGGATGAATAGATGGAAGGATAGAATATAGAATAAAGAGAATAAACAAAGTAAGTAGAGGAATAAAAATAGTTTGGAGAGTGGGCCTATGGTCTCAGTATATATTGTTGGTCCCTGGCATCCTATTATCTAGCACTGTCCCTAATATAACATTTTTCACTGGCAGAAAACATTTTTTTTTGCAGTCTATGTCAGTTCCAGAAGAAAAACTAACGAGAAACTAACAATAAAACAAATGGAAACAAATGTTTGATAGTGATGCAAAGCAAGCAACTAGCCCCAGAACAAAACTAGGAAATAATAACTATGAAACTGAACACTAGACAATATTCCCTAAAGTAAATGCTTAATTAGATTATATGTGTTCCAAAGACATGTGATGAAATAGCAACAGCGTATAGAAGAATAATATGGTGGATGGGAAACAATACGTGTGGGAAGCAGATTAGGCAATCTAAAGGTGGCCATACACGGGCAGATAAAAGCTGCCGACAGACTGTGTCGGCAGCTTATCTGCCCGTGTGGGGGACCCGCCGACGGGCTTTCCCGATCGATATCTGGCCGAAAGTCGGCCAGATGTCGATCGGGCAGGATTGAAAATCCCGTCGGATCGCGGCCGCATCTGTTCGTTGATGCGGTCCCGCGATCCGACCGCCCGTTCTGATCCGAGCGTGGGGCCCTAGGGCCCACGATCGGATCAGCCCGATATCGCCCTCTTCAAGGTGGGCATATCGGGGAGAGATCCGCTCGTTTGGCAACATCGCCAAACGAGCGGATCTCTTCGTGTATGGCCACCTTAACTCTGAGAGTCATTGATTAATGAGATGACAACATTGTATGAGCAGAGCCTACACACGGTAATTTAAACAGTCATTTACCTAGATTAGCCATGATGGTACTAGGAATTGAGCTGCCTAAATTAGGAGGGGTTTGGGTGGATCAGGGCACCACCTGCCACAGCTTCAAGCTCCTGTCCCAGGGGGACAGACCCACAGTTTGCAAAACACCAGGGCTGCTCCTGCCATGAAGCCAGTTGAGAATGTATGAGTGTTGGTTAGACTGAAAACAAAGGATGCATTTGAATGGTTGAATCTAGTTCAATAACTCAAGCTACGGAAAATATTAAGCTATAGCAAACTGTTCAAATCTCAGCCATTAGGTTAATGGCACATGGCTAAATTTGCACTACCATGGGCAACAAATCTCCCAGAACAGCTTTTCCGCCAGCAATAAAGTGAATCACTAAATAATGTTTCATCTTCTGTAACTGAATCCACAAGTGAATAGTGAATAGCAGCAGTGTTGCCTTTGGGTGCCTTTAGAAAAGGAGCAACTTACTATGTAGCATATACTAGAGAATTTGGATGGGCTGCAGACTTGAGTCCTGTGGTAAGATGTTTAGTTTTTCCTCAGTTTGACTTTGGATTCAATATCTAATGTTGATGTGCTTTGCATGGCTTCTAAACAAGGCGACTGATGTGAGTTTGGTTATGAATATGGGTTTTCCAGATGATTTAAAGTTACTTGATGATTCCTGTCTGAAAAACCTCAACATAAAAAGTATAAGAAACATAAATGGTTGCAGTGCGATACTTCAAATACATTTTGCGCACACAAATAATAATTCAGATTGGCCATGAGAACCATCAGACTGCAGGCAAGAAGACCAAGATGATACTTCAGTGTCTTTGAGATACTTGAAGGTGTTTGCAAGCTGTATGTAAATGTATTATAAATGTAAAAGTTTTCTAAATGTATTCTTATTGGAAGTAGCCTGAACGTATCTTGTTGCATTGGCCAGTGAGCAGTGGTTTACATTTACTTGATTGGAATCCAAGAGTAAATAAATGTATTTGTCCATAATTAGCTCTTAATTACTGTGATGTACTTCATGAGATGTTTCAACCTGCAATCATTTGTTTCTGTGGATACAAATCTAAGCAAATATATATTGGTCAAAGTTAACTGAGACATAAGAGCTTTATTCGAGACATATTATTGTTATGTCATCTTGAATGCTAGTGTATCTGCTGTTGGAAAGCCATGTAAAATGGGCAGGTTACTTGAATGGAAAATGTGTTTGGTTCAAGCCTGAAAAATCATTCACTCTTCACATTACACACCATTAAGTATTGAGGAGGTTTGAGTAATTATGTTTCAGAATAAATAAATATAGAAAACTCAGTATTAAAGGGTTAGTTCGCCTTAAAATCAACTTTTATTATGATGTACATAGTATAATGTTTGGTTGTTTTATTGGGTTTATTTTTTGAACATTTTTGTATCACATTTTTGTATCACTCTCTGATGTTTTATCTAATATCTGGTCAGCAGTGTTGCTGCCAAAGACCCAGCTCAACTAAATCTCATTCTACAGCTGTAAAGAATAAGTTAATTCCACTGTCTAGCTGCAATGTGACTACAGCAACATCAAAATAGGAAGTAGATGTAATTCTAGATCCTTTCAATACTTTCCAGATGTAGAATAGTCTGCACCTTGTATTGAAGGGTCTCCAAAGTCTCCAGAAACCTACAGAGCCATCCAAAACTACAGAGGAGACAAACCCCACCAATTGAAGTACTGCCAGATCCATAGCTTTCTTTTCCAGGATTGGACTGGACCAACAGACTCCCAGATGTTCTCCAGGTGGGCCCAAGCCATAGCACGCCCCACCCAATGATAATTCCCATCAGCATTTTCTTATTTCTTCTATAGGTCTACATGACACATTTAGAAATGTCTACATCTAACTGTTGTGAGAGTGGCTCCTCAATGACAGGCTCTCTGGGGGGATATAGGAGTCCCAGACCAACACTAACTTTAACAACTAGTAAAACTGTGACTGTAACTATGGACCAAATGTTCTTCTGAATAGCTGATCTGCAGATTTGAAAAATACAAAGCTCGGAACACGTTACCAAGGTGGCAAAAAGCAGCCAAATTTCCATTTTGTAAAATAGAAATATATCTTTGCTAGTTTAGAGAGAGAGTGCAGTTCTCTGCACTACTGATGCTCCCATTCCAGGCCCTGCTAAGGGGGAAGCTTTGCAGGAGTCCCCTCAGTTTGGCACACGAATCGCCCCTGGCCTGATGCAAATATTGGGACTGTTATTAAATTGCCCCATATCAATTATAGGGCACAAAGGCTTTTTTGGCTGCTAGAAGCTGCATTTCATAAATATAAATACTATAATAAATGTTGTTAAACAGCCATCCAGAAGGCAAAGAAAGGAAAAGAAGAGTGCATTGCAGCGGAGGCTAAGACTAGCCCCAAAAAGTTTTTTAAGTATATTAATAGGAAAAAGATACGGGTTGAGAGTATGGTTGTCACCTTTTCTTGAAAAAATATCGGCCTTCCTACATATTTATCTTTTTTTTCTTTTAACAACATTGGGATCAACCATCAAAAATACCGGCCAGGCCGGTAAAATACTGGTTAGGTGGCAACCCTAGTTGAGAGTGTTGTTCTTTTAAATAATGGTACCAGTACTAATCTGGGCAGCCAAGTGGCAAATAAGATTCAATGTTGATAAGTGTAGAGTCATGCACCTGGGATATAAAATTATCCAAGCCACTTATACCCTTGATAGAACTACACTAGGCAAATCCATCATAGAAAAGGACCTTTGAGTCCTTGTAGATGATAAACTTGGCTGTTGCAAACAATACCAGTCAGCAGCATCAAGGGCAAATAAGGTCTTGAGCTGTATTAAAAGGGGCATAGAGTCACGGGAGGAGGGGGTCATTCTTCCACTTTATAGAGCACTTGTAAGGCCACATCTAGAATATGCCGTACAGTTTTGGTCTCCCTCACTCAAACAGGACATTATTGTAATAGAGAGGGTACAGAGAAGGGCAACTAAGCTGGTAAAAGGTATGGAAAATCTTAGCTATGATGAAAGACTGGCCAAATTGGGGATGTTCACGCTGGAGAAGAGACGCTTAAGGGGGGATATAATAACTATGTATAATTATATAAGGTTATCATATAATAATCTCTCTAATGTTTTATTTACCAGTAGGTCTTTCCAGCTTTCCATTTTGGAGTCAGGAAGAAATATTTTTCCCCTTATGAGGCAAATTGGAGAGGCTTCAAATGGGGTTTTTTGCCTTCCTTTTGGATCAACTAGCAGTTAGGCAGGTAAAAATACAGGACATCATGTAAAGCATGTGTCAACATCAGTACATGTGCAGGTCAGTTGACAATACTGCATTGTGTATTATTGTGTATACAGATGTATTAGAGCTCACTCAAATAACTGATTCCAGTACAAACAAAATCTAACAAAATTTTGCACAAATTCTGCATGTAGAGAGAGGATTTCTAGTAAATGTAATAGAGTGCGCTCTAAAACATTTCTAGGCAAAAGGAGCCCCCTATAAGATATATTGGATCATTCATCTGACATCCAACTCCTGAATGAAGAAAGAAGGAGGAGAAACAGATGCTGAGAGATGAATAGTGAAGACAGACTTGATTATTTTAGGAAACAGTACAGATTTTTTAATTGATTTTATTTATAAAGTTTCAGTATGATGAAGCTTATATTAAATTTCATTTTCATGAAATAGTTCCCCTTTAATGATCCAAAAATAGTTGAAACCTCTAGAAAATAGATTAATCATAAAGTACAGCTTCCTGCATTTATTATTTAAAGGAAGTTCAGCCCTGCCTTGCCCTCATTCTAGATATGTAGTCTCAAAAGAATGATAACAAGATCTGTTCACCATTATCTGAAAAACATTAATTATAGCATTACTGCTAAAAGGATTCAATAAAGATTTTTGGTTAGATGTATGACATCTGGCCTTATATGGATAGACAACAAAGCAGTATTAGAAATATATTTTAAACCTGGAATTTATAAACTGACAACATGCCATTTAAAAAGTGTTGACCATCACCTCTGTTCTGAGTGGGTCCCTGTACACATCTTTCTAGGTGGCACAAATCTGAAATTAGTATTTTGTGCTTGACTGATCAATAGTCATAAGGTGCTTTATAAAATTGAATATGCCTTGTGTTAATCTAGCACAAAATTTGGATTTTGAGAAGATGTTCAGACTGAAATAATGATTTACAGGGATGGTTTCACTCTTTTTCTGTCATTGTCATTTATTACAATCTAAATTGCTGATGATCTACTGGAAATGCTCCTTAAAGGGGTGGTTCACCTTCAAGTTAACTTTTCGTATATTGTAGAAGGGCCAATTCTAAGAAACTTTTCAATTGGTCTTCATTATTTATTTTTCATAGTTTTTTAATGATTTGCAATTTTCTTCTGTTTCTTTGCAGCTTTCAAATTGGGGTCACTGACACCATTTAAAAACAAATGCTCTGTAAGGCTACAAATGTATTGTTATTGCCACTTTTTATTACTTATCATTCTATTCAGTCCCTCTCCTATTCATATTCCAGTCTTTTATTCAAATCAATGCAGGGTTGCTAGGGTAATTTGTACCCTAGAAACCAAATTGCTGACTGCAAACTAGAGAGCTGCTGAATAAAAAGCTAAATAACTATAAAACCACAAACAATAAAAAATTAAAACCAATTGCAAATTATCTCAGAATATCACTCTCTACATTATACTAAAAGTTAACTCAAAGGTGAACAACCCCTTTAAAAAGGGCCAAGAGAGTTAAAGTCTCCATTGTAAAGTACAAGCATAGACCATTAGTCATTAGGGGAAGACAAGGCTTATAAACGATCTGAAGGATGATTCCTATATGGAAAGCAAGGATAGGCAAGACCTGTAGGGCTGCTAACATTACATGTGTATATCACGTACAAAAAATACCATCCCAAAAAGTCTCTTTCTTTAATATTTAATGTTTAATTGTTATGAGAATATATTTAGTACTCTGCAATTTGCTAAATATAGCAAAAATGAAATTAAACAATGTGATTTCCCATGAGAATTTCCTGTGTTGCTGCTAAAATTTCTCAATCTCTCTCTCTGTTTTAGCTCAAAATCCTGCAGTTGTGTAATTAATGGGTTGAGCTAGGATATCAAACTGCTAAGCTAAGCAGGAGCATAACTAGTGCAAAATGTAAGTTTCTTGCTGAAGTGTAATTTGTATGAGGGTATTGCAAAACACAAAATGTAGGGGGCCTGGCGCACTCTAGTTACCCCACTGCTACTGTATATACCCATGCCCACCCTGGAATAATAATAATGGCAGGGAATTCCATCTAGATTAGCTTAGAGACCTATTGAGACAATAGCTTTACATGCGCACTAGGTATTAGGACTTGTGTTTGGTAGTACCACCAACTAGTGGGGCTATCAGCCAGAAATTCCTGCAATTTGCCTAGAAGCTGTTATCTTGATAAGAAGCCCTTTGTGCAGTATCGAATAGTTCCACTTGTGCTGTATTGCTGCTATCATTACTAATTACTAATGATTTTTCTTTCACATTTATTATAGGCTCATCTGGGGTGATCCACATAGAGTACATCATACATTATTATTACCAGAATGGTGCGGTCACTGGCCAAACAAGCAAACAAAAAAAAAAAAACAATTATTGGGTTATTTATTTATTTATTTATGTCAAGTAACTAATACTATATATATATATATATATATATATATAGCATTCAAGAAGACCAGCAACACTGGCTGGGATTTTGGTGCAATCATTAAAAAAATTGTATTTTTCAGTGCATATACAGCCAACGTTACGTTTCGGTCCATACAAGGACCTTTCTCAAGGCAACAACATATGATGCACGTACTCCTTTAATAAAGAATTCTGTTTTACAGCATTGGCCTATAGTGAAAACTGACAAGGAACTAACAGCAATTAACATGGGAAAAATTCGCTTTGGACACAGGAGGAACAGGAACCTTAACGAATTATTATCGTCTGCCGATCCGGTAAGCAAATATAATCCACCACAACGGGGGATACAGAAAAATGGGTCCTTCAAGTGTGGTAACTGCGTAATGTGTAACACACTGATCATTGGGGAGAAATTTCTCCACCCCCATACAGGTAAACCATACCATATCAGGCATAGACTAACATGTACCTCACGCAACGTAGTATACATAATCAAGTGCCCCTGTGGACTCCTTTATTGCGGGAAGACCAATAGACAATTACGAGAGAGGATTAGTATTCATCACTCCACAATACATGCGGCTCTAGATCCTAAACCAAAACAAAACACGAAACAGGATATATCCAAACAACAGGTTGCACAACATTGGCTAATGGCTAAACATCCGGCCTCAACATTTAAATGTATGCCTATAGACCATATCCCCGATAGTCCAAGAGGGGGTAATACTGACCGCATGCTACTCCAAAGAGAAGCCTTCTGGACTTTTGAATTGGACTGTGTGGCCCCCAGGGGTCTAAATGGGGCTCTTCAACTAAATTGTTTCTTGAATGATAGGTGATACATATAACAAAATGTTTTCTATATGTGGCCTTATGCCCTGTATTCAATTATTATGCAAAAGTGATCTGTGATGTGAATTACATTGAACTCTATAAGAAGTTCAGGAAATGGTTCTTTTCCCCTTATATAATGAATTTGGCTTATGATCTATTTTGCATAACTCTAAGGATAGCCCTTGAACCTTTTTATGACTGTATGATGCAGTGAGTTATATTTGTGTAGTTTTTACAAAAACTTTTTATGGTATTTTATACAGCATCCACTCTTTTAATACTTGTAACATTAATATATGCTACACCTTATTCACTATAATGATATATGATGCTGTAAATGCACCTTTATGATTAAGCACAGTTTTTTATATATATATATATTTATTGAACCTTAATAAGGTGATGTCATGCCTTTAATTGTTTAATCACCATTGGCTATTTAACCTTGTTTCAATGAGGGTGTGGTTGCCTTCAGAAAGGTCCTTGTATGGACCAAAACGTAACATTGGCTGTATATGCCTTTACCGGGCACCTGGGTCTTTAATGACTGTAGCGGTGTGCCACCCAGCGTGAAAATTATATATATATATATATACATACATATAAGCAGTGACTAGGTGTCTTGCATTGGTGTTGTCTGCTGAGAACATCCAGCGTTTTGGTTAGTTAAAGGGATTCTGGCATGATTTTTATGGTGCAGTTTTTATTTTTAAATTACACTTTTTATACTGCATATAATTCACACTAAAATATAACATTTCGTTCCTGAACCAACAAGTGTATTTTTTTAGTTGTAATATTGATGCATAGGCAGGCCATATCAGGTAATTTTGCCTGGTCATGTGCTTTCAGAAAGAGCCAGCACTTTAGGAGGGAACTGCTTTCTGGCAGGCTGTTGTTTTTCCTTCTCAATGTAACTGAATAGTACGCAGTGGGACATGGGTTTTACTATTGAGTGCTGTTCTTAGATCTACCAGGCAGCTATTATCTTGTGTTAGGGAACTGTTATCTGGTTACCTTCTCATTGTTCTGTTGTTAGGCTGCTGGGGGGAGGGGGTGATGTTACTCCAAATTGCAGTACAGCAGTAATGAGTGACTGAAATTTATCAGAGCACAGGTCACATGACTGGGGGCAGCTGGGAAACTAACAATATGTCTAGCCCCATGTCATATTTCAAAATTAAATAAATATTTTGAGAAACAGATTTCAGTGCAGAATTCTGCTGGAGCAGCACTGATGCATTAAAAAAAAAAAAACATTTTCCCATGATAGTATCCCTTTAAATTACCACCAGCTTAACGAAGATCTGGCTCATATACAGTCTAAAAGGATATTTAATTGTGCTATGATGTGATGTATATCCCAGCAACACGTGGTAATCTCCAATAGTACAGATGGTACGCCACAGCTTTCAGGTATAGGACTGGCATCAATAGAGTAATATAACTGTCAACAAACTGTCCTTTTGCAGCACAGGCTAGTAAACATGCCTTTGTTTCTGTGCTTTTGAAGTAGTGCATAGTATTCCATTTATAAGCACTTACATACCCTATATTGCACAGGATTAGCAAACAAGGATCCTGAGCAAAAGGCTTCAATGCCAGGCAGCAAATATAATCCCTTTTATGAGTAATCAAACAGATAATATGCATCACACATGGCGTCATTATTCTATATGTTGCAGTTCACAAAGGTAATAACATCATCAGTTGCAGCTGTGTAATCAACACATTTAAAGGGATACTGTCATGGGAAAAAAACATTTTTTTTCAAAATGCATCAGTTAATGATGCTGTTCCAGAAGAATTCTGCATTGAAATCCATTTCTCAAAAGAGCAAACAGATTTTTTTTACATTTTGAAATCTGACATGGGGCTAGACATATTGTCAATTTCCCAGCTGTCCCTGGTCATGTGACTTGGGCTCTGATAAACTTCAATCACTCTTTACTGCTGTACTGCAAGCTGGAGTGATATAACCACCTCCCTTCCCCCCCCCCCCAGCAGCCTAACAACAGAACAATGGGAAGGTAACCAGATAACAGCTCCCTAACACAAGATAACAGCTGCCTGGTAGATCTAAGAACATCACTCAATAGTAAAAGCCATGTCCCACTGCGTACTATTCAGTTACATTGAGAAGGGAAAAACAACAACCTGCCAGAAAGCAGTTCCCTCCTAAAGTGCTGACACAAGTCACATGACTGGGGCAGATGGGAAATTGACAAAATGGCTAGCGTCATGTCAGATTTCAAAACTGAATATAAAAAAATCTGTTTGCTCTTTTGAGAAATGGATTTTAGTGCAGAAGTCTACTGGAGTAGCACTATTAACGGATGCGTTTTGAAAAAAACGTTTTCCCATAACAGGATCCCTTTAACTGTTGAAGTTTTATCCCCCAGCGGCAGCCCCAAACTGCCTGGTTGCTAAAATATATTGGACCCTAGCAAACAGATACCTGTTGAAATTCCCAAAACTAAAGAGCTGCTGAATGAAATGCTAAATAATTGTAAGATCACGCATAGTAAAAAAAATAAAGACCAATTGCAAATTATCTCAGGATAACCCTGTTTACACCATACTACAATTCATTTAAAGGTGAACTTCCCCATTAATGGCATAGTGTAAAATGTGTAAAAAAAATTCACAGTAACGTCACAGTTATTCCATTCACATGGGAAAAAGTTGCAGTGTCTTTTACTGCACCTAAATTTCTGCTCCTGAGTAGATGAAGTGACTTAAGAGGTCTAAGCATTCCACTGCATATACAATTATTGTTTGGATAAATACTTGCAGCATATGAATTTGTGCCACAGAAAATTATCACCGAAAAGGGGAATAATGATGTATCACCTACTATATACATTTATACTGAACACACACACACCAAACATATATATATATATATATATATATATATATATATATATATATATATATATATATATATATATATATATATATATATATATACAGTATGGGACCTGTTATCCAGAATGCTCAGGACATGGGGTTTTCTGATCTTTAAAATCATGTAAACATTAAATAAACAAGAATATCAAGTACTGTTTCATCATTACAGAGCAAAGGGAAATCATTTTAAAAAATTTCAACTATTTGGATAAAAAGGTAGTCTATGGTAGATGTTATTTGCCTAATTTGGATCTTTCTGGATAGCGGGTCCCATACTTGTATACAGGGTCGGACGGAGGGGGGGGCCCGGGGACCACCGGTGCTCCTGTTGCAAGGCCATCCTCCACCGCCAACCCCCGCTGTGTTGCTCAGTGTGTTTGCACGTGCAAGTGAGTATGCGTGTGAGTATACAAGCTGTGTTGGGCCAGTCACAGCAGGAAAAAGAAAGCAGGGTGCAGATCTGGGCCAGCAGAGCCCACAAGAGCCTGGGGCCCACCGGGTTTTTTCCCAGTGTCCCGCCGGACCAGTCCGACCCTTCCTGTATATCACACACACACATACAGACAGACAGACACACACGTACACACAGGTGTCATGCTTGTGGTAATACTGTTGTGTTACAAGCACCAAATCCCAATTAATGTAAGCTGTAGTGTCAGATCAGACACTGACAATAGATTTCTGGTTTTAAGATTACTGAAATATCTCAGTGCAGTTGGTGAGTTTCTAAAAGAAAATGTAGCAATTTCCAAGAGCCCCCTTCCCAAAAGGTAAGGACACCTGCCCCCCTGCGAACACACAATGAAAACACAAATAGGTGTGCGGGAGAGCTAAAAACTTTCAAAAAGGTCAAAGCAGAGATATCAAAACTTATGATCCTCCAGTTGTTGCCAACTACAATTCCCAGCATCCCTGCTGGGAGCTGTACTTCATAACAGCCGGACCAAGACGAGTCGGACGTCTACCAGTGTTTGGGCTACAGCCAGTACAAAGGAACGGCACATTCAGTTGTGTATCACTGGCTTTGCCCCAGACTTCATCTGGATTGTGTGGTTGCACAGCCTCCTATCTAGGCTCTTGCAGAAAACATAAACAATGTTGGAAAGTATTTTTAAGGTTGAATGAAACAGTGTAACATTGTTGTGGAACTGAACATTGCTTACATAGAATGAATATATTTATTTGTATATAATATGTATATAATAAGTACAGTAGTAAGCTGTTCATGGTGTGAATACCCCTGTACAGAGAGAATAAGCAGGTTACATTGACTTGCAGGGGACTTACCTCCAGGGCACAGCAGTACAGCGCATATCTCTTCAGAGCTGGTTGGCTACAGACAAGCCCATACACACTGTCTCGCAGGCTTGCACTCTCATTCTGTCACTTAGCAGTCCCAGGATCAGGAAGAAGGCAGAGGGAAGGAGCAGTGAGGAGGAGGGGGGTGTGGAGAGGGGAGTTTTTATAAAACAGAGCACCTATTGTCTGCAGCCCCCGGCATATGGTATATTTCATACATATTGAATGAATTAGGCTGGTGTATTTTTAGGAATATTGTGCAGGAGACTGTGATGGAGAAACCCAGATCATGCTTAGACCAATAACTAAACAGAAGAAAAAGTTCAGGCAGTAAGATACTGTGCAGGGAATTAGTTCCAGCAGAGGGTGTGTAACACGTCACACCCTTCTCCAGTATGCTGCACGTGCTTTGGCACTGACAGGGTTAACCACTTCAGAGGCAGATACATTATATCTAGATATAGTATAATTAAAAGCACCAACAAGTTCTGCAGCACCGTACTACAGACGGGTGTTTACACCAAGCATATAAATGCTGAATGATTCAGGAGGCAAGGAGGGCCCTGGTCAATAGAGCTTACAATTTAAACAAAGTAAGGGTTATAAAATGCAAAGTGTAGGGATGAAAGACTGGGATCAGTAAGGCCACACGGGAAGATTTCGGGGACATTTGTCGCCTGGCGACTAATCGCCGCAACTAATCTCCCCGAATGGCTTGCTATTATCTTGCACTAAAGTCGCCTGCGCCTATTCACACGCGGCGACGCGATTTTCAAAGTCGCTCAAAATTGCCTCACGAGGCAATTTCGAGCAACTTTAAAAAACATATCGCCGCGTGTGAATAGGCGCCGGCGACTTTATTGCAGGATACGAGCAAGCCATTCAAGGAGATTAGTCTCCTCAAAGAAGTGGCATTTTGTCGCCAGGCGACTAATCTCCTCGAATCTTCTTTTCTGGACAGGGTGATATTTGGGGGAGATTAGTAGCCTGTCGACAGGCCCGGACTGGCAATCTGTGGGTTCTGGCAAATGCCAGAGGGGCTGCTATAATGTGCCATAGAAAGTCAGTATTTAGTGGGCTGGTGGGGGCTGTTTGGGCCTCTATGTGGGCTGATTGGGCCTCTGTGTACCTGAAATGCCAGGGCCTACTTTAATTCTCAGTCTCTTCCTTGGGCGATTAATCTCCCCGAACTGCCTCCCTGCTGGTTAGAATGTAAATAGGAAAACAAAGCGATCCGAGTGCCATCCCACCGGCGATTTAGATTCTAACCAGCGGGGAGGCAGTTCGGGGAGATTAGTCGTCCGAGGAAGAATCGATTTGTCGCCAGGCAACTAATCTCCCCCAAATAGCACCGTGTGTCTCTACCCTAAGAGATAATGGCAATGCTCACTGTTGACAGAGATACCTTTCACTGATTCCTATGTATATTTTGAGGTAGCACACAATGCTATCAATAACTCTTAGGGTTCTTCCAGACGAGGAGATTGCAGGGAGATTTGTTGCCTGCGACAAATCTCCCTTCAATCTCCTCGTCTGGACTAAGCCTTAAGGGTCTCTAGAGCAGGCCCAGACTGGCAATCTGTGGGTTCTGGCAAATACCAGATGGGCTACTGTAAGCTGCCATAGAAAGTGACTACTGAGTAGGCTGTTTGGGCCTCTTTTTACTTGGAATCCCAACGCCTAGTTTTAATCCCAGACCAGACCTCCACTGGAGTCCACTACAGAGTTATTTGCAGCTAGGGTTGCCACCTTTTCTTGAAAAAAATACTGGGCTTCCTATATATTTACTTTTTTTTCCTATTAATAACATTGGGATCAACCATCAAAAATACCGGCCAGGACGGTAAAATTCCAGCCAGTTGGCAACCCTATTTGCAGCATTATGAGAGCTAATAAATATTGTCTTTGCGGTCCAATGAATATAAAAGAAATTAAAGCAAGGCTGCAGTCAGAAGCAGTGTCCCCTTTAAAGCACAGTTGCAAAGCCATGCACGTCTCCATTGTTATTGGACTACAACTCCCAGCGTACACAAGCATTTCATCAGGGATGCTGAGAGCTGTTATCCAACACCACTATTTGATAAAACTTTTCCCCCAGATCCCATGCACCACAGGACCAAAGAATCATCCTGCTCAATCTGTGCCCTCCCCACTCCCTGATCTTTGTTTGTGTAGTTATGGCTGGAGCACCACACTCCTAAACAGAACATTATCTGATATTCTGTGCAATAACAGCAAGCCTGTACTAGATAAGAGCAAGCAGCATCCTCCTGGAACTGTGATGAACTTTGGGCTGCCTGCTGTGGAAAAGTTTTATGGATGGTTAACGTCCTCATTAATATGCAGCTAGCAGTGTTCCCTGGATAGCAAGACCCCCTTCTATGAATGCAAATTTTACAAAACTTACATCTGACAAAGGTTGATTTTGGTTCCTGTAAGACAGTCCCCCTTCCTCCCTGCACCATTGCCTTGCGTGGCCAAATACTGACACCTCTGTGTGTAGTCATTCTGCAAGCTTGGGACCTGCAGGTTTCAGGTTTCAGCATAACCTGGTCAGGATGTGACCAATTTCCTAAAAGAAATTGTATAGTTTGGGTACATCGCAACTGCTCTCCGTGGAGTGATTTCAATTTCACACCGTGGAAAGCTAATATAAATACGGCTGCACTAAAAGTCATACTTATTTAGCTTTGACTCGCATTCCGTAAAGCAGCTATTATACTGGCCAGCTGTTATTATATCATCGTCTGTGCTGAGTGCAAGGGCACAGCCATGATTTTGCAGGTAAACCAAGACAGCATTGTGCTTCCGTTCAGGATGGCCACTGGCTGTATATGGTGATTTGGGAGTTCCTATCCTATACACATCAGTATATACACATATATGGGGGAATGAGGGGTTAAAATGGGTGTGGTATCTATGGTTAGGATTGCTGCCTTGTGGTTCCCTTAGGCTTAGCCCAGACGGGGAGATTCGGGGGCGATCCGTCGCCTGGCGACTTCTCGCCGCGACGGATCGCCCCCGAATCTCCCCGAATAGCTAGGCACCGGCATAGCTTGAAAACGCCGGCGCGTGTCCACCCGGAGCGGCGTGATTTTTAAAATCGCTCCAAATTGCCTGCTATGCCGGTGCCTAGCTACTCGGGGAGATTCGGGGCGATCCGTTGTGGCGAGAAGTCGCCAGGCGACGGATCGCCCCCGAATCTCCCCGTCTGGACTAAGCCTTAGGGTTTGAAATGCTAACTGCTGATCTCTGCTGATTGTAAGCTTTTGTGAGCAAAAAGCTCTGATGCAATTTTTAAAGTGACAAAACAGGGGCTGATAAAGTTACTGACCGAGCTTCTAGACTGATTTGGCAGCTTTTTGGCCTACATATGGGGCCAGCCATTGGGCCTGCCCAGTGAAAATCCAGACAGAAATCACGTCAATCAGTCTCGTCACGTTGAGGAACCCATCAGCTCATCAATGCTGTCCTCATCCCAATGATATTTCCATCTTGTAATCTCATAGTTTGGCCCAAGGGTTAGAAACTGTTCTTGGGCAGTGACTGGTACCAACGTTTCAGGTCCCTCTTGTGCCTTGAGGTGGACAAATCAATGCCTCACCCCAATTTTAAACTTTTCATGTTAGAGCTGTTAGAGGGAACAGCATTGCTAGAAGAGCCAAAATGTTGGTGCTTTAAGTTACTAGGAGCAGCTTTTTGCTACCCATAGTAACTTGTGGGCTACTGCCGACTCAGGTGAGTTTCTCAACCCTCCTCATTGGTGCAGAACCTGCCAATGAGCCTGCCAAATGAATTTCTAGCCAGAAATTGCATCAATATCATAATTGTGATGTTTGGCCAAAGGCTTATATGTTCTTCAGAGGACCCCATCAGCTCATCATTGTTATGCTATTGCTTGGCCCAAGGTTTATAAACTATTCAGTGTACCCCATCAGCTCATCATTGTTATGCTATTGTTTGGCCCAAGGTTAATAAACTCTTCAATGTACCCCATCAGAGCTCATCATTGTAATGTTATAGTCTGGCCCCAGGCTTATAAATTCTTCTGCGGTAGTGACTGGTACCAGTGCAGGGGCATTTTGGGTCCCTCTACTGCCATGAGGCGGCCAAGTCGCTGCCGCTGCTGGTAGAAGGGGGGCCGCATTGTTATAAGATTATTGGCAAGGTTAAATCAAGGTAAGCTTTATCAGAAAGATATATATATATATATATCTGTATATGTAGAGGAACTCCGCAATCTCAGGGCTTAAAGGTACTTCAAAGCTTTATTGCATTCAATGTGATACAACAGCCTTTCTCAAAGTGTATCAGCCGAAACGTCAGTCTTACATTGAATGCAATAAAGCTTTGAAGTACCTTTAAGCCCTGAGATTGCGGACTTCCTCTACATATACAGACAGCTATTTCCATGGACTGCACCCAGACAAGCCTCACTACAATATCGTGAGTGCCATTTTCTTCCTGTGTATGTATATATATATATATATATAAATACACCAGTAAACCCTCAAAGTAATGCTGCTCCGAGTCCTCTGTCAAAAGAAACACTGCATTTCTTTCCTTCTATTATGTACACATTGGCTTCTGTATCAGACTTCCTGTTTTCAACATGCTCAGTCCTCTCCCCCCCCTATCTGCTGTAATCTGAGCTCAGAGCTATGAGTGAGCAGGGAGAGACTCAGACAGGAAGTGATGTCACAGCAAGCTAATATGGTAGCTGATATCCTAAACAGAAACAGTGTCTAGAGCTGCTTAGCCACGTATGGTAAAGCATTCTAAAGAATAAAAATGGCGTTCTAGCTTGCAATGTTGTGGCTAATCTATTGGCAATAAACTGCCTTGGTAGCTTTCTTGCTCCTTTAAGTTACCAAGGTTTTTTGCCACCCCTGGTATATTGTGGGCTACTCAGCTCTCCTCACTGGTGCCCTTGTAACAGTGCTGAATATTTTTTAGATTGGAAGCTCTAGTGAGTAGGGCCACTTTGCCTTTAGCTTTTGCATGTTGTTTTTTATGTATCTCATGGTGCAGAACATACTATTGTTGTATAAATTCATAGTAACACTAAGGGGCAGATTTACAAAATTCACGTGAATAATTCGAAGTTCGATCGAATTTAATATAAATTCGAATCTTCGAATATGCATATTAGGCAAATTCGACCATCGAATATTCGAATGATTCGAATATTCAAATACATTTTTTTTTCGAATATTCGATGGTCGAATAACTTCCCCTTTAAATTTTTATTCGACCACCTACTTCGCCAGGATCAAGCTACCGAATTGGGAATCATTAGCTGAGATTGAAAAAAAAAAAATTTTGATCGATCGATTAAAATCGTTCGAATCGATCAATCGAATATTCAAATTGATCGATCAAATTTTTTATATGCGATCATTCGATCGATCGAATTGCAGTAAAATCCTTCGAATTCGATAGTCGAATTCGAAGGATTTTACTTCCCCACTATTCCCATGGTCGAATTTTTTTTTTTATTCGAAATTCGACCAATAGTAAATCTGCCCCATAATTATAACAGTGTCAGTGCCAAATGAATAAAGTGAACGTGTGCACTAATAGGGTATATATTCTTTTTAAATGATTTCACACACACACCTCCCCAGTGCACCCATCTGTATCTCAAAGGCAACATTTATAGCAGTGTATCAGTCACACACAGCACAAATTATCCTCATCATTGTTTACTTACAGACTGGAGACTAGAAAAGAAAGTATTGGAGGAATGTTCCTCGCTGCTCACACCCAGTGCACTTTTACTGGTTCCAGGCTGCAGCAGGGCAATCACCCAGATAGCAAAGGACTCTGCACTCAGTTATTATAGCAGGTCAGAGGGCAGCACTATCAGACGACACATGCACAGAGATCTGATAAAGAGTCAAAGGGGAGAAGCCCTTATCAGCATAACCCCTGCAGTATTAGTGCTAGGCATCAGCCCACATGTTATCAGATGGAAAGGCACTAATCCCAGCGCTACCTGGAGCAAAGGCTGCTCATTCAAAGAAAATATGTAGTCTCTGTTTGTCTTTATGGTTTGGTAAATACGCAATTCACTGTAGGAAAATGCGGACACATTGCTGTCTGATTGGAAAAGGCTTGGTGTAGCCCAAACATCATGCGGTGGCCCAAATCTCCAATGGGTCAATGTGTTTAAAAAAAACCATAGAATCAAAAGGAAAAGTAATTTAGCATTTGTTATTCACAGTTTCGGACAGGGGTCCACCCAAAAAAAACCTTAGACTGGGGCCCACATTCAATACTATTGTTCTTACTCTTCTCAGTCAACCCCTGTTCTACTAGTCCCTTTTCTTTACATACTATAATCTATTATTTCATCTATATAGCCTCTTTCTCATAGAAATAGGGAATGACTAGGAAATAGGCCAAAATGTTTAGCTGCAGGAGGGACCACTGACAACTGGGCCCACCGGGAGTTTTCCTGGATCCTGGTGGGTCAGTTCTGACATGGGGCTAGACATTTTGTCCCAGCTGCCCCTGGTCATGTGACTTGTGCCAGCACTTTATGAGGGAACTGCTTTCTGGCAGGCTGTTGTTTTTCCATCTCAATGTAACTGAATAGTACTCAGTGGGACATGGGTTTTACTATTGAGTGCTGGGTGGGCGAAAGGGAGGGGGTGATATCACTCCAACTTGCAGTACAACAGTACAAAATGTCTAGCCCCATGTCAGATTTCAAAATGAAATATAAATATTTATATAAATATAACTATGAAATATATGTTTGCTCTTTGGAGAAATGGATTTCAGTGCAGAATTCTTCTGGAACAGCACTATTAACTGATGCATTTAGAAAAAAAAAATTTCCCCATGACAGGATCCCTTTAAAATATAATGTTCAGCTTCCCTACACTTGTACAAATGGTTGTTTGTGTTAGAAACACTACTACAGTTTCTATAAACAAGCTGCTGTGTAGCCATGGGGGCAACCATTCAATGCAAAGGATCAGTGGAGAGTGAATTTATTCGCCAGTCATGGAGTTGCGGCAATTCCAAATTTTGCCATGTGCAAATTGTATTGTGAAAATGTGGTGAAAATTTGTGGTGAAAATGCCCCTAACTCTTTACTTACCCTTCGGTGCAGATTCAGGGCATTGGAGTTCACGAGAGCCCCTTCTTCTCTTCGGTAATCTTTGGGAATAGAGCAGTGTATCAGCACATGTTGGAGCAATCTTCTGTTTCTCAAGAACTGCACATGCGCCAAAAGTCACGGAAATTGCCGAAGCGATTACCGAAGAGAAGAAGATGCCGTCCTTGAACTCTGATACCCTCAATATGCATCATTTTATTGATCGGCACAAGGGAGATTACTCAACGATTTTTATGTATGTATCCGATGGTCTTATTATTAATGTATGCATATGAATCGCATAAACACAGACCAAAGACATACAGAGTAAACCAAATATCTCAAAGCAAAGGGAAATGGATTTGATCTCTTCAGCATCTCCCTATAGCTCTACTGACAATCACAGCTTCTGCTTGCTTGTAGCTACACAAAGCGGAAATGAAGATCGGCCCAGAAACGTAAAAGAATTTTCAGGCCAATGGATAGATTTTAATTCCATTTGTGCAGGCACCGAGGTTTATGATGAACAATCTCTGCATAGAATATCACGACACTACATAAATCAAAATAATAATATTAATAATAATAGGTAATCTTTCTAGCACATTTGTATAGAACAGGATATAGCACTTCTTTATGGAGCTCTGTTAATCTCATCAGGGGATTGCTACTCTGCTAAAGCAGAAAGCCTGTATTTTTTTTGAAACGTGTGTATTCCATGTATCAAATTAGGAAGTGGTTAAGGGTGCATGTTTGTTCTCTAACCGCAATGGGAATCAAACTTGAATTGCATTTAGATCGTTTGCACACATCTTATTATTGTTAGTAAGGGTAGAACTACACGGACGATTCAGGTCCGTTTTCGGCGGATCCGACGCTGGGCGACAAGACGGATGGGACAGGAACAAGGTAAGTAATAGGAAGTCGGATGGTGTTGCAGGGTTGAGTCTAAGCCATTCGACTGTCTGATGCAGACGCAGCTTGCAGCATTTGCATTCGACAGTCGTGTCGCTTCGGATCAACCGAGCGACACCATACACAGGGCTGATTTACATAACAGGCACCCCTAGGCCCGCTGTCGTTTGTTGCCCATGTCCCCTTCATTTTATTTGCTTAAATTTTCATCATTGGGCCTAATTGGCCTCTCCACAAATCTAGGCCTGACCATCCAACTTCCTATTACTTACCTTTTCCTGTCGCATCCGTCTTGTAGCATCCATTTAGTCGTCCAGCTTCGGATCCACCGAAAACGGACCTGAATCATCAGGGTGGTTCTACCCTTTAAGACTTAATTAAAGCAAATGCCGTTCAGCCTTAGTTACAAATTCTTGCACCAAGCCACAAGGTTACTGACATTGTTTAGGTGCTACAACATTGTTCCCCACTTCCCATATTCTGTGGATGCCATTTTTCTCATAAATCAAGTCCAAGCTTGCCGAGGAGTGCTCAGTTAAAATATTAGCATTGGAGCGGTGAAAGGGAGAGAGCACAATTGCAAAATTTACAGTTTAAAAAACAGAAATTTCCAATCACCATCCGCACTCAAGACTCCAGCAAAGAACAATATGAGGCAAGCGAAGGCCCAAGACAGAGATGTAACATTATTCTGCATAATAAAATTTAACAAAATAAAAAAAAAACTGTGGGACTGACCCACATAGTCCATTATAGCCTGGGTCAGGACTCAGAAGGAATGAAGAAAGTTTATGCGTTGTCTACTGATCACTGAGCGATTTCTGCTCCTTGTCTGCTTCTTTAAAAAGAAACATAGGTGAGCACAGACCCAAAGACTGGCTGGATCTAGACTGATACTGTATATGATGCAGCTCATTAGCTTCTTTGAATAGTGCATGTGCACATCTTATATATGCAGAGAACTGCCCAAGCCAACCTCTTCTCTGTTGGCTGACTGTCATTCAATGTATCCGCACTCCATATGAATGTGAGTGCTGCTGCAGCAGACCATTATTGCTGGGGGTGCAGAGATTCAATGGGTGGGCGAAAACTTTTAAAGTTTATTATAGACATACTAGTCTTTTCTAGATATAAATTGTTGGGTTCCAATCCCTCTCTATGTACTGAACACTTGGTGGAACAATTGTATTGCCAGGGTGTGTGTTTTGTGCAGTTTAATTAATTAATTATTAGTGGCACAGTGGGCCCTGACAGATGCTCCTTTTTATTAAAGTGGCACTGTTTCAAGATGTTTGGATCCCCTCCTAACAATACCCCCCAAACACCCCTGCCTGCAGCCACACACTTCAAGCCAACCAATCTCTACACCTAAACCATAGCATCACCATGACAGTAAGCTACCTTACTATCACTGAGCACTTCCCACACCACTCAGCCTTTAAGTAAAACATGATGGCACCAGCACTGCCCCAGCAGGATCATATTTCTGGAGATAATAGTGTCTGGGAAGAGACTGTGACTGTGGGATAGCAGGTATAGTAGGGAGAGATGGTGCCTATAGTAACAGTGGATAATAGTCTCTGGGAAGGTAGTGTGACTGTGGGATAGCAGGTATAGTAGGGAGAGATGGTGCCTATAGTAACAGTGGATAATAGTCTCTGGGAAGGGTCTGTGGCTGTGGGATAGCAGATATAGTAGATGGAGACAGAGCAGTTGTAATACCCAAGTGTTGACTGAAAGAAAGGATGTGCTCTCAAGACAACCTCCAAGCAGTATTATTGGTTGCTGTGATATGAAGATAATATATTTTTTGCAGGTTCATAAATACACAAGGCAGTTACAAATTCATGTTGAGGTCCGGAAGTTTTCTTTTATTAACTAATCTAATCAGATAAGTGCATAAGTGGCCATCAAAGCTCAAAATACACACATTCCATAATAAACAGGCTAAGGCAATAACTTTACTCTAGGCTAAAGCAATTTGATCTATTAAAAGAACAGTCAAGTAGAACCATCAAAGGGGTTCTAGTTGACTGATTTGTTATACATGATGCAAGTGAATCCTGAGAAATTCCTAGTTGTTTAATATTTTTCCCAGTTTATTATATTTTTCCAGGCTTTCAGAACATTTCTGAAAAATTACAAATTACGTTAAATTTAATAAAATGAGGTTGATGGTGGCTTAAAGCAGAACTAAATTCAGTGTTTAACCCGTGCTCGCCTCTGTTACCCCTACACCCGATCTGCATCAAAGAAGCAACGCAGCAGGGTTAGACCTTTGCCCTACAGTACTGATCACCAACTAGGAAGATGGTTGGTGAATCTTCATCATTAAAGAAGCTAAAGTTGAGTTGCAAACCATATCAGCAACCAACTCTGCATTTTCAAGAGTATGGGTAGCAAAATTCCTATCTGAGCATGTGTGAGTGGGAGGGGAGTGACAAAATGTCACCCATGGCTAAGGGTAGGAAGACAGAAGAGCTTCTTACCTAGCACCCCACCATCATTGCACCCTACTGTATGTTCCTCTAAAGCCATCCCCTAGTTCCGTTACTGAATCTGATACATTTCATTCTGGTGCAAATAAATAAAATTTAGGAGTCATTATAACCACAGCTAGTGCTATTTTGGACACAATGGGCTTGTTTTTGTTACCAACAATGCAGTGTTTTCCCCTAATTTCAGCATCATTAAGGTAACAATTGGGGACAATTTGCAGCCAATGCATCAAAATTGACAAAAGTGGAACAGTTTTCTAACCCTGACTGGCATAACCTCTGGTGCTCACCATCAAAATTACTCATGTGCCTAATCTTCGATAATCTTTGTGAAGTGAGCGGTGTACTGGCACATGCATAGTTGGAGCAATCTTCTGGACACAAAGATTATCGAAGAGAAGAAGATGGCGCCTGTGGGCTCCGCTGCACTTATTCAGGAGAATTCAGCAAGGGGGAGGCAGGGAGGGGTCCAATGGAGGGGGCCATTGGGGACTTAACATCACAGGCGTTTAGTTCTCCTTTAATATCTCCCTTTAAAGGACCAGTAATACCAAAAAATTTAAGTGTTTTAAAGTAAAGAATATATAATGTAGTGTTGCCCTGCGCTGTTAAAACTGATGTGTTTGCTACTACTATAGTTCATAAAAACAAGCTGCTAAGTAGCAATGGCGGAAATTGAAAAATGGATATATGGCACAGGATAAGTAATGGATAACAGATAACATTATGTTCTACAGAGCTTATCTGATATCTGCTCTGTAACTTGAGCCTTTTCTCCTTTGAATGACTGCTCCCATTGCTACACAGCTTATTTATATAAACAATAGTAGTGCTTCTGAAGCAAACACAGCAGTTTTACCAGTGAAGGGCAATACTGCATTATATTTTCATTACTTTAAAACAATTTCATTTTTTGATGTTTCTGGTCTTTTAAAGGGAAACTAGAGTCTAAAATAGAATAATACTAGAAATGCTGTATTTTGTATACTAAACGTAAACATGAACTTACTGCACCACAAGCCTAATCAAACAAATGATTTATGCTTTCAAAGTTGGCCACAGGGGGCTGTCATCTTGTAACTTTGTTATACATCTCTGCAAGACCAAGACCACACACATGCTCAGTGTGTTTCTGGGCTGCTTAGGGATCGTCATAAATTGTCAAAACAGCACAAGTCAAATAATATCTGCCAGAAGCTGATACAGCAAGATTAATAATCAGAATATGCAGACTGCACTGGGTACTGTACTGTCATGCAATCTAATGTGGATTTTATAGATTTTGTATTGTTTAATACAAACTTTCTCAAACTCTGCAGAACCAGTGACTGCAGCAAAATAATCCCAGTTTAAATCTGGCTTCATGATCTTAGTCCCTGCAGCTGGAATTGGAAACACAGGATGTAAAGGCAAAAATAAAATCCCATTTTTACTTTATTTACTGGAAAAAACCTATCCCCAATAATAAATCTGTACTGTTTTTATAAGAAATCTGTCTGTATGCAGTGAAATTCCCACTTCATTTACTTGCTCTGACTGCTGCAGAGCTCTACTTGCCCCAGTTGCTCTACAGGGAAACAAACAAAGCTGCTCAAGTTCTAGGAAGTAAGGTGGGAGGGGGCTCCTCATGCTGTTTGTAAGTATCCTTTCCCTGCAGAGCAGTTAGGGAGTGTCTTAAGTTTCTTATCCACAGCAGTAAGAGCAATTAAATGAATGGGAAATTTCACTACATACAGTCAGGTTTCTTAAAAACGGTAGACATTTTTTAATTAAAGCATACTGGAGATATGTTTAGTTTTCATTAACAAAAGTTTATTTTTTTGACTTTGCATTCCCTTAAAAGCTTAAAAATATTATTATTACCCAACCTGCAGCACTTCTGTTTTTGTTGGGCTGCAGCTGTGTTATTGAAATGTATATAGGGGTTGAGCATCTGGCTCATTCCTCTAAACCTCCATCAGGGCAGGAAAGTAGTTTGTTTATGTACAAGTCCCAGAATGCAGAATGAAAGGAAATTGCTAATTGTTGACTAGCTGAACCCATCCTCTTGTAAAGTGTTTTGGCTGCAGCTTTCGTGCCTTATCTCTGTCTAGGCCCTTGTGGTAACATGATAATGACCCCAGTACAAGGCAGACTGGGCACTGCAACATTTGGGGTAGGGGTGGGAGAAAAATAACAAAACCATAATTTCTATACAAGATGCTTGGCATCATAAACAGTGAAACAATCTAGCCAGATAGATTACATATTTTCTACTGGATGTATGCCAGCATGAGGACAATGAGTAACCCATAGCATGGGCCGAATATAATGTGTAAGTAACAGAAATATTGCACCTACAAACTGCATGGTTCAAACACGACACAGCTGTCAGAAAAAGTCGCAACATGCAGAATTTGCATCAATCAGTCGTGTCGGATGCATGCAGTTTGTAGGTGCAATATTTCCATTACTTACATTATATTCCGTGCATTCGTCTTGTTGCATGAACTTCCTCTCAGTCAGATCTGAAGAAGGCACACCGTGTAGTTCAGCCCTGGTTGTTTCTAGTCTGTAAAAGGAAGCCTAAGAGAGGATCAAGGAGAATGAGACACAGATAGTGTCTGACAAAGACAGAGAGTGCTTGAACCTGAGCTTGAGAGAGAGAGAAAGCACGTGCCAAGGGATCTCTGACTGTGAGTAACAGGCCCTGTGGAAGTCTGGAAGACTACAATCTCATGTGTGAGGTACATGTGCTGTTTTTGTTGCTTTATGAGGACTAACACCCTGTTTATACTGTATGTTTCTGTTGCTAAACAATTAAAGGCAAAATGCACTTGCCTACCATTAAAAAACAATAGTCTTCCCACAATATTTTCATTTGAAATATACACTAGCTCTAGGTAATGCAAACTTCGCTAACTACTTCTGCGCTGTCTGCAGGGACCTTCTGCTATTATGCTAGTATTCTGTAGAAAAATGCAAAATATAAATTTGCATGCATTTATTATAGTTATTGTACTCAGTATCAGAAAAAGAGAGACCCTTTTTAAAACAATTATATGTCCCCCTCTTTTTCTCAATCCGTAAGGAAACAAAATATATGGCCCCACTTCTGGAAACCAGAGTTACTTTGTATGGAACACTGAGTTCCAGCTCTGAGTGAACCCAAGCATTCTGTAATACATATTTTATACAAACCTACTTTTTGGCTTCCTGGTGAGGGAGTAATTTATTATGTACACAGAATATCCTTCTATTGTAATGATGCATAAACAGCAAATCAGTTTCTCCCTAAACAGGTGGGTGTGGTGAATGAGAGAGTAGCTCAGAAGGCCAGTAGAGGGACAATTTAAAGTGGACCTGTCACCCAAAAAAAATATTCCAAATCACTATTTTATCCCATTAGTAAAGCAAAATGAACATTAATTACACTATATACATTATTTTATTCTTGTTTTCTTCAGTCTGGGAATTCATAATTCTAGCAAACAGGCAGGAGCCATTTTGTGGACACTGTTATTAAGACAAGCCTTGTATCATCTCAGAATCTTGTTTGTGCACCAGAATTGGGGACCAGATGTCTATCCCCATGTCCTGGCTACACAATTAAATGGTTAAGAGAACTGGGGGAATGTGTTGGGAGCAGTGGCATCTAGGAAGTGCTGAATGGAAAGTGAAAGTAATTATCTGCCCCGCCTCTATGCCTAAGGCATAGAGGAGTGTCAGACAATATTTGATTGACAGCTGAGATCTTTAAATGAGCTTAAAATAGCTATGAATGCTTTAATAAAAATTTGAAATTGGATTTCATGTTTGATTTGAAAAGGACTTTTATTATACAGATTTTTGTGTCTGGGTGACAGGTCCACTTTAAGTGGTTTGTATTTACTGCCCTGGTGTAAGGACTTACTGTCACCCTGGTGGTCTAGAGCTGGTGTCCCGAGCACGCGGGAGCACCCGCCATGCCTCCGGGGGGGACGCTCGCTGTGTGCATCCTTCCCTTCTCAGCGCTTGTCTCTCTCTCTGGCACTCGCGCCGGCACACTTGCGGGTTTATGCGCCGGCGTGATGAAATTCAAACTGTATATATGGGGAACTTAGCCTACAGACGATTGCCCCTTGTTAGGTTGTCCTGCCCGATCTACTGGTTTTTGACCCTTGCTTTGCCCGACTACTGTTACTCTCCAATCCTGATCTTGGCCTGTCTGTTAACTCTGATATTCTCCTATCCTATCCTGATTCTACTCAACTTGTGCTGTTCCAGCCCGCCTGTTCCACTTGGTGGTATTCTTCAACCCAGTATCCTTGGTGAGAAGATTGTGCCCCTGTGCTAGCCGGAACTCTTAGCTTTGCACCTCTCGATAAGTCCAGGTGGCATCTGAGTAAGCTGAGGGCTCCTCCCGAGGCCAAAGGCGATCACTTAACTGGTGAAGCCGAGCTGAGACCAAGGTGCTTGGCAACTGTTCTTGTATTGGGTGCCGTTCGTGACACCTGGATATCCTTGAAACTACAGTTGGATGACTGGTACTGTAGAACCATGTTTTCATGTAAGTTGAATCTCATTATGATTGGACAGGGGTGCCAACTACAAACAGTGTTTGAACAGCAGTGCCATATATTTCTGACCCATAGGGTCACCCAACCCACTCATCCACAAGCCTCACAAGGGGGGGATTTGCTACCAAGAAATCATATATTTACTTGTCTTCGAGGCCCCTCTGCTACTGGGACCCTGACTTCAGAACATCCAGACTCATATATATCTATTTAAATAGGTATAGATATAACAGACAGATTTTCCCATTTAGGGTGTTTATCAGAACTAATTTTCACCAATTTGCTGTTGTTTGGCACTTTATTATTTGTAAGATCTAAACTACAAACAAGAGCTTCTCTTGTTATTCCCCATTGTGCTGTTTAAAGCATACAGGGCAGCAGAGGTGTTGATATTCCCTTTTCTAAATATAGAAAGAAAATAAACAAACCACAAAAATGAAGAACGTTTTAAGAGTCAAGAGAATGCTTCATTGGTTAATGTGTGAATTTCTCTGCAAGTTCAACATTAAATTAAAAGATTCCTTCTATTTAATATAGATATTAAGTTTTATTTCTACAGCTGTTAGAACTTCACAGGAAAACTCCCTCAGGTATTTTGGAATATCAGAGTCTTTAAAGGCTCAGAAAACATCAGATGTGAATACTGTGCAATGGTGTAACTTCAGTAAAGCAGATCCCAGGACTGTAAAGAGGTTCAAGTTAGAGGGGGATCAGCGTCTTTCCTTAGATCTTTCCTACTGCCTTTAGCTATGCCTCCTACCTAATGAGAGTATGCCTTGCACTGGAGGGATCATAGATATTATTGCATAGAGGGGGCACATCATTTCTCTTTGCAAGGGGACATATCTTAGATATTATGGACATGGAAGAAAAAAGCTTCTTACCTTACCGAAAGTACAGTTTCTATTTTTGCAGATGATACTAAATTGTGCAGAACTATAGGTTCCATGCAGGATACTGCCACTTTGCACAGTGATTTGTCTAAGTTGGGAAACTGGGCAGCAAACTGGAAAATGAGGTTCAATGTTGATAAATGCAGGTTATGCACTTTGGCAAAAATATTATAAATGCAAGTTATACACTAAATGTCAGTGTGTTGGGAGTTTCCTTAAGTGAGAAGGATCTTGGGGTTTTTATAGATAACAAGTTGTCTAATTCTGGGCAGTGTCATTCTGTAGCTACTAAAGCAAATAAAGTTCTGTCTTGTATATAAAGGGCATAAACGCAAGGGATGAAAACAGAATTATACCTCTTTATAGATCCCTAGTAAGGCCTCATCTGGAGTATGCAGTGCAGTTTTGAACTCCAGTCCTTAAGAGGGATATAAATGAGCTGGAGAGAGTGCAGAGACTGCAACTAAACTGGTTAGGGGGATGGAAGACAAATTATGAGTGGAGACTGTCCAGGTTGGGGTTGTTTTCTCTTGAAAAAAGGCGCTTGTGAGGGGACATGATTACACTTTACAAATACATTAGAGGACATTATAGACAAATATCAGGGGACCTTTTTACCCATAAAGAGGATCACCAGAGGCCACCCCTTCAGACTAGAAGAAAAGGACTTTCATTTGAAGCAGCGTAGGTGGTTCTTCACAGTCAGGACAGTGAGGTTGTGGAATGCACTGCCGGGTGATGTTGTGATGCTGATTCTGTTGATGCTTTTAAAAGGGGTTTGGACGATTTTTTGGACAGACATAATATCAAATTCTACTATGATACTAAACTCTACAGTTAGTATAGCTATGGGCATATATGGTTTGTGTGAAAGAGTGGAGATGTGTGTGTGTGTGTGTGTGGATGCTGGGTTTTAATTTGGAGGGGTTGAACTTGATGGACTTTGTCTTTTTTCAACCCAATTTAACTATGTAACTATAACTATGTAATGTTGTGCAATGTACACAGTATGGTAACAGAATTGTGTTTCTAAATGGTATCTGTCTATGCTTTTAAAGGAAGTTTGCTAATTAAGTCTTTCAATTTTAAATATTGCAATTTGAAGACCACTTTCCTGCTTCTTATTGGATTTGGATTGTGGATGGGCTGGAGCATTCAAAGTGGTTACCCAAGAACAAGTACGTATGCCTGCTGGTGGGGAAAACCAGCAACAACAGCATGTAAGTTTAGTGTATTATGGTAATACTTTCTACAAATGTGTGGACATCTGTTTTGACTATTGCCATTGGCTATTTGAGCCAGAGCCATCATTGCTGACAAGTGTCACTATTTCATACTTCAGTTTGGAGAGAGCTCTTTCCTGTTTTGCCCAGCCCTGTCTCTCATACAAAATTACTTTGAATGTGTGGAAGTTCCATGAGCAAAATCCCACAGTGCTAAAATCTGCCTGCACCTGGACTGATGCAATGGTTCTGAGCAAGTCATTTTACTAGCTGATGGCACTGATGGGGTTATGTAATGAAAGGCATCAAGTTTGCCCAGGGGCAATAACCCATAGCAGCCAATCAGCAGGTAGAATTTACTAGTCACCTGCAAGCATTTTATTAGTTACCATGGGTTATTGCTCCTGGGCAAACTTAGTGCCTTATATAACATATGGGTGAAAATGTTTCATTTATTGATAATGGGTTGAGTGCAGAGGACCTCCTGTATTTCTCTAAGCAATGGTTCTGGTTAAGGTAATGGGCAGATTGTAGATCAAATACAAAAGGTCCTCTGCACTCAACCCATTAACAATATACTTAAGACATTAAAACATTTTGTGCATACAGCTACTGAAAAATGCCTTACCCTTCAAACAACAGGGATTGTTTGTCCATATATTGCAATATATTTAAGCTGGCCAACTACGTCAAAGTCATCCCATATCTGGCCAGTCCTACACTCAATTTTCATCTGATTCATTAAGAATTCCATTGCTTATACATTTTACAAAGGGACTAAGTTTTACCCACAATTTACTTGCTGCTTTCAGAGTACATTTCCCAATCAGCCCTTTTATTAGACACCAGTGGGATCACCTGACTATAGCTGGGAAGGGTGGGGGCTACAACAAGGAGCTGGTCACTGCTCCAGTATAACTACAACAAAGAAAAGTTGTGCTCACCACTGATTTTGTGCAATGATTGTAGATCAGCCCCCTGTGCTGTGACACTAGCCTAAGCTCAACATAACTCAAAACCTGTACAATAAATATGAATGTCAACTCCAAACCAGGTTTGATCCCAAACATCAAAGCTCAACCTCACTCTTGTGCAACTAATCTCACAAATAACATTGCAACTGATTCTACTGGACATTTTTTTTAACCATTCAGAGTTTTAGAGGTTTTCTAATTTGTTTCAGATCGTTCTGTGTTTTTTTCCATTGCTTCTTTTTATATTACGATTTTTTAATTGTGTGCTCTAAAACCATTTAAATTCGACCTCTAATAAATGAGCCTGCATGTGTGAGGATGAGACGTTGGAACAGTCAGGTGTCCACATACGTTTGTCCATTTAGTATACAAAATGTGATTGCCACAGGTATCTAAAGAATTGTTCACCTTCTGCTGAACCGAACATTCCTATGACCTTTCATCTGTCTTCTTTTGGAAATATAACATTAAATTTCATTTGGGCAAATTTGTAGTCTTTGGTAACTTGATTCCAAGAAATGAACGTTGTTTAAACAATTTGCATCCTGTACAGCTCTTGTTTTATAGCACAGTCTTGGCGTTTCTTTCGTCCGGCTCAGTAGGCCTCAGCGCAGTATTACACTGTATGAACATGATAAACGAGCAGTATTAAAGAACTGTCAAGTAGCCAGGAAGTTTAGTGATTAGAATCACTTATACACAAAACAGAGGAAGCTGCAGCTCGCTACATTTATTATTTATCTGACCAAGCCCTGTCTCGGATAGAACAACCAGATACACCAGCCAATTAAGAGCCAGGATGTTCACACCACATTGGGGTAACCCAGCCAGAATGTCGTTATGGGACATGCAATTAAGTTATATAACAGGAGCACAATGCATCAGCACTAAAAGTTCCGCCTTGAAACATAAAATTTCCCAGCATCAAAGAACATTTGCTTTGTCAATTTGACTGAATTTTTAAATCACTTGACAATCTATGGTTTCTTTAAAGAGGCAGCTGCTCTTACATAGGGGGATTGAGGCATATGATTGAGGCGTATGACATTTATAACAAGACACAAATGGAGTTATGTAATAAAAGACAATAAGTTTGCCTAAGAACAGTTACCCATAGCAACCAATCAGTAGGAAGCATAGTGGGAAGTAAGTCTCTGCCCCATAGAGCTTACAGTCTAAGTGGATGGGAGGCTTACATACTGGCACAACCTGGAGATTAAAAAGTGCACAAGGTAAGGCATAGTCAGTAGGACTAGTTCTAGTGCTCCAAAACATAAGCTCTTAGTTTTTCTTAAAGAGGTGGAGAGAATTCCTTACAGAGGAATTCAGGGATGGAATTCCAGAGGTAAAGAGCAGCAACAAGGAAGAGCTTGAGACAAGAGATGGCAGTGGATGTGGATGGTGTGAAGAAAAGAAAGCTCTGAGAATAGTAGAGAAGACAACCAGCAACATATAGCTAGACAAGAGAAGAAATGTACTGAAGAGCAGAACTGTGAAGCTTTGAATGTTATTAGAAGGATTTTATATGCTCTCCTTTGCTTAACAGACAGCCACACTTACAATTTTAGTTGGGGTTCAGCAGGTCCCCTTTTAGGAGAGAGCAGAAGGATCCTGGTAGTTGAGTTTAAGATTGATTGGAGGGGAGGGAGATGGGATTCAGGAAAACCAGTTAGGAGGAGATTGCAATAGTCTATAAACAGGATAAGATAAGGGCATGGATTAGTGTTTTGGCTCTTGTTTGTGAAAGAATCTTGGCTATATTGTGGAGGAATAAACTGTTTTGGCAGTATTATTAATATGATTAGAGAAGGCAAGATGACCCCCACCCCAAACAGTGTGCTGAGTTAACCTGGTTAATGGTCATCATGCCATCAGTAGTACTGTTGAAAGGAAGAGAAGGTCTCAGTTTGCTTGTGGGGGTTCAACTTCAAGGCCATTTCCCTCTGGTTAAATGGAATTTTGATTTGAGAAAAATGTTACATAAGTGATACCCTTAAAACACCGATCAGTTGTAAAATCCAAATATCACTTCAATTAAGTGAGAGGAAAATGAATATGCATTTCATGATTCAGTCATAGCAGATGATAGCAGCTACAGGTGGACTGGGTCAACCGCAATCTTGGGAAATGGAATGTTGGGGAACATCTTCCAACTCCAAAGGGTTAAAAAAAAACTAATTCTACAATACCATTGAGGTCATAAAGCTTATTTAATGATATTCTGATCTCAGTTTTGATGCATGCTGCTCACAGAGGTCTATTCATCTGGAAGACGCCAAAACTCTCCAAAGAGCAAAGACCAAAATAATATAAAAAAAATATGCTGCTCTGCTGTGAGAATTCCTTGTCCTGAAACATTGCTTCCCTTTGCCCCTTTGTACTTGATAAGAGCCAACACAGAGCCATGTCTCTCTCTCTTTCTCTCTCAGTTGACTTTGAGTAAGTCAAAAAGGAAAGAGAGAAAGGTCACAGGGCTCCCCTCTTGACGGCACTTTGCCATTGTAGACAAAACCTTTGCAGTTTCACAAACGTGTTGCTGATGAAAACCACATGACAGAAGTCACAGAAAAAGTCACTTTCTCCTGCCATAAGTCACACAGACATCTGCACAAAGATATTAACATTTATGCACCAGTAGGAACAGAGGAGTACATACATGTATCTGTGAGAAGGTTATGGACTTGGACTTTGAAATGCTTTTCAACAGAAAATGTGTATATTCTCATGGTGCAAGAAAAACGTTCACTATATTATGTTATGTTATTAAAGTTTCCTTTGAAATTTTCCCTTAGGTCTGTACTGGTGCTGCTAAATGCTGCTCGTGTGGTTTGGGAGCAGCAGAATATACATCTACAGAAAAAAATGCCCCATGAAACATTAGCTTTAAGACTGAAACCATAGTGCAGACACACTAGGCAGTTTGGACCATTATTTGTTACATAAAAGTCTAACTCTGTTTCACACAGAATGGTGATATTCCACTGCTTTTAGTTGACAATGGCTCAGCGGAAGCGAGTATGTAGTAGCTCACATTCATATGTACTGTATGAATGAAAATATACTATTACCTTTTCAGTGGTAATTTCCTCAAGGCCCATTATTATTCTTTATTTACAGTATATAACTTTGAACATCAGTTCCTGTCTCAGCAGAGCTTATAAAAAAAGTCCCTATCACAAACTGGCGTGCCAAGATATGCTGCATATTTTACATACTGGTTGTTCACCATTCACATGGTTGTTTTTGGACTATGGGTCGTACAAGGAGAAATCCCAGGGAGAACATACAAACTCCTTTCAGAAAGTGTTCTGGTTGGAATCAATCCTAAAACCTATAGCAGTATATGGTACCTGTGGATTTATTTAGCTTCTTGATCTACAAATACAGGGAGAATATGCTTTATATATATATAAGCAAGTGTTCCTATCACTTTATTTTCCAATAAGATATTTAGTACAGATCTGGCAAAAGTGTACTGCCATATCTATGGATATTTATTAACTATTGCAATTATCATATGCTGGTATCACTTCTGCAGTATACATAGGCTGCTGCAGTATATTATTTCTTGTACTGATGAAAAATCAGATATCACCAATAGGTTCCAGTCAAATTGATATATCAAACTCCAATGAAACACTAAAATATAATTGATAAACTCAAAGTGAACCAGTGAAATATCTTCAATAAATCCTAACAGGGCAACAATATATCATCAATAGATCAACAGACTGAAAGCAGATAGTGAAATATCATCAACAGATCCCAATAAGCTCAAGAGATGGCATCACTAGACTGTTACAAGACACTGAAATATAATCAATTCTTGATAATGAGACAGTGAAATACAATTAACTGATTACAGTAAGACAGTGAAATGTTATCAATACACTCAAACGAGAAAGTAAACTATCATTCTTCACTAGATCCCAATGGAATCAACGGGATGTCATCAATAGACTACAATGCAAAACTTATGAGATTAAAAGATTATGAAATATCAATAGACTCCAAAAAGGCCTGGGCCTAGGGGAGCAGAGTTGTAGGGGCAGAATTTGGGAGATTTGATAGCTCTTTAAATTATTTATCAACCCTCATTTTTCAGGCCAGAGGAAGTAAGACTTGAGCACGTGTGTGCATGCATATATATATATATATATATATATATATATATAAGCAGGGAGGAAGGAGGGGGGATAGGGAAGCATTGAGTGGTCCCAGCCTACAGGTCCTTTATGCATAAATGTGGCCCTGAGCATTAGTATAGTTGAAGAAAAGTCCTACTTATTTGTAGAAATCATAATCTGTCTTTATTATATCTCTATGATAACAGTTTGCCATTTTCACACTAAGCTTTTTTTTTTTATAAGAGAGCAAAGAAATACTTTTAAAATCTTTAATATATTTTCGATTTAATGATTAACATGATGCCTAGTGTGTGGGTTAGGTTAGCCGGCTAGAGCTTACTTACTATCTAAACACCCAATCATGTTCATACACACACAATGGTAATTTCTATTAATTGTCAATTAATTGTATATGGATGGGGGTGAGCATTATTGAAGGAAACTGTAGTATATCGAGGATGCCCACACAAGTACGGAGAGAGCATACAAACTCACTGCAGATAGTTCCCTGACTGGAATGAGTCCCAGGTCCACAGCACTGCAAGACAAAAATGCTAAAGGCGACTGCATCATGCCACGCAGATTAAAAGACAAGGAAACCCCACTTACCCAGGAGGTGACAATATGACAAGCAACCCCCAACTGAATTAACTTGCTACATTTATTTTTTGAATTTTTTTTATTTATCCTTTTTTTCACAAAAAACAAAGTGGGGTACAGAAAGAAAGAAGGATAGGGGGGAATCAATGGGTTAACCAGATGGTACTAGCAAAACATAATACAATTACCGATACATGACACAAGGGGGCCAATTTATGAAATTCACGTGAAATGATCGAAGTTCAATCAAATTCGATCGAATAACTAATTTTTCGTGAAATCGTAAAGTGAAATTTGGCCTCTCTGATCACCGAATATCGAATAGATTGGATATTCGATAATTCGCTCATTCAATGATTGAAGAAATAAAATTTTTAAAGTTATTCGACTGCCTACTTCGTCAGATTGAACGTACCGAATTGTAATAGAAGCCTATGGGAAGCTGCCCATAGGCTTCTGAGGATAAGTCCTGCTGGAATACCATTCGTACGATCGTAGGACTCTCCAAGGAAATTTCACGATTTCTTCGCTCAATCGAACGATCGGTAACCGATCGTACGAATTCATCGAGAAATCAGATATCGAGCAAAATGATAGCCTAAAACAATTCGATAAGCATTCGATGGTCGAATACTTATCGAATTGTGAATTTGGTCGACCTAATTTCTGGGAGTAATAGTAAATTTGCCCCCTGGTGTCTTAACACAAACTTTCTTTTATCCAATACTCAATACTGGTTAGTCCAGCTGGTTTAGAGGGAAGAAAAGAGAGTTACTATGTTCTTACTCATATTCCACTGTTCATTTTTATTTCTGTTACTATCCAATTTTTGAGGTTCTCAGTGGTATTTATTATCCTTTTGGAATGTTTAACCGTCTCTATTCCTCATGCAATTCGTCTAAGTTTGTCTTTATTCCTCTAACTTCAGAAATTTTATCCATGGTTTCCAAATTTCCCAGTAATGTGCACTTTTATTGGGACTAATAGCTGTCAGCTCCTCCATTTTCCTTGTTTCTTCCATGAGCTGAAGCCAAGTGTCGGGGGTTCTACCTTCTTCCAACTTTTGGGAATTAAAACTATTGCTGCCTGGAGCAAATGAATTACTAATCTATTTTTGATCACTTTTTGTGTCTCCGTTTCATAGTGCAGAAATATTTTGGTCTCAAAATTTGGACCTGCCCTTTCTTGTGATACCTCTACCATTTTTCTTTGTATTTCCTCCCAAAATTTTCCCAGAGATTTACATGTATACCAGATATGGGATGGGTGTATGTGCCTTCTTCTCTCCAGCATTTGTTGCTGGTTGTGTTAGGGAGACTTGCTACATTTATTATTCTGGCCAGTGCTCCATTTAAGCCATGAAACAGGGGTGATTCTGTTCTCTAAGCAACCAGAGGTGGTTCCTGCAATGCCGTTCTCCCCTCTCCCCCCAGTACTTGCCTTTCCTGCCCAGGAGGGGGTCAGAGAAGGGGGCCACATCTTTTATAAAATGGAAATTCAGTTCCTGCTTGTTGCTGCCTCCTAAGGTGATTTGTTCAACTCATCTCATTGATGCAGTTCCCTGCCATTGCATCTTTCTTGTTTCTAGGTATCCCTTTTCCACGATGTGCATGTACAGAAAAGTACATATCTAAATCTGCACATGGGACACTTTTCAAAGGTAAGTAAACAGTACTGCACTGGGCTACTCTTTTATAGCCCAGGTCAGTATACGTTTCCTTAATTGATCACCAGCACTTGAACATACCGGCACACCCCAGTGAATTTGGGTTTTGTTATAGTTTACTACATACATACATTTGTCTAGTCAAGGTGTATCTGCTGCCTTTTCTTACCTGTGACAATCTGTCATTGGGTTGTGGACAGTCATGGTTGTTCATTTTGTATTAATGATTTTAAAAATCACCTAGAGTTATTTTCTCCATAAGGAACACTTTCCCTGTTTCCTCTTGTCTGTGAACATCTGTTTTTATTTTATTTGTAAGCATTCCGCTTACTTATACTGTTTGTACAATACCTAGATTACCTACAAGGTACATGTATGATAACTCATTCTTTATGTACTGTTCACCCCGACTGCTGTGCAAACAGAGGACATCTGTAGTGAACTATTCTGTATATACTATTCACCTTGCCCTTTGTCTTGGAATATGTTGGCTTTTTATAAACATGTAAACATTTAACATTCACCTGTCTGTATTTACTCATTCTCGCCTTGTCTTGAGCCAGTTTCTTATTAAGGTTCATTCAACAAAAAAATGACACAATTCAGCATTTTATTCCATAACTTCTGCTGTAATTGTGGAACTCTACATAATAGTAACAGGGCTTATATTTACCAGTCAGTATTCACATTAATAAACGATGTTCAGGTTGTTAACTGCTTTTTACTTAGGGGCAGATTTATCAAATTCACATGAAGGATTCGAAGATCGATCCAATTTTCAAAAAGATTCAAATTCGATTTTTGACTGTTTTTGAAGTCCAATTCGACCAGTGAATTTTGAAAATTCGATCGAATGGAATGATTCGAATAAAAATCTATTTGAATATTCAACAGTCGAATTACTTCCCCTTTAAATTTTTACTCGACTGCCTGGTTCGCCAGATCAAAGCTACCGAATTGGGTTTCATTATTTTTGATCAAATAAATACATTTGATTGAATGGTTAAAAATGTTCGAATCGTTCGGTTCGAACGATTTTATCGATTGATCGAATATTTTCTATTCGATCGTTCGACCAATCGAATTGCGGTAAAATCCTTTGAATTCGATATTCAAATTCGAAAGGATTTTACTTCTCCAACAATTCCCAACTATTCCCATGGTCGAAATCAAGGGTTTTTTAACCCTCGATTTCGAACCCTTAGTAAATCTGCCCCTTGGTGTGTAAATTCCACCATTTCCAGTATGTCGATATGTGTTGCACCAGAAATGGCAATACTTCAAATATCAGTCACCTTGCAATCTGTCTTACAAAGTGGAGAAAAATAACATTTCATTCCATATTCTCAAAACTTTTTGAAGCCCTATTCAGCAAATTGTGAAAATCATCAAGTTGCTTATTCCAGCTTGAACTCTCTGTACCATAGACCAAACTTACATTATAGTCAGATGCAAATACTGCTGGTTATCTGATGGTGTAGGCAGCCGGCTCAGGAAGCACAAAGTCTATGTGTTTTTAATACAAGCAGATACACAGTAGAGTGAATTCATGTTCCAGAAAAACCTCTGGCACTGGAATAGTTGGAGCTCCAACAGACTCTAATGCTTTCCCATTTTCGACATCTGTGGTACCTCTGCCATTATTCACATTCCCTGACTGCCTGGCGTCCCTATGATTAGTTTTTACTGTGCCAGTGCCAAAATTCATAAAATAAGAACGTGTGTTCGACTTTGGATAGTATATACTGTACTTCTCCCCTGAACGTTAAATACAGACTGTGTTCTTTGTGCTGCTCTGTTATTTTAGCTGGTCATTGGAAAGATGCGGATAGAGTTTATTTATAATTTGCCTCTGTGGTTCTACCCAGCATGCTATGGGTCCACTGCAGTCTATTTCAGCCTTCATACGGGACAGAAGAGTTTCTTTAGATCATCTTGATTTACTTTGTATTTATTTATTTATTTTTGCATTATTGTTTGATTAATAATTTTAAAGGGCGTGAAAGGTTTGAGAGGCACCCCCTGGCAACCCCCAAATGGTAACCGGCCTTAATGCTTGTTCTTGAAAATTTTGCTTTGTACTGTTAATTAAAGTTCTACACCATCTTGCCTACTGAAACATTGTTCCAGTTGGCACCCTTTACTCAACACTTATGCATTTCATTAGTAATATGCGGATCAACGAATCAGCAGCCCCCACCAACACTAACAAGCCTGTCCTAACTGTACTGACCCACCCATTGCTGATGTCACCAGAGGGGCAGCACAGAGTCCACATAAATGTATAAAAGATTACCAGCTGATAGATGGAGGGCAAAATGATGCAGTGGGTGGGTTGGGCCATGGGATCTCTAGGAAATTATTGTGCTGGCCCTAAACTGTCCAACCCTTGGGTAAATCCCCAGATTTTGGGCTGCCCCACACACAGGGCCGGCATGGGAAGAAAAAGCAGCCCTGGCAAAAGTATCGAAGTAGCCCATGTAATCACACGCATGCAAAGCATGATATATATTTCCAACCCCAAGATTAACTACAAACTTGGTGTTTATTAATAGATATTTTAAGAGTCCATTACAATATAATCCCCAGCAATATCATACACCCTATGTGCTGGAACTGGTCCTTGCAACAAATATCTCCCCCTAGTTTCTATCACAACTATTATATCAGATGGATTAGTGGCCCTATACTTACAGTATATTCTACATTTTACTTTGTGTGCCCCCAGCTAGACCATGCATCTGATAAGATAACTTTAATTACCATGTGTATCATAGGACCAAAGTGTGTCATACTTGAAGAGACTAGACTGTCTCATGCAATTAATGCTACATATCACAGTGTTCCATATACAGGCTGAAGTGATTGTTCTGAGCATGGATCCTCCTGTTACCAAGATACCTATCATAAGCATAAGGGATTGGGTATATAGCAAGCAACTCTAATATTACTTACTGAAGTTGGCCAGAATTCCTGATTCCACCCATATGCCAGTACAGGCATGAGTACTAACAAATACAGGCATTGGCTTAGCTGTGGCTGGCTATTATGGACAGCTCATTTACATTTCTAAAGGGCTTGGTTAATTAGCAGACCTAATTAGCATTTTTAGGTGAGCAGTCCATTTACATTTCAAAGCAAGCGGCCCATTGGGCATTTGCCCGAATCCACAGATTGCCAGTCCGGGCCTGCAAACACACCACTATGAAGCATGCTCGTGCCACCTTATTTTTTGTTCTCCAGTTCTTGTAATATTAACTGGTTCCTGGGGCTTAATTACCCAACTACCACATAGTAAGACTAGAAGAAGACAGAATAGGAATGCTAACCATAAAACATGTACGATTACATATTTGATTTCTTCTTTGCGCCATTCCAAGGCACTATCTAGACCACCTTCTTGATTTTCTTGTAGCCAGCAAAGAATCTACCTATTCTATAGATTTAAATGTTAATCCACAATAAACTCCAAGGAGAAAACCCATTTAATGCCATTTAGCACCCCAATTCAGAGAAACTTTCAGGGGCACATTTACTATGGGTCGAATTAAATTAAATTCAAATTTCGAAGTAATTTTGCCCAAAATTTGATTTGAATTAAAAAAATGTGAAAATTTTAATTTTCTAATTTCAAAGAACTGGTCCTACAAAAATCCTTCTAATTTGACTATTCGCCAGCTTAAAGCTGCCGAATTGTCATTTTAGCCTATGGGGGACCACCTAGAACCTGTCCTGAAAATGTCCTAGAAATTCAAAGGATTTTGCGCAAGATCGTTTGAATCAATCGATTCAAACGTTGCGGTCGAACAATTTTTAGGAAAAGCTATATTGAGCACTGTTCCTTTAAAAATTCATCTCTGATATTGATCTTATACAGCTCCTATGAGACTTGATCCACAAATGAATAGTCGCCAGTAAGTAAGCGATAGGTAATCTCTTTTTTTTTTCTAGCTCTAAAACCAAAACTAAATCTATATTTCTGATATAAAATGGCATAAACATTTGATTTCCAAAATGGACATCCCAAATGTATTTAAAGGTACAAGAGAATCCAGCTTAAACAGCTGTTGTACATTGTACAACAGAGAAGAAGATCCCTTTGACCCATAAATAATATGCAGAAAAATGCAGGAAGAGAAAGTTCAGTATTATTTGCCTGGAGCAATGCTAACAATAGGCTGGATATTGTTATATATAGGGTTGCCACCTTTCCCTGCTGCTGAAGCCGGGCAGGGGGTGGTCCCGTGACGTCACGGGGGCGTTCCCGTGACGTCAGTGGGCGGTCCCGTGACGTCAGTGGGCGGTCCCATGACGTCACGGGGCGGAGCTATGACACCGCGATCGCCGATTGGCCGATCGCGGCGTCAATCAAGCTAATCCCGCCCGGTTTTCCTTATATGGAAAACCGGGCAGGAGGAATTGAACCGGGCAGCCCTTCAAAATACCGGGCTGTCCGGTTCAAAACCGGACAGGTGGCAACCCTAGTTATATAGCATGTAATTATTTACGTATATGGAGGTTGTCATACATTACAGGGGTCATTAACTATATCCTGCTTTGTGCAGGCAGTACAGGAACCTGATTTGGGCTGCTCCATTGATTTGAGATTGGGTGACTATGTGTCTCCCCTACCAGCCACTCTTGATACAGGTACTGCCTAACACATGGTGGCGAATAAAAAGAAAGCAATTTGCCAGCAAGCTTTTTCAATCTCTCTTGAATAAATCAGGTGCACGTCAAACCGTGTCCACTCCAACTGCTTTGAATATCCAAAAAAATCGTAGCAGACAGCACCATCCATGGATACAGTTGAAAAGCCTTTATTTGTTACTTTTTGGCTTCATGGTCTGGGTAATAACCTCTTGTCCCAATATCTGTAAAAATAAAAAAATAAAAACCCAGTTTAGAACACATTTAACGGAATATTGAGTGCAAATCATATTTCCATGGGGTTCCATCGTTTCTAAATGGCGTATCCACCAAGCTTCCTTTCTTAACAACTCCTTATTTCTATCTCCTCCTCGCCGGAGTATAGGTACACGATCAATAACTTGAAATTTACATTTTTGGACCCCATGTCCTTTTTCAGTGAAATGACATTCAACCGATTGATCCAATTTTTCAACCTCATGGTAGACTTATGTTCCCACATCCTATCTCTTATCATACGTGTAGTTTGTCCTACATATAAATACCCACATGGACACTTTATAATATTACAAAGAAGATATATATACAGGTATAGTAACCCCTGATCTTAATGGGATTACCCTTCCGTGCATCTTCAAATGCACCAAGTAGTGCAAAATTACTGGTTGTGGCCTTTTTTGCACTTTACACACTGCCTGATGCATTCATAATTACCTTTAAAAGAACAGTACCGCTAAAAGTCTTTTAAAGTAATTCAAATATAATGAAATGTTGTGTTGCACTGATAAAACTAGTTTATTTGCTTTAGAAAAATGACTACTGTGTTTAACAGGATGCTGTATAGCATGGGGCAATTAAAATAGGACTAGATGGCACAGGTAAAAAAAAACATATAATCTCTGTAGAATGCCATTATATTGCGTAATATTTTCTCCTTTCAGCGTCTAAACAGCAGCTTATTTTATAAACTACTGTAGTTTTTCTAAAGCAAGCACATCCAGTTTAACAGCGCAACATTATACTGTAGTTTAACTTCTTTAAAAAACTTTATTTTTAGAGTTACTGTGCTTTTAAGTGTCATGGTGAGTGGGTCAAAAAAATCTCTAACCCTCCCTATTCCCTAACAGAACATTACTAGTGGGACAGCCAGGAAAGGTCAAGGAGAAACTGGACTGTCTGCTAATATGGACTGAGGGTGGGCTGAATGTTGGCAGCGGTTTCCTTCAAAAATGGAAGTAGCGTTGGACAGACCAGTGAGTTGTTACCAGCACTTGCAGAGAATTAATAAATTTTTGGGATTTGCCCACTTCCAATTTTTGGTGTTGCATTTGCACTAGTGATAGGGAATAGGCCACACTCACTTAGGTGCCTCTGAGAGGACAATATGTATGTCTGTATAAATACTGCAAGGCACAGCAAACTGGGTCTGTCCTCCCTATGTATGCACTACCTTTGGTTATTTATTGTGTTCATGTTCAAACATTATTCCTTTTATGGGTTCCAAGTTATATACAAAATTGAATTATATTTATTAACAAGGCTGTGCGACCTCGTTAGGTCTTCTTTGCAGTTCATTTCTTTCTGGTACAAATTTCATGTAATATAGACAACCACCCACCTCTGTGGGCAAATTGTCAGCTCTAATGCCCAACCCATGGCCAAACTAACATAATAACATAGTAAGTTAGGTTGAAAAAAGAAACACGTCCATCAAGTTCAACCTTTTTTTTTTTTTTTTAACCTGCCTAACTGCTAGTTGATCCAAAGGCCAAAAAACCCATCTGAAGCCTCTCCAATTTGCCTCAGAGGGGGGATTCCTTCCTGACTCCAAAGGGCAATCTGACTAGTCCCTGGATAAACTTGTACTATGAGTTATCTTCCATAACCCTGTATTCCCTCACTTGCTAAAAAGCCATCCAACCCCTTCTTATACCTATCTAATGTATCAGCCTGTACCACTGATTCAGGGAGAGAATTCCACATCTTCACAGCTCTCACTGTAACAAACCCCTTTTTAGGCGGAACCTCTTTTCTTCTAATCAGAATAAGGTGACCTTGTGTCAGCTGGAAAGACCTACTGGTAAATAAAGCATTAGAGAGATTATTATATGATCCCCTTATATATTTATACATAGTTATCATATCACCCCTTAAGCGCCTCTTCTCCATGTGAACATCCCCAATTTGTCCAGTCTTTCCTCATAGCTAAGATTTCCCATACCTTTTACCAGCTTAGTTGCCCTTCTCTGTACCCTCTCTAATACAATAATGTCCTGTTTGAGTGATGGAGACCAAAACTGTACGGCATATTCTAGATGTGGCCTTACAAGTGCTCTATAAAGTGGAAGAATGACCCCCTCCTCCTGTGACTCTATGCCCCTTTTAATACAGCTCAAGACCTTATTTTCCCTTGATGCTGCTGACTGGCATTGCTTGCTACAGCCAAGATTATCATCTACAAGGACTCCAAGGTCCTTTTCCATAATGGATTTGCCTAGTGCAGTCCCATTAAGAGTAAAAGTGGCTTGAATATTTTTACATCCCAGGTGCATGACTTGTGATTCTGAAAGCATAGCAGAAAAGTCTTATAGAAGTTATATTAGTTTATGGTGGGAAAAAACGGCTAATGGAAATTGTCCTCTTGAATGTTGTCAGGCCAGTCCCACCCTGGTCACAATTTTACCACTGACATCTCCTAAAAATACAGATTGCTCCATTATCAAGCAAGATTTGTTCAGACAATCCCGCCATTGGCTCATGGCAGAAAATTAGTTGTGCAGTCATGTTTTCCAAGTACCTTAAGCCTAAGACTGCACCTGGATAATGTAGGGATGTGAAAATTAGACACCCTTACATATTACTGACAGGCACATCCCTAGTATTATGGACGCCTAATGGGTCCTAATGGGGACCTTTTGTGCTTATGCAACCCCTGCAGTTCTCACAGTGTACACAAGGTGGCACTGTGTAAAGTATAAAGGTCATGGGAACCATGCGGTCAGTGGTCATTGCTTTAGCCCAACCTTGCAGGCTGGAAGGGAATGGGCATGATCCCTAGGCGCAGAGGCCCTAGTAAAGAATAGCATACTCTGTCATAGATCACTCTAGGAGTGATAGCTAGGTAGATAGTTGAGCAGTTCACGCTCCGACAGGAGACTTAGAGGGATTAAGATCCTCGGGTACTCATAACCCAGAAATAGGGACTAAGTGTACAGACCTCAGGGATAGGGTTTCCCCTCAGGTTCCACTTGTTACCGCTGCTGAATTCTGGTGTATATCTATTCATATTCAACGCTCAACTACTGCTGACATGACCCCTTGCCTGAAGGGATCCAGCCCATGTATGGTGCTGTGAGTATTTGCTCCTTTATGCTGTGTATGTATCTCTACTCTTGCTGTATATATTACATCCATGCTGTGTAACTGTTCTATATCCCAATGTGGGAATTGTCTCTTTGCTCTGCTGTTGAATAAATGCTGTTTTGGTTCATCATAAAGAATCACTGGCGCCCAACTTATTTGTGCTTATCGCACATGGTTACAGTTCAACTACATCCTTCCTCCACCTCGCTGCGAGGGCTCACCCCTGAGAGAAATAGTTTCATTCGTGGTTTTAATACCATTTGGTAGCTTTAACTGATTATAGTCACACCAGTTTACTAGAGCGCTACAATATATTTCCTCATGCACTAGTCTATTGTGAGCTAGAAGTTTGGGAACTAGTAAAATATCATATTGTTTGATGTTTTCCAGATTGTTGGAAACAGCAGCTCATTTACAGTAGAAAATGAGTTTTCTGTTTGATTCTCCATTACCGGTAACATTACAAGTGTCTGGTGTCTACTAAAAATAGCTGTAAAACCCTCACAAAGCGCATACCTCTGCCATGAATCCAGCTTTGCTTCTGAGAAAAGATATTTTCTTCCAACCCTCAGGCAACTGGAAATTCTATGATTTATTTCATTGTCTGTTAAACTTGCCTCCTAAGAACTTGTAAAAAAAAAAAAATCTTGATTATTTATCTCCGTTTCCCTTCATTCCTCCACTTTTCCTCCATGGTAATTAAAGAAGGATATGTTGGAGTCTCCCAGATAATTAAAGCAAGAAGGTACAGTGCCTTGCAAAAGTATTCCTTGGCTTTTTACCTATTTTGTTACATTCCAAATTGATGGATCAGCACAAAATAGTCTAAGTTGGTGAAGTGAAATGAGAAAAATATATATAAAAAAAAAGAATTAAAAAAAAATACAAAAATTTAAAAATGTCATGTGCATATGTATTCAACTCCTTTGCCATGAAGCCCCTACCTTCAAAAGTCACATAATTAGTGAAATGAAGTCCACCTGTGTGTCACATGATCTGTCTGTATAAACACACCTTTTCTGAAAGGCCCCAGAGGCTGCAACACCACTAAGAAAGAGGCATTGCACCATGAAGACCAAGGACCTCTCCAAACAAGTCAGGGACAAATTTGTGGAAAAGTCAGGGTTGGGTTATAAAAAAATATCCAAATTTTTGATGATCCCCTGGAGCGCCATTCAATCTATAATCTTCAAATGGAAAGAACATGGTGCTACAACAAGAGGGTACCCAAAAGAGGGCCGCCCACCAAAGCTTAGACAGGGCAAGGAGGGCATTAATCAGAGAGGCAGCACAGAGACCAAAAGTAACCCTGAAGGAGTTGCAGAGTTCCACAGCAGAGACTGGAGTATCTGTCCATAGGACGTACACTCTCTAGAGCTGGGTTTTATGGAAGAGTGGCAAGAAAAAAGCCATTACTTAAAGTCAAAAATAAGAAGGCACGTTTTGAGTTTGCCAAAAGGCATGTGGGTGACTCCCCAAATGTATTGAGGAAGGTGCTCTGGTTTGATGAGACTAAAATTTTGCAGGTACTGGGAAACTGGTCCAGGTCGAGGTAAAGATGCTAAATGCAGGCATATTCTACAGGGAAGATTGCTTTTCACAAGCAAAAACTATTTAACATGAAGGAACTGGAGCAGTTTTGCATTGAGGAATGGGCAAAACTCCCAGTGGCAAGATGTGGCAAGCTCATAAAGACTTATCCAAAGCGACTTGCAGCTTTAATTGCCGCAGAAGGTGGCTCTACAAAGTACTGACATTAGAGGGGGTGAACAGTTATGCACACTGAATATTTTATCCTATTATTTTGTCCTATTTGTTTTTTGCTTCACAATAAAAACGAAAAAAAAAAAAAGTTGTAGGAATGTTCTGTAAATTAAATGGCGCAAACTCTGAAACAATCCATTTTAATTCCTGGTTGTTAGGTAACAAAACATGAAAAATGCCAATGGGTGAATATTTCTGCAAGATACTGTATATGGCAGCTGCAACAAGTCCTATACACTGTTGCTTTTAGAAGTTGCTTTTTAGAAGCTTCAAGTGATGTGAATCAAGTCAGTCAATATCAAGCAGCTGCTATAATCTAATGGAGGATATATGAGAAAGAAGGGCATTTTTATACTACTTTTATCATTGGTCTGTACACACATTTGGACAACCAAGTCAGCCATGTTTGGAAACACTAAGAGATGATATGGTTTGTGCAAGGGGACAAGGGGTGGCTCCACGAGATTTGGTATAAGATTCAGTATCAGAACACAAATCTCAAGATTTAGGGGATGATCTATCAAATATGAAAACAGAAAAGCCTGAAGGATTCCTATATGTAGTAATAAGTTAGATCAACTGTACTTAGTGAAGATTGGACAGCAAGTCCAGTTGATTTGACTTATTACTCCGTATATACCATGACTTGGATGAAAGAGAATCTTCACAAACATACTGAAGTATTCCTAGCTGTGCAATATTTTCAAAAGACCATGCTAGAGTCCTGCATGGGGTAAAATACTTGCTGGTACTTGCTGCAGCGGCATTCTGATGCATGTGAAGTCTAGGCGCATGCGCAGTAGTACCAACCGGCAAATGAGTCCTACTGCGCATGCGTTGCCGGATCAAGGAAGAAGATGGTGTGGGACAAGATGGCGCCCGTGATCCTGCCTGGAGGGGAACTGGACTTTGGGGTAATTAACAAGTTAGGGGCAATAGCCCAGGGGGAGGTAGGCCAGGGGAGGGGGTCTTATGGGGGGGAGGGGTTTTAGCCCCGGAGGGGTTGACTTCCCCTTTAACAGTGTGCTGCAGTTTCTTGGACTTGGTATATAATTTTTGACCCGTGGCAGATTGGGTAATATACTGCTTAGCACCTGATCCTAAAGGATAATAAACAGAAGCTGAGTACTTCATTATTGTATGGATCTATGCAATTCTGTCAGCGCTGCTCAGCAGAAGCACCATCTGAATCATTGCTCCTTGAAGAAAACAAATAGCTCAGCTGAAAGGTTTGTTAAACTATTACTGTAAAGTTTTACTGTAAAATGTACCGACCCTCGATGAATCACCCTTTAGTGCGAGCAAGGAATTGTTAAAGGAGAATTCCTCCCAATGTCTTTTACTGGATGCATCACCAGAGAACAGAAAAGGGCTATATTTGCAGAAAAGTTCTTGACAGTAGCAGTTTGGGAAGCACTTGCTGGACCAGAAGTTCCAGGCCAGCCACTGACTTTGTAAGATTTTGCTTAAAGGAAAACTATACCCCCCGAACAATGTAGATCTCTATAAACTGATATTGCCTACAACAACTCATATGTAAAACCCTGCTTCATGTAAATAAACCATTTTCATAATAATATACTTTTTTAGTAGCATGTGCCATTGGGTAATCATAAATAGAAAATAGCCATTTTAAAAAATAAGGACGGCCTCCTGGGATCCTAGGATCCAACGGTGCACACAAACATACCAAACAAACTATAAAGTTAGGTCACATGAGCCAATTAACAGACAGAGTTCTGTCTTTTGCTTCAACACTTCTTCCCTTTACAGTTAGAGTTTAAATATTTCAGGTCAGGTGATCTCTGAGGCAGCACACAGACCATCATGAAATGGTGGTTCATGGCAAGAGATGTTAAAGGGCAATATTTACTTAAATATATATATATACCAGATAGGTAAGATTCTTTAATATGTCACTTGATATCTGTTGCTCAAAAATTCATTTTCGGGGTATAGTTTTCCAATTGCTGCAGGGTGTGAGTAAGACCCAACCCATTGCTAATGCTGCATCTGCCCTTTGTGCCTGAGATCAGAAAAAACATAATAAAGACACAAGTCTCCATCATAACATATTCAGGAATCTTAAAGAGGGTGTAATCCCTCCCTAAACCTCTCTATGGCCTAGGATATGTTAGACTATGGCCTAATAAGAGAGAGGCTATGGCCTATGCCAACTCTCAAATTTGCCTGCTCAAAACCACTGCAACTCCACCCCTTCTAAGATGCACAAAAGGGTCCCTCCTATCATGGGTCCCCTGAGAGGACTTCCATCATTTCCCCCCTGTTCCCAATGTTAGACCATCTACAGTACAAGCCGGGAGCAGAAGCTCAGTTCAGTGGTGAGGGGATTGGGTCGGCACATCACAAATTCATGAGACCCCAATATGTTTACCAGGGAATTTAAAGTGTTTTTGTTTAAATAAAAAACTAAAAGGATGGGCTGTCTGAGTCTTATACTACATGTCTAACCCTGACACCAGCATATATTTTATATTTTTATACGAAGTGTAATGACCTGCAGCAATTTGTAAAGAGCAGAAGGAAATGTGCAAAGTTCAAAATAATGGCTGATCTCAGTTCTGTGTTTATGTATGAGTTTTTACCGTATAAAATTGGAAAATGAATGGCCATGTCTCTTGTCTCATGTCCCGTTCCCTTGTAGGTATAGCATTTGGATACAGAACCAGCCATTATACACTGGGTTGTAAATACAGACATGAATGTGTTAAACAACTTTCCACAACTTCCTCTCTAGCTGAGTTAGACCAGATGCTGTATTTATAAGAATGTATTGTCTTCCCGTCGGCTCATTGCAACTGCCTGATGGAAGGAGCAAAGGGCTGGACTACTGCCAACCAGCGTCTGTAGGAAGCCTTCAATAGAGAGGTACAGAAGCCTGTTATGTCCACAGATTTGGCTTTTTTAACCAGTTCCTCCAGAGCACTGATCTCCAACCTGTGGTTTCCAGCTGTTGTTTAACTCTAGCTTGCAGCATCCTAGTAGTAGCCAATGAGAATCCTACTTGCTCCATTGAGCCCTAAATGTGCTAGGCCGCTATCTGTTGCCACTGCAACACAAATATTTCCATCTAACCAACTGATCATACCAATTAAATAACCAGACTAAAGACCAAAAGTTGTGGAAAATAAGAGGGACCAGATGTCACAGCTCTATTTTATCAAATCAAGGTCAGTTATTCTGGGCTGAGAATGTATTGTCAGGCCCCACCCAAATCCATGGAAAACAATGGTGTATAAAAATAAAAAGAGTCACAACTTTCCAGTGACTGCAGTTTTACATTATGGCCTGCTTGCAAACATTTAAGCCAACTTTAGCAATCTATCATGGTAATTGCCAATCCTGAAATTAAGGGATATGTGCAATTTGCTACAAAGGTTTAAAGACTATGCAACGTCAACTCAACGGGATGACATGCCCTCCATGAAAATTGTACTGTGTGCAAGGAAATTGAGAATACCCAATGGCCTACTAGGTCCTCTTCTGGCTTCTTGTTATTAGATTATAACACAATTAAAGGACAAGGAAAGACAAAGAAATAAAATCCCATTTTTACTTTCTTTAATTTAAAAGAAACCTATCTCCAATATACTTTAACTAAAAATGTGTACCGTTTTTACAAGAAAGCTGACTGTATTGAGTGAAATTCTTCCTTCATTTACTGCTGTTTATGGGAATTTGTCAGACGGTCCCTAAATGCTGCACAGGGAAACAATCATACTTATGAACAGCAGGGGGAGCCCCCACCTTACTTCCCAGCCATGCAGAACTCCAGCAGCTTTGTTTCCCTGTAGAGCAGTCGGCGACTGTTTAGAGATTTGTATTGGATTTTATTTTTGCCTTTACATCCCCTTTACTGTTTCCAACTCCAGCTGCAGGGACAAAGATCACGGAGCCAGATTTAAACACATAAACTGGGATTCTAATTGGAGGATTATTTTGCTGCAGCCACTGGTTCTGCAGAGTCTGAGGAAATTTGTATTAAACAATACAATTACTATCAAATCCACATTAGATTTCATGACAACACAGGACCCAGTGCAGTCTGTATATTCTGATTATTATTCAGTCTTGCTGTATCGGCTTCTGGCAGATATTATTTGACTTATGACGATCCCTAAGCAGCCCAGACACACTGAGCATGTGCACAGTCTTGGTCTTGCAAAGATGTATAACAAAGTTACAAGATGACAGCCCCCTGTGGCCAACTTTGAAAGCATAAATCATTTGTTTGATTAGACTTTGTGGTGCAGTAAGTTCATGTTTATGTTTAGTATACAAAATACAGCATTTCTAGCCTTATTCTATTTTAGACTTTCCTTGTCCTTTAAATGGAGATGTAAAAGGAGGATTGTCGTCAGAGAGACAGAACATATTTGTCATTTTGAGTCAGGATTCGGAATAGTAGAGTAAAGGACATTCAACAAATTCAAGGTATGGATATAAACAGAAGTGTTGCCCCAGTCAGTGTGTGATATACAGGAACATGGGAGAAACAAAGCCCTGAAGCATCTTGAATGTCAATGACTTTGTTATAAAGGAACTTGTCACTTATGATATTGTTACAGATTTAAGTTATTTTGAGTTAAGGGATCTCAGTGTCTACAAACAAATTCAAGTTCATTTCTCCAAATCCAAGGTGTTTTTAAATCATACAAGAGAGACCAGTTTGATGAATGACTTGCGCCTCTTGCCCCCACAATGTCATTTATTACACACATCAGAACACGGCTCAGATATTTCCTGAATTCCTACCGCTATGGATCGAGCGTGACCTTACATGACAAGATTGCTTTTCTGTTGCCCTGCAATGTTTCCTTACCTGTGGCAAAGTTCAAGCCACTTATAGAATAAATTGCTATAAAATCAAATTTAAACAAATTAGGCAAGTGCCTATGTTTCTTATTTGGAATTTAAAAATGATTCAGCATATTGCGCCAAAATGAAAAAAAAAACATACATCTTTTCAGAGACTTCATTCTAACATTGTACTAAAACTCAGTTTAACCCATGTCTGTTTTTATAATAATATTTTTATTTTTTGCTTGATGGAACCAGATCTGAATGGAAGACTGGTTTGCAGCATGCAGAGTGAGCAGGGTGCTAAGCTAATTAGTGTTGCCTTGGGTAGTAATGCTTCTTGAACCCAACATCTTCTCTACATTCTCCTGCTATAGACTCCATCAAGTTACATAGTTACATAGTTAAATTGGGTTGAAAAAAGACAAAGTCCATCAAATTCATCCCCTCCAAATGAAAACTCAGCCTATACACACCCCTCCACTCTTTCACACAAACCATATATGCCCATAGCTATACTAACTGTAGAGTTTAGTATCAAAATAGCCTTTTATATTATGTCTGTCCAAAAAATCATCCAAACCCCTTTTGAAAGCATCAACAGAATGAGCATCACAACATCACCCGGCAGTGCATTCCACAACCTCACTGTCCTCCCTGTGAAGAAACACCTACTCTGCTTCAAATGAAAGTCCTTTTCTTCTAGTCTGAAGGGGTGGCCTCTGGTGCAGTGATCCTCTTTATGGGTAAAAAGCTCCCCTGATATTTGTCTATAATGTCCTCTAATGTATTTGTAAAGTGTAATCATGTCCCCTCGCAAGCGCCTTTTTTCCAGAGAAAACAACCCCAACCTGGACAGTCTCCCCTCATAATTTAAGTCTTCCATCCCCCTAACCAGTTTAGTTGCACTTAGTCTCTGCACTCTCTCCAGCTCATTTACATCCCTCCTAAGGACTGGAGTCCAAAACTGCACTGCATACTCCAGATGAGGCCTTACTAGGGATCTATAAAGAGGTATAATTATGTTTTCATCCCTTGAGTTTATGTCCTTTTTTATGCAAGACAGAACTTTATTTGCTTTAGTAGCTACAGAATGACACTGCCCAGAATTAGACAACTTGTTATCTATAAAAACCCCAAGATCCTTCTCACTTAAGGAAACTCCCAACACACTGCCATTTAGTGCATAGCTTGCATTTATATTATTTTTGCCAAAGTGCATAACCTGCATTTATCAACATTGAACCTCATTTTCCAGTTTGCTGCCCAGTTTCCCAACTTAGACAAATCACTGTGCAAAGTGTCAGCATCCTGCATGGAACCTATAGTTCTGCATAATTTAGTATCATCTGCAAAAATAGAAACTGTACTTTCATTGCCCACATCCAGGTCATTAATAAACAAGTTGAAAAGCAAAGGACCCAGACCCAGTGAGGTACTACTTTTTCCTGTAACTAATGGGAGTTTTGCTACTTTTAAGAGCTAGGGTGTGCTGAGGGGGACATATATATTAGGGATGCACTGCATCCAGGATTCGGTTAGGGACTCCCATTTTAAACCACACCCATGTAACCACAAGACCATGTCCACATTATTGGTGGTAGCACACCAAAAAAACAAATGGTTGGTGCTTACTGGTGCCCTTCATATGAGATGTGGACAGGTGAACAACGTGGGCAGTTTCAGTCTGATTTTCAGGTGGGAACATTATTGGGATTTACTGTGTGAACAATAGAGGTGTTAGAGAGTGATCAATGCAGGGGGGATCACATGTGTGAACAATGCAGTAGTTTATAGTGTGAATTTGAGGTGTAAACAATGCAGGGGCAAATTAATCTCTTTAGTGATACATTTTAAATCTTACACATGGAAAGCAAGGGGAGCCGTAGGCCTCATGTGACCTGGGGGTCACCAGTTGGACAGCGCTGTGTTAGGGGATATGGAAACACTCTTACTGAATTGCATCACAAAAAAGTCCATTGTATCATTATATTTCATTGAATGCTTTTGAATAGCACAAATGACAAAGAAATGGAGAAATCTGGGTAACGACATGAACAGCTAAAGTTACATTAAAAATAAATAGGTCCGATGGGTGGTATTGTTTAATGTTGTTTAATGCTGTTCTGTGGCTCCCGCCACATGCAGAGAATTAATAGCGTCTGCGAACACTGGAGAGGTTTTGGACGTTGCCAAATGTTAATCCTGAAATCCACAGTAGAACGTACTGTGACTTAAAGGATAACTACAGCTAGAAATACAAAATTACCCCAAATAATAGAAGCAAAAATGCAGGTGCCATTCACTGCAGAACTAATATCTTAATGTGAATTTCACAATATTTCATAAAGCCACACATACCTTTTTTTCCTAGTTCTTCAGATGTAATGGCCCACTTTAAACAGGTTGTTCACCTTTGAGTTACTTTTTAGCACTATTAAGATGCAAGCTGTAGAACTTCACATCTAAGAAAACAAGCAAAAGAAAAAAATTTTAATAATATTTGTTAAACAGGCAGAATATGGAGCAGAATACCATTTGGTGTAACCAGCCTCGGCACATCTTTTTCTGAGGGATCCGCGTCAGGGAAAATTTTGCGATCCGAAAGTGAGGTCAGCTATGTCAGGCGCATGCACCAATCTCTCCTGAAGCCAAAGATTCAATGCTGCGCATGCGTACATCAATTTACTCTGCAAATCATCAGATATTGCGGAAAATCGTCAGAAACGTTGACTTCGCCGACGTTCGATGCACTTCGCCGACGTTCGATGCACTTCGCCAGACGAATTTTCACCAGCGCTACGCAAATTCACTAAGATGCGAATTTGCACTCAGGGCAGCGAACTGTAGCGAAGTTGCACTACTGTTACTTTGCCAGGCAAATCGCATTTACGCTAGAGATGCCTAATTTGCATACGGCGCGAACTTAAACATATAATAGAGGTGTATGTTACAGCCACTACATTACACTACACAAGCCCAGGAAACCTTTAATAAATAAAATAAAGTTGTCTGATTGCCCTACATGTACCCCTGTATAGTTGTGTCGCCATATGTTAGGAAATGTAGGGGGGTAATGAGGGTAACCCAAAAGAAAATTTTCGCTGTTTTTCAGACTATTACCCAACAAAAGGTAAAAGACGCCAGTGTTTTTTGGGACTTAGAAAAAAATGTTTTTTTTCAAACTCGTGTCTATTGTATTGAACTTCACCAGGTCTAACCTGGCGAAGTAACGTCTAGCGTAAGAGGTAACGTTGACAAAAATTTTCATCTTAGTGAATTAGTGTAGTTACGTCCCTTTGTCAGTGCCAACTTCACGGGTCAAGTCAATGTCTTTCGCTAGTGAATTTTCGCCAGGGACGCTGTTAGTGAATCGGCGAAGTTACAAATTGATGTCACGCTGGCGAATTAGTGCTATCGTTACACGCTTCGCGCTTTAGTGAATTTGCACCTTAGTGCTTCAGAATCAAGAAGAATTACCCCAGCAGCTGGCCAGCATTACGTCTTTGCAGCCTCACCACATATCGGGGGCCTGGAACCTATATGAAAAGCGTTTTTGGGATACAATGGTGTCTATGCATTGAAGAGGGCACAAACTCAAATATAAAAAAACTGTTTCTAGAGACTTTAAAAACAGGGAGTAGGAAAGAGACGAGGGACAGTTTAGGACAGTTGAGTTAAACGGGTTTTGTGATGGTATGGAAAAGGTAGATAATATGACATACTGTCAGGGCCGTTTTAAGGCCTTGGTGGGCCCTGGGCAAAGAGCAAAGTAGTGGGCCCCACCCCCCAACCGCATGCGCCAGAAAAAAATTTTGAATCCGTTTTCGCCTCCCCTCCCTGTGTTTATGCCCTCCGTGTGTGTGTCTCCCTTCCTCCCTTTGTGCGTCCCCTCACCTCAATCTTCCGCCCTCCTTCCGTCTTCCTCCTTCCTCCTTGTGTGTGTCCCCTCCCTCCCTGTGTGCGTCCCCTCCCTCCCTGTGTGTGTCCCCTCCCTCCCTGTGTGCGTCCCCTCCCTCCCTGTGTGCGTCCCCTCCCTCCCTGTGTGTGTCCCCTCCCTCCCTGTGTGCGTCCCCTCCCTCCCTGTGTGCGTCCCCTCCCTCCAGTTTCCTCCCTACCTGTTCCATTCCTGGCGTCTTCCTCAGGGTGCGCGTCTCCTCCCTCAGTCTCCCTCCTGGCCAGTGCTGGACTGAGAATCAAAATAGGCCCTGGCATTTCAGGTACACAGAGGCCCAATCATCCCACTTAGAGGCCCAAACAGCCTCCACCAGCCCACTAAATACTGACTTTCTATGGCACCTTATAGCAGCCCATCTGGCATTTGCCCTAACCTACAGATTGCCAGTCCGGGCCTGCTCCTGGCATCTCTCGCCTGGTCACCCAGCACAGTGGGCCCCCTGGGACAGTGGGCCCTGGGCAGGTGCCCCACCATTTGCAGTATTAAAGCGGCCCTGCATACTGTATGAGGGCCAGATACTAAAGCGAACAATAAGGTATTGTTAGAACCAGAGGATTGCTACGACATTCCAAGATATAACGTCTCGCCTGTGGGTGGAAAGGCCTGGCTCTGACATAATCCTTATTAGGAGGAGCCATTTGCTCTGTGTACAAACGAGCTTCATTTCATTTCCTGATGGATTCTGAACCAAGAGTAATGTTTTGCTTTGTCACTGGACTGGAAAGAAAATTTAATGTTAAAACAAGTTTTCAGTATATTTTTGATTATTTTTCTTGGGGCTCGGTGAAAAAAAAAATAACCATTTAGGCAGCTTGTATGAAAGGTGAACTAAGATAGATTGTTCTCTACTGAAAAGCGCAGCTCGGAATATCAAACAGACATGGGACATGTATTTCAATTGACAACTTAGGGGAAGGAACACAAATGTATGCCAAACTATTTAGAATCTGCATTGAATTTTGCCTTTTTTACTTCAAAAAAGCCTCAGAACTGTGTTGTCTGTTTAAAGGGGCAGTAATGAAATAAAAATATATATTATTTTATTAGATAATGTGCTACATGTGACATTGTCCTTGTATACTCTTCAGCCCAATTTAAGCTTCAAGCTAATAAGACAAACATAATTTCTCCACCTCAAGTTTTCCCCCCTATATCCTTTGTGGCTCAAGCCATTGACATGAATGCAATGGTATTTTCTTTTTGGTAATTTTTGCCCCAAGCCAAAAAACTACCTTCCTCAAGAAGTGAAGCACAACATCCCTTTATGCCAGTGATACACAGATAGGTTACTGGATGTATCTTTGGCAATGATGGAAATACACCATTGGAGAATCACCATTAGCTTTAATTGTTGTCCCCATACAAAGCATTTTCTTTATCTAAACTGTTGTTAGGCTCATGGTAGATTTTTCCCTTCTAAAAGACAAATTTCAATGCAATCCGGCAAATCTGTCAAATTATCATGAGGTTCTCTTATCTCCCAGCGGGGAGCATAGGGCCTCAATGACACTCCTCCAACGAACTCGGTTTGCAGCGGTCTTCTTCAACTGAGCCCATGTCCATCAGGCTGCCTTCATTTCAGCCTCCATGCACCTCCTCCATGTCTGTCTTGGCCGGCCAACTTTTCTTTTCCCTTGTGGGTTCCACTCAAGGGCTTGCCTTGTGATGTTGTCAGAACTCTTTCTGAGGGTGTGGCCTATCCAGCCCCATTTTCTTCTTCTGATTTCTCGGGCGATGGGGATCTGTTTTGATCTTTTCCATAGGCTGATGTTGGAAGTTTTTTGCATCTAACGATTTTAAAACCAATCACAGTGAAATGTATCCAGTGTTCAATTGTATGCAGGGCCAAGCAGGCAGTTACACACAGTTTTCTTGGCTTGGGTTTGCAGTTGTCCCACCTCCCTCCCTGGCCCTTTTTTGCTGCTCCACCACCCTCCATGACCCTCGCTGCAGAGTGAAGGAAGAGGTACACAGGGGGGCAGAAGGTGTTTGTGGATAGGGATCATGGATGTGGTGTGGCGGTCCCTGAGGCAGCAGCCCTAGGGGGCCCCAGGCCCCACAGTCCCACGCTGCATCAGTTGATTCTACACTGAAATCCGTGTTTCAAAAGAAAGAAAGAAAAAATATTTTTTATATTTAATTTTAAAATCTGGCATGGGTCTAGACATACTGTACGTTTCTCAAGTGCCCCCAGTCCTGTGACTGCTCTGGTAAACTTCAGCCACTTTTTACTGCTGCATTGCAAGTTGGAGTGATATCATCCCCCTCCCTTTCCCCCCAGCAGCCTAACAATAGAACAATTGGAAGGAAGCAGATAGCTCCCTGATACATGATAACAGCTCCCTGATAGATCTAAGTATACTAATAATACTCAGTAAAATTCCAAGTCCTACTGCAACTCATCCAGTTGCATTGAGTAGGAAGAACAATAGCCTGTCTGAAAGTAGTTCCATCATGAAGTGCTGGCTCTTTCTGAAAGCACAGGATCAGGCAAATTACCGGAGATGGCTCCCTACACACCATTACTACAAGTAAAAAAAAAATATATATATATATACTTCTTGGTTCAGAGGAATTAGATTTTATATGGTGGAGTAAAATATGTGCAGTGTAAACAATGTAATTTAGAAATAAGAACTACACCATAAAAATCAAGAAAGAATCACTTAAATAAATGCATAAATACCAGTGATGGGCAAATCGGCTGCGTTTCGCTTTGCCTAATTTTTTCAGAATTTCTAGAGAAATTCGCAAACGGCAAAATATTTGCGAAACGCTGCTGCATCTCATTTTGAACGAGCATGTCCGTTTTTGGATGCCGGCGCCTGTTTTTGGACATGTGCATCCAAAACAAGACGCCGGCAAATTTATTCTCCTGCGGCGAAACGTGATAATTAGCCGCAGGCGAATAAATTCGCTCATCACTAATAAAAACCTTTATTTTTTGGTGTTTCTTTCTCAAAATTAAAGCAGCTTCCACCACATTTAAAGAGAGTCAGACATTTATGTGCAGATGGCTGTACATATATCTTTTTAACCTACAAATAACCAGGTGGCTCTCTGATTAAAGTCAACAGCTTCCATAAGTCTAAAGTCTTAAAAGTACCCAATGGATTGCTAATGGTCTCAAAGTAAGGACTTGGCAATGTGACTGGAGAGGAGGTCCACCAGCAAAGCCCTTGCAGTGGTATAGGAGAATTTAGAAACAGATATGAGTACCTACAGTCAGATCTGGTAACACGGAGGGTCAGTCCAAGTCTGGAAACTGTTAAGAAGCATTGTGTAAGAAAAGCTGAATCCTCATACATTACTGTTTATGAAAAATGAGTAGAAGGCAGCTTATTTATTCAACTTATTTATATAAAAGTTTATATTTGTCCTCTTATCCCATGAAACCTCTTTAGCATGATAAACTACAGGAAGGCATTCTTTCAGAAAAATCCCAGTTTAAGAGACCACAGATTTTAGGAGAATGAAGACAAATTAAAAGGCAACATGACAAATACTATATTTAAGGCATAGTTTTCAAAATATCTCAAGACTATAAAAGCTTCCAGGATAAACACTGTTAGAAGTAAACTGATGGGACAGAGCACATCATGTAAAATAACTGTATTTCTTCTGGAGAAGCCCACACAACACTGGGGATTGTATTCTTAAAGCAAAATCAAAGCTTTCAGGAGTCTGAATTTTTGGAAAAGCAAAGTGAGGAAACTCCAGATGCCTAACTGCTCTAATATACAGATGGTTCATTTGGCAGGCATAGTCTCTGTTTTTGTATAAATATGCTTTTTGGCACTTACCAGTGGAGTCTCAGCTGCCTCTGGGTCTTTCCAGCAATTGAACCTTCTCCCAAATGTAATTATTCAACCTGGCATTATTATTATTAACATGTATTACTACAGCGCCAACATATTGCGTATCGCTTTATGGCATGCTTTAAGGGGACTTTCCATCCAGGCATAGAAAAACTGTATGATAAAAGTGATTTTTAAATTAAACATGGAACCAATATTTTTTTTTAATTAAAACATTCAGACCTGCTATAAACAAATTTAAAACATCAGCAGACAATCTTATGTCGCCTTCCCCGCCTTTATGCCTGAGGCACAGCAATCACTTTTACTTATATTTATGCACTTGCTTGATGTCACTGCACTTCTCACATGCACCCAGAGATTAGACTTTGCGATCTATGGATCTTATGGCAGTTCCCATAAAATGGCAGCTTTAAATGCAGATTCCAAAAGAATGAAGGACACAATATTTAAATAATTTATATAGCGTAAATTTATTTTTCTGGACTAACAATAACAATAAACTAGGACCTGGAATTGTTTCTTAGAGTGACAGGTCCCCTTTAAGGGAGTGATTTAGTAAAAATGTTGTACAAAAAGGTTTTCTGCAATTTGACTATGAAGATTTTCATTCATCCAAGACATGGTATATCTAATATAAGTTATTCAAAAAACAACTGGACTTGCTGAGACATTTTAATACAGACGTTTCACTGCTCATCCGAGCAGCTTCTTCAGTTCAACTGACTGGTGTGGGGAATTCTCGGCATATAGACTCTTCCAACAATCCAGTCACAAAGGCACATTGTAACTCTTCAGAGAGGTGACATCTGAAATTCACAGAGGTGTAGTTACTGTGATAGGATTACTAATGTGTCATGCAACTCCTAGAAACAGGTGTTACTTGTGTGAGTAGCATGAATGGATGTGTGAAGTATTCTGAAACCACCTGGGTACAGATGTGAGAACAGCATTATATGTATCAGACAAGTGGTGTCGAAGGCCCCCACCTCTGTTCAGGGATGGTTTCTCCACCTTAACATGAATTGCCTCTATCAAATCAGTGGTCCTCTTTATCCAAGATTTGGACATTTCTATCTTCAAATGAATGTCCCTTGTCTTTTAGGTGTAGAAAGACAGCCGAGTCTTGCCCTGTAGAGTTCACCCTCCTATGCTGATTCATTCGCTTGGTGAGCAGTTGTTTTGTCTCCCCAATGTATAGATCTGAGCACTCCTCGCTGCACACTGCACTGAGTATACCACATTGCTTTGTTTTTCTTTAGGAGTTGGATTCTTTGGGTGTATCAGTTTTTGTCTCAGTGTGTTGCTAGGTTTGAAAAACACAGGGACATGATGTTTCTCCGACACTCCGACACAGCTACATATGAGATGACTTTGTTTCACCTACTATGTGTCTGTGGGCGGTTATTTCTTTTGGTGTTCCTGTTGGGCTTGGTTGCTGCTGTTCTGACAAAGGCCCAGTCTGGGAAGCCACACATTTTCAAAGCTCCTCTGAGATGTTTCTGCTCTTTGTCCTTGGACTCTGTCTCAGTTGCCACAAATTCTGGTGCAGCGTTCTAATGACACCCAGTTTTTGTTCCAGAGGATTGTGGGAATCAAACAGCAGATATTGATCCATATGAGTGGGTTTCCTGTATACCTCTGTTTTAAATTTACCCCCCCTCTTGGATGCATATCAAACAGTCCAAAAAGGCAAGTTTGTTTCCATGGACATCTTCCCTTGTGAACTTGATGTTATTGTCCACTGAGTTAATGTGTTCTGTAAAAACCGCCACTTTATTGGATCTGATTTTAACCCAAGTGTTCTCCACATACCTGAACCAGTGACTCTGTGTAGTTCCCTGGAATGTACGTAAAGCCCTCCTTTCCACTTCCTCCATATAACAATTTAGCTACAAGAGACTGGAGACAGTGCCGGTCTTAAGCACATTGGACCAATTTGGCCAAATTGGTGTTATGGGGGCCCGCTCCAGTGCAAGCTCTGATTCCTATTCCCTTAATCCCCCAGTAGCCCAGACTACCCCTAATCCAGATTGGCCCAGCCCGCTCAGACCTGATTGGCCCAGGCCACAGCTGAACCTGATTGGCCCAGCCCACCCCCCAACACACATAGATTAGAAAAAGTGAGGGAACATTTTCTCCCAGTTGCCCAGCCTGCTCCCACCCACAACTGGCACCCATCACTTGGACAGATGGAAAAGCAGCCACTATTTGCCCATCCAGCTCTGTGACCCTGCGACAGACAGCAAAGTTCCTTCTAGGGGGCCCCACCAAAATGGTTCCAATTGGGCCACGCACTTGGTACGACCGGCCCTGGCAAACATGCTAATACACCCCTAGTATATCCCTGTAATTAAACAGAAAAGTTATTATTTAAAGACATTCTTTGTGGTGTGTTTTCTTATATATTGTCTGTATAGACTCTGGCCAGGAGCAAGATTTCTGTATTGGTAAATTGTTTTATATAAAGAGGGGCTTCTTAAAGCTACTTTAAATTGCAAAGTAAAGGATTTAGAAGGGGAACTCTGAGAAAGTGATCCTATATAGTGTGGTAGAGTGACCACAGAAGACTGGAAAAGGTTGGCTTCAGCCTTTAATTTCTCCCCAGGGATCAAGATATGCCCAACGAATAGAGTTGATAAATAGAGAATGTGTTCTCTGTTTAAGGATTGTAATGGTCAGACACTCCATTCCCCAGATCCAGTGCAGTTATTGGTGCTCACCTTGAACAGGAAGGCTGTCCTGTGGAAATGATGTTTAAATGTAATTAGTTTGTTAGAGGGGGTCTCTCAGCAGGGCACAGCAGGTAGGGGACCTGCAGTGGCGTAACTACCAGTGGTGTGTAGATGGTGCAATTGCACCCGAGTCCGCAACCTCTTTGGGGCCCATCGATGCCGCAAAAACAGTTATTGTGGCCAGCTAGACAGAGGGAGATTTGCATTGCGTACGCTAGCGGCACTCCGGAGCACGATTCATAGAGGTGGAGGAGGGCCAGAGGGGGGCCCGGGTGCCCATCCTGTACCAGGGCCCACTGGTGAGTAGTTTCACCACTGGAGACCTGGCTAGGGTTGCCACCTGTCCGGTTTTGACCCGGACAGCCCGGTATTTTGAAGGGCTGCCCGGGTCAATGCTTCCTGCCCGGTTTTCCAAATAAGGAAAACTGGGTGGGATTAGCTTGATTGACCCCGCGATCGGCCAATCAGCGATTATGGCATCATAGCTCCGCCCGTGATGTCACGGGCCCGCCCACTGACATCACAGGCCCGCCCCCCTGTCCGGCTTCAGCCACAGGGGAAGGTGGCAACCCTAGACCTGGCTGTGAGGGGAACTCCTAGAGGAGCTCCTGCCTGCAGTTCCATGAAGCAGAAGATGATGTGACTGTGGTTGGGACTCTGGTCAAGAGTCTGGATCAGAGACTGAGGGAAGCCAGGAGGCTGAACACTTTCAGGAAATCTACTGTGAGTACAGGGGTGAGCAAACTTGTTTTGTTTCTGCTGGCAGTCCACGAGGGGCCCAGTGTAGTAAGGGACTTCTTCAAATGTGTGAAGGTAGTGCCCAGTGGGCAGGTTTTTATTTTATGATTTATGTTGTGCTGAAATGAAATTTACGGCCTACTTGTGAAAAGGCAAATGATATTGAAATGCTGTACTGTCTGCCAGCAGTTTATGTTTGAATCTTGGAAGAATAAACCTGTGTTCTTTCTCTGAAAAGCTGTGGTGTTGCCGTCTTACTGCTCCTTTTCTTAAAACTGCCATTTGCCAACTCCCCCAAAAATGACATGTGCAAGCAGCCAGCTTGTCACAGTAGATATAACAAAGTATTTTAATTCACCAAGTTCTTTGTGCAGGAAATAGACATTGTAAAAGCTGCAGTTGTGCCATTTGTTTTATTCTTTCCAAATACTTTCAAGAATTATGAAAAAACATGCATCTGTTTATCCGTATAAGCCCCATACATTAAATTAATGTTATTAAATGTCTGTTGAATGTATCACAACACACATTTCAATGGACAGTACCTGCAAAGAATCTGCATTGGCCTTTGCTTCCATTCTCTACTAATGGCCCTTATCCAGATTGCACTTAATGAAAAGTCAATTTATTTCTTTAATAATGGATTCTAAAATAAACAGACCTTCTGGTTTCTTCCTGAGACACTGTGAACTTCACACATCCCACCCAGGCATCAGCTAACTGTGGGTGTCTGTCCAGGAAGAGAAAAAATAGTTGGTGCATTGTTCACAGTTGTGAGCTTCCTTTCACTCACAATCTCTGATGCTTTCAAATATTTCAGAGATTAGCGAAATACCCTTAGGAGTTCTTATTGTGCTTCATAACCACCACTCTATTACCATTTACAGACATACAGGGCAAACTGAAATGGCAATGACATGGAGCCACTCTTACTCTCACAAATCCCCTTTGGACAGGACTCATAATAGTTCGAAGGCATTTAAAAGCACTAGAAAGCCAGCCTGGGGCCTTTATTAAATTCAGCTTAATGGATCCTAAAATGAAAACTGTCTCTTTCAGGCATGTTTCTACTAATATGAGACATGATAAGGCTTCAGTTATTTACAATTGTAATTTTTGTTAAAAATTTTAAACTTTGTTAGACACTTTTACGTCTAGTTCTTATCAGTGACATTGCATTTTCTTTTTCAAAATGCATCAGTTAATAGTGCTGTTCCAGAAGAATTCTACATTGAAATCCATTTCTCAAAAGAGCAAACAGATTTTTTTATATTTCATTTTGAAATCTGACATGGGGCTAGTCATATTGTCAATTTCCCAGCTGCCCCAAGTCATGTGACTTGTAAATTTCAATCACTCTTTACTGCTGTACTGCAAGTTGGAGCTATATCACCCACTCCCTTTCCCCCACCCAGCAGCCTAACAAAAGAACAATGAGAAGGTAATCAGATAACAGCTCCCTAACAAAAGATAACGGCTGCCTGGCAGATCTAAGAACAATAGTAAAACCAATGTCCCACTGCGTTCCATTCAGTTACATTGAGAAGGAAAAACAACAGCCTGCCAGAAAGCAGTTCCCTCCTAAAGTGCTGGCACAAGTCACATGACCGGGGCAGCTGGGAAATTGACAAAATGTCTAGCCCCATGTCAGATTTCAAAACTGAATATAAAAAAATCTGTTTGCTCTTATGAGAAATTGATTTCAGTGCAGAAGTCTATTGGAGCAGCACTATTAACTGATACGTTTTAAAAAACAAAAAAAACGTTTTCCCATGACAGTATCCCTTTAACTACAGGACATCATTACATCAAAGCTTTAACTTGCTCGTTGCAATTTTCTTTTTGTTTTCTTTGATTGTTTACTACTACATTAGGCCTTCATTCATTTGGGAAGAACTTGGTCATGTGCTGGTACCAAATTCAAACTCTAAAAAGCAGCACCAGCAGATGACATTTCAACATTATCCAATTGCTGGATGATCTGTCCAAACTATAGAAAGAAAGAGGCAAGAGATAATGGAAGACCAAAAAAAATAAAGATAAAATAAAGACCAGTATAGAAATGAAGAGTATAAATTGGATTAGGCACGTGGCCAGGGTCTCTTTCAACCCTAACAACAGGGCCAAATCGACCCATTGGGACACTAGGAAAATCCGAGTTGTCCTTGATCACTGGCTGTTCCTGATGACCCACCGGCCCACTATCTGCCACAAGACCCATAGTGGCCTTGACTGAAATGTGCACAGTAAGGGTGGTAGCCACAGGCAGCTGACAGCAGGAGATGGATCTTTGGTGGTGCACAGGCCAAGGGGGGTCCTACAGTTCCAGTTTCCATTAGAAACAAATGACTTTAGTTTAGTGAGACTAGCAACATTCCAAGTGGTAGATAAGAGTTTGAAGTTTCACGCAAGAGAGGAGGTAATATTCAGTTGCAGCAAGTCAGAAGACATGAGAAGAAGCTAAAGAAACATAAAACTAAAAGAAGAAATGAAGGACCTAAGTGAGTACTAGAAAGCTAAAAGAAACTGTGACACATTGAGAAGAAAACTAGTTAAAGCTTTATGTATGCTTTATGGCATTGCTCAGGATTGTATTACCTGTTATTCATGGCTAAACCTCTGTGGAGGGACCTGACTTAATCTTGCTAGGATTTAGAATATCAGCAAAACGTACCACAAATTCTTCAGTTGACCTGATGTGATTCTCAGCACAGACTACTGACTGTTCGCTGGCTTGCCAATATCACTCTTGCATACCTCCCAACATTTCGGAAATAAAAAGAGAGATAAAAAAAGTTGCCGTGCGGCGAAATGTTTTTTGACCATGTCCATTTTTGTGATCACACCCACTAGTTACTAATTAATTTTACTAAATTTTGCAGGTTACGAATAAGTTTGAACATATTTCTGTGATTTTTTTTTTCAGTTATTACAGTTTTACTAATAAAGGCGAATTGCCCTTTAAGCTGTGACTCTAATTTTTTTCCCAAGGGACCTGTTATCTTATATTGTTAAGCCAATTATGTTAGAAACTTTGTTTCTTTTTGTGGCTGTTCAGTGCAGAGTCCCTTTGTAAAATGTTTAATGAAGTAATGGAATTCTTAATGAATCAGATGAAAATTGAGAGTAGGACTGGCCAGATATGGGATGACTTTGACGTAGTTGGCCAGCTTAAATATATTGCAATATATGGACAAACAATCCCTGTTGTTTAAAGGGTAAGGCATTTTTAGTAGCTGTATGCACAGAATGTCTCAATGTCTTAAATATATTGATAATGGGTTGAGTGCAGAGGACCTCTTGTATTTGTCTATATGTATTTTGTGGTCACAGCCTCATTGCACCCCCACCTAATGGTTTTAAAAATTAGTGGTGAGCCCTTTTATCTTGTTTGTTATGTAAAAGACATGCCTAATGAAATGCCTACTAAAAGGCACAAAGCGCACACATCAAATTGAAATTCCAATCCAATGACTTAAGGGCACTTCTTCAGTGATTGTATTTAAACATAGGTTCAATGTATTTAGTCCCTGCTTTAGTTTAAAACATGAATAGGTGTTTTTCCTCTTATATGCAGTGCATAATGGCAACAACCAGTCTAAAGGAAACACTTAAGTGACAAGCAGTGGCGCAACTAGTATGTGCCACTAGAGTGCAACTCAAGTGCCCCCCTGCAAAAAAAATCTTCAGAGGGGCCCGGCACACTCTGATCCCAATCTGTCTGCCAACTTCCCATCCCTCCTCTACCCTGGCCACGTCTCACCTCCTCCCAACTCCACCCACTCCCGCACGACTTGCGCCCCCCTTCCTCGCTGCAAGCAAGAAAGCGGCTGAGGAGGAGGTTTTTTTTATTAGCTATAGAGAAAGCAGACCTCACAGTCTAGACCCCCCTGTAACTGCGGGCACTGCTTCTCTAAGTAACGCCACTGGTGACAAGTAGTGATGGGCGAATTGGCTTCATTTTGCTTCTCCGAATTTTTCCCGAATTTCTAGAGAAATTTGGGAAACGTGAAAAATTCACAAAATGCTGTTGCAAAGAGCAACCACTGGCAGGGGCTAGTGGAGTAAGGGGAGGAGAAGGGGCAGTGAAGGCTAATGAGGGAGGAAGGTTTGCGACAGTCAGGAGGGGAAGTAGGGGACAGAAGGGTAGGGGGGCTGGTCCACAACTTGTCCAAAACAGCAAATTTGCCATTTTGGCTGAAGATGCTGGGGAGGAAAGCTCTGAACTGGCGTGTATGTAGCAGGCTGACTCTCAGAGCACCTTGGGAGGCAGTGGTTCTAATATTGGTGGTGGGGGGAGTGCAGGGAAGGAAAGGCAGGTTCTAGTTATAGACCATGGGGTCTGCTGTATTGTGGCCCTCCTGATCAGTGGGCCAAATTTTGCAATCCACCACAAGTGTGTGAGCAGCGGGCGGTCATCTGATGGTAGTGTTGAGGAACAGACAATATTGTTTGCCCCAGGGGTGCATGGACATGATGCTCAACCATTTTAATTTTACATTTCAATTGTTTGCAGCTAAGACAACATAAAATTGTATCTAATTTACAACCATTTTTTTAGAAGAAGGGCAAATTGTATGATCTTTTTTTTTTCATTTGGATCAAATTATGACAACTAGCACCTGTGCTGAATGCATTATATTAGTAGCCACTTGTGATGGGCGAATTTATTCGCCTAGCTCAAATTTGCGGCGAATTCCAGCATCAATTTTTGTGAAAATATTTGAAATTGTAACTCTTCAGAGAGGTGACATCTGAAATTCACAGTGGTGGTGATTCTTGTGCACAGTGACACCTACAGGCACCTTGCACAAACACCACATATTCCGCCTATAGTAGGAAAGCATTTGGGCAAATATAATAAAGAGCAACATTAAAATAGCATGCATCTTAAAGCAATATTATGCATTTTTCACACATAGTCCTTGGTCCATGCAGGTAGTTTTCTGATTTTCTCAGTACGTCTCATAGGTTCACTTTCTTCAGGACTATTGCAGTTTGCATCAGGAGTAGGAAAATGTCCTTCATCAAATGGAACATCGTCAAAGTCATATCTAGCAGGAGTAAGAAGACTTGCATTCCATATGTGTCCATCATATGTGTATGGTCCTCGCTGGCATCTTGCTTCAAGTGGTGTAGTAAATTTAGATTGTTCTTGTTTCAGTAGTCCTGGTTTCTTAATTTTGAATAACGATCCAAGTTTGATGTCTGCAACATGTTACCTAGTGCACATCTGTCTGCCATGTAATAATTCAGCTGCATATGCTTGAATTATTGAATGGCACGTTGCTCTGTAGTTGTAGAAACTCTGTATTAATAGTCATTTCCAAGATTTCCCAGTAAGGTTTGCTGTCTGTAGTGCTTTCTTCAGACTTCGGTTGAATCACTTCATTTCTCCATTTGCTTGTGGGTAATATACTGCAGATTTTCTATGCACAATATTCCTCTCGCTCAGAAAGATTTCTAATTTAGATGAGACAAACTATAGTCCGTTGTTTGAATTTAACTAGTGATGGGCGAAATTATTTGGCAGCAAATTCGCAGCGAATAAATTCGTGAAACGCCAGCGAAAATTCGCCTGCCGAAAATTTGCTGGTGTAAAAAAAAAGAGTCGCTTTTGATGCGCGTTGCGTCATTTTCGGCACACGACTCGTTTTTTTTTTACGCCAGCTAATTTTCGGCAGGCGAATTTTCGCTGGCGTTTTGCAAATTTTTTGGCAAACGGTATAGATTCACCCATCACTAATATTAACTCCTTTGGATCACCTTCTCTGCTGAAGACTGTAGACAGAAATGTTATTACTGTAGCTGATGTTATATGAGAAACAAATGCAATTTCTGGTCATTTACTGTAATGGTCTATAATCAGCGTTATAGCAAATATGTAGTCTATGGGAGCATCTGCAAGAGGACCCACAATATCAATAGCAAGTTTTTCCCATGCTGAATCAGGTAATGGTACTGGCTGAAGTGGTGGTGTATGTGTGATAGCTGTTTTGTCATGATTCTGACAAGTAACACAAGAATGAATGGCAGTTACCACATCAGCATCCATTGCTGGCCACCAGTACAGTTCTCGCAGTCTTTGTTTTGTACGTACAATTCCTTGATGACTCTCATGTGCAAGTTGTACAGTTTCTTCTCAGCATGTGGCCATTTGCTTTGTAAGATGTCCCACAGTTTTACTTGAATTGGACATCATGGCAAGCTTGCTTAAAATGAATAGCTGTAACTGTAGATGAAAATATATCAGTCAATGCTACAACTTCTATGTCCTCATCCAGTGTATCAGAATCTATAGGTAAAGGTAAATGTGAGTAACAATCAGCAGCAACATTTTTCAAACCTGGTTTGTATTGCATTTTGTAGCTCAAATTCAGTAGCCTTGCTGACCATCTAGCTATACGCATTCCAGCTCTTCCCTTTGTTGTAAACACTGTAGTTAAAGGGCTATGGTCCATGCATAAGGTAAATTCTCTACCCCATAGGTAGGTCCTCCGTTTTTCTGTTGCCCAAACACATACCGTTGAATACTTACACTCTGCCTCTGTAAGTGTCCTGGATGCAAATGCAACAGTTCACTCTGAATGATCAGCATGGATCTGTACTGCACCAATGCCATAGTCTGAAGCATCTGTAGTAACCATAGTGGGTAGTGCAGGATCAAATAAAGCCAGTGCTGGACTGTTCGCAATTAACTGTTTCACTATTTCAAAGCAATGTTGAGCAGTCTCTGATCAAACCAGACTTGAAGTTCCATGTAGTAGTGCTCTTAGTAGCTCCAGAACTGAAGCATAGTTGGGAATAAACTTAGAATATCATGAAGTAAGACCTAAGAAAGCTTGTAAGGTCTGAAAATCAGATGGAGTAGGTGCTTTTGTAACAGCGTTGACATGGTCAGGGTCATGTAGTAATGCCTCTTGTGAAATTATATGACCCAGAAATGACAGAATTTGTCTGAAGTGGCATTTGGAAAGGTTCAGTTTCAGTCCTGCAGAATCAATGCATTTCAGAACCTTTTCTAGGTACTTTTCATGAAGATCCATAGTTAGAACATAGACAATTATATCTTTCAAGTAGCATTGTACACCAGGTATGTCATGGAGTATAGAAGACATCAGTCTTTGAAAACAACTCGGTGCTGAAGCCAGTCCATAAGATGCTCGCTTGAACCACTTGAACCCTTTGTAAAATGTATAATGAAGTAATAGAATTATTGATGAATCAGATACAATTTGAGAGTAGGACTGGCCAAATATGGGATGACTTTGACGTACAGATGTACAGTAGTTGGCCAACTTAAATATATTGCAATATATGGACAAACAATTTCTGTGAAAACCACACCACAGTGTTTCTTAATCATTTGCTCAAGGGATCCAAATTGAGGGAATTGGTTTAGAACAGGTTTAGAACCATCAATTCTATCAAGAATTCCTACTATATCATGTTTTACCTTAGAGGTGATCATTTGCTTGGGATGCAAATCTCTTAACACCATCAACAATAAAACTGCTTATTCTGGAACTGTTAAATGTGTGCGAGCTGCAGCTTGATTAGCTCATGGGCGCTCATAAAGAATAGCTTTTTAGTAGAATGGTGACCTAATGTGCAAAAGAAAGCAAAACTTCCATTCTTCTAAATCCTGTTGCCTTTTTTGTGCAATGAAGCACAAAGTTCCATAGTTCATTTCCAAAACAAACACAGAGTTACTTAGTATAACATTTTCAACTCAGTATTAAAGAAGAAGATAAACTGGCTCCTACGTATCTCAGTTCTATAGAGAGAGGTTTATTTTACATAAAGTGTTATTTTAATAATTATTTTTCAGTGATAGCACGGCTAATTATAGATGGCAGTTCTGCTAATAATCGAGGTGGTTCTCACAAACATTTCACTCTGGAACATAACATGGATGTCTCTGAAATAGTAAGTTCAATAATGTCATAAAGGGACACTGAAAAATATCTAAGGAATAATGTAGTAAAGCTGCAGTAAAGCATATAAATAATAATGCATTCCCTGTTATGATAATATGGTTATTAGAAGTCATAGAGAAGTTCCATGATTTCCTTTAACCTGATGAAGCCCTGCTAAAGACATTTTCTTTTAGTTCTTTCTTATTTCTGTATGAAAGTGTATTTAGAATACTTATGTGAAAATAACAAATAGAGCCTGCATAACACTTTTGTGGAAAAATCCCAACCCGCACATCACTTCTTCAAGATCCAATACAGTGATCTCCTAAATAAAACATGAAAGGGATACTGTCATGGGAAAAAATGTTTTTTTTTTTTAAATGCATCAGTTAAAAGTGCTGCTCAAGCAGAATTCTGCACTGGAATCCATCTCTCAAAAGAGCAAACAGATTTTTTTATATTTAATCTTGAAATCTGACATGGGGCTAGACATATTGTCAATTTCCCAGCTGCCCCAAGTCACGTGACTTGTGCTCTGGTAAACTTCAGTCACTCTTTACTGTTGTACTGCAAGTTGGAGTGATATCACCCCCTCCCTTTCTCCCCCCCCCAGCAGCCTTACAACAGAACAATGGGAAGGTAACTCCCTCACACAAGATAACAGCTGCCTGGTAGATCTAAGAACAGCACTCAATAGTAAAAACCCATGTCCCAGTGAGACTCCTTCGGTTACATTGAGAAGGAAAAACAACAGCCTGCCAGAAAGTAGTTCCATCCTAAAGTGCTGGCACAAGTCACATGGCCAGGGGCAGCTGGGAAATTGACAAAATGTCTAGCCCCATGTCAGATTTCAAAACTAAATATAAAAAAATCTGTTTTCTCTTTTGAGAAATTAATTTCAGTGCAGAAGTCTGTTGGAGTAGCACTATTAACTGATGTGTTTTGAAAAAAAACATGTTTCCCATGACAGTATCCCTTTAAAGCCCGAATCAATACTGGTAAAGAGCTGCTGAACCTCTAGGCTGGAACAATATATAAAATACAGCATTCTGACCATATTAAATTTTAGGGTTTAGTGCTCCTTTAAATCTGCAATAATATTAACTTTTCCTGTACAAGTATTAAGAGCAATTCTGCAGTAAATTTCTAAGCTGCCTGGCGCCTGTAACCTGGAAATGCCGAATTATGAATGATGGCATGCTGATTCTTCTGTGTCAGCACAGCAGATTCCATTGTCTATGGCACTCAAGAGGTTAATAGATATTTGCAACTTTATAGTCTTTTGTCTTTCAACTATAACTTTACTATTTCCTTTTTGTAAACTCTCTAATATCTGCAGAAAGTCAGCAATAGAAAAAAGAGTGTTTGTACACATACAACAAAACACTTAAAACATTTCCTTGGCCTCTGCTCAAGCAGCCAGATTGACAGAGGAAAGTAAAACATTTCATGGAGCAATGAATAGACTCCTCCAACATCAAGATGAAAGGGAAAATCGAGTTTGTGGAGTTAATGGCAGAATATCTTTGTTTCCCTTAACCTCACTGGTGCATGAAATGAAACTGTCTAAACCTTTACACAGTGCATTGTGTTATTGCATGGAAAAAATGAAGCCTGGGGTAGAATATGTTATTACTGGACCCCATTAGAGCCCCTTTCCTTGGCCTCCACCTTCTCTGCTCCTGATGAAAGCCGACTCACAGGCACAGGGAAAACGCTGAAAAGGCCTTTTTCCATTAGCAGCTGAATAGAGATTTGAGTGGTAGACACCATAGATAAACAGTCTGCACTAAAGCAGCACATGGTAAAGAGCAGAGTTCAAACACAGGCAATGAGGAGCTTTAGGTCAGAAGTTGTGTTTGCCTACACTGGGACCGAAAAGTATATACGTTGGTGCCCTCCATTGCTAAAAGGAAATTCAGCTATAAGTAGGGCATGTATTTTCATTTACATTATTAACTGTCAAGGTAATAACCTATTACCTTCACAGAAACTTCCTTCTCAGGCTATATGCATTAATATTTGTGTTATAAGTATCATAAACAGTCATTGTCGATTTTAAGAAGGTGGCACAATGATTAGGATTTCTGCTCTGCAGTGTTGGGTTTCATCTGCAAGGAGTATATATATATGTTATCCCAGCGCTTGTGAGGATTTCCTCCAGGTACTCCAAAGACATACAGGCAGATTTACCGGCTCCTTACATAGTTTACATAATTAAATCGGTTCAATCAGCGCCTGATAAAATTGTCTATTGCGTGTCTGTGACAGTGATCGGGACCTTAGAAAATAAAGCTGGACATAGATGTTGAGATTTTTTTTCCTTATATGACAAATGTTCAGGGGTGGCAAAAAGTCACCTCTGTTAACTTTAAGAGCGGAATTTCTGTTTTTTAACAATAGCGCTCACTGCATTAGCGATGCGGCCCCTCCTTGACCCACTCCGACGCGGGAAATTAGAAGCGCAGAGTGGGAGGGGCAGCATCGGGCTGCAGCAACCCCTGAACGCGCCTGATAGTAAGAAAAGTGTTGGGACGATTATTTGTAGCACACACACATGGTCCAAAAATCGTTTCATACAATTATATCTGTGCATCTTAGGCCTAAAAAATTATTATTTTGTACAATTATATCTGTGCATCTATGGCCTGAAAATAGTTTTGTACTATTATATCTGTGCATCTATGGCCAGCTGTGAGAGGGACATGTGTATTATATTATATATAATTATAATAATTACAAAAATAAAGTGCCATGGAATATATCAGTACAATATAAAAAGGAGAAGAAGAATTTTATGTAGGCCTGTTTCTATGTTAAATACCTCTAATTGAAGAAGCAAGGTAACAGCAGCCATTAATAAATGGGAAAATGAGCAAGGGAATAATATCCAATGCTGGCTGCCAACCATTCCACCTCTTGCTTAACAAATCCTCCCATTACCCACTTTCATACTCAGCCAATCTCTTTACTACTACCTCTCTAGTATTCTCTCTTCCTCTACTTCTGGCTGCACGGCTGGAAGAGCAGGAGAAGAGCTTAACCCACACTTGCCACCTGCGAACAGCAATCGGTCGGCCCAAACCCGCCCGACAGGTATCGGGTCAGACCTCACATCACTAGTATAAAGGTTTAGGTATGTGGTCTGGGTCCATTATTTTAGCCCTTACCAGGCAGGCAGGAAGGAAATGTGCAGGGGAACCTAGGCGTTTCAGCCCTAGAAAAGTGAAGAGCTATACTCTTTCATAGATCACTCTAGGGGGTATATTTATCAAAGAGTGAAGTTAAGAGTGAAGTTCCGCCACTAGTGGGAAATTCCGCAGCTCTCTATTCATTTCTATGGGATTTTTGAAGGCGTATTTATCAAAGGGTGAAACTTCACTTCACCCATTGATAAATATGCCTTTCAAAATCCCATAGAAATAAATTGAGAGCTGCAGAATTCACTCTAGTGGCAGAACTTCACTCTTTGATAAATTTACCTCTAGGAGTGATAGATAGGTTATATAGTTGAGCAGCTCAAGGCTCCAGCAAGGAGCATCAGACTGATTAAGATCCTAGGTATTTATAACCCAGAAGTAGGGAATAAGTGCATAGACTTCGGGATGGTAAAATTTCCACTAGGTTCCACTTAGGGCACAGGCTAAATACCTCCTCAATTGTAGTTTAACTACTGCTGATATGATCCCTTGCCTACAGGGATCCAGTTGTTCTCTGGTGCTGTGAGTATAAGCTATCCTTCATGCTATATATATCTTCTGTACTATATGTTCTGTCAAGATGCTACAAACTCCTATGTGGATTGTTCTGTAAATAAACTCAGGTTCTGGTTAAGTATAAAGAACCACTGCCACCCAATTGTACATAGTACTTTTTTACAGTTGCACTACACCCGGCCTCCACACCGTGGCGAGGGTTTACACCTTGAGAGAAAGATCTCTCTGAATGTAAGCTTTAGTAGAGACAGTGTCATTCATTTTACTATAGTGCTACACTTCAATATATAATAATTGGGTAATAATAATTACCCATGTACCCATAGCCTTAAGGGGCATGTCCACTCAATACATGCTGTAAGTGCAGTAAGTAACAAGTATTGCTTTCTACTTTACAATGCCCATTTTATTCTCTCGCCAACATGAAAGCTGCTGCTGAGTAAATAGTTTGAAAGCATACTTGTGGTGCTTGAGTGCCTCCATTGTTGGCCTTGCTGCTGCTTCTCACTCCGAGATAACACATTTCCACAGAGCCAGCCCTTGAAATGAGATATTGTGCAAAAGCTCTCAGTGCCCTGATAATTTTATGGCCAGCTATATAAAGGAACAATGATCCTGAAAGAAGGAAAAACAACACTGATGATAGGATTGCACTATTTTATGGTCTGTTACATGCTCACGTGTATATTCCCATTCGGTTTAATGTGCAGATCATGTTCTAAACCAATGCAATCAAATTTGTTTTTAGCTCTCTATCAAACCATTTATTTTAAAGCTGTAGTTTTTGGAAGTATTTGGCTAAAACCTTCTATTGACGCCCAACATTAGTTCTTAAGAAGGATGAAAACATTACTGCAATAGGCATTCAGTGTAACCTCAGAAATTGACTTTCAAGTGTCTCTGTGATAGCAAATAACCCCCAAAATATGCCTTTAACTCACCTTCTGGAACCACTGCCTTAAAGGATATCTATGACTGGCAACTAGCCACAGATAGGTGCAGGTGCAGGACGTGTACCCGGGCCCACCCCCTGCAATTGCGTTTCAAAGAATTTCCCCAGCTGCCCTCAATATGCCTTATTGTTACACTACTGTGGGCTGGGTCATGGATAAATCAGAGAAATAAGTTGAAATAACCGGATGTTTCTGGGGAAGATGGATTTCGGTTTAAAATGTTGTCAGATTGGATACTTTGTGCAGAGCCAGTCCTGCCATGAGGCAAAGTAAGAACCTTGTCTATAGCAGCAATATGAGGTACCGGGTTAACAGGAATGGCAAAAAAAGAACATTTAACTCCTGTACTGCAGAAAGTGTTATTGTGTTGTCTCTGCACTAGGGATGTGACCTCCATCTCCCCCATCCAGGTTCCAGACTCTTGCATCTTTCATCCATTGCTGCACTGATGATTTCTGGATTCTATGGAGAAAGCAAAAGAATTGTCAAAGGATCTGCGGGGAAAGGTAGTTGAACTCTATAAAACAGGAAAGGGATATAAGAAAATATCAAAGAAATTAAGAATGCCAATCAGCCGTGTTCAAACTCTAATTAAGAAGTGGAAAATTAGGGGTTCTGTTGAAACAAAACCAAATAAAACTAAAATTTCAGCCACAACTTCCACAAAAATTGTTCCGACTCAAGGAAAACCCCACAAATAACGTCAGGTGAAATACAGGACTCTGAAAAATATGGTGGGGCTGTTTCAAGATGCTTGAAGAAAAGATGGGCTGCATAGTTGAGTTGCCAGAAGAAAGCCATTACTACACAAATAACACAAAGTATCCCACTTACAATATGCCAAACAGCACAGAGACAAGCCTCAAACCTTCTGGCACAAAGTCATTTGGAGTGATGAGACAAAAATTTAACTTTTTGGCCACAACCATAAATGCTACATTTGGAGAGGAGTCAACAAGGCCTATGATGAGGGGTACACCATTCCTACTGTGAAACATGGTGGTGGATCACTGATGTTCTGGGGATGTGTGAGCTACAAAGACACAGGGAATTTGGTAAGAATTGATGGCAAAATTAATGCAGTAAGAAGCTGCGCATGGGCTATACTTGGACATTCCAACATGACAATGATCCAAAACACAAGGTCAAGTCGACCTGTCATTGGCTACAGTAAAATAAAGTGAAGGTTCTGGAGTGGCCATCTCAGTCTTCTGACCTCAATATCATTGAGCCACTCTGGGGAGACCTCAAATGTGCAGTTCATGCAAGACAGCCCAAGAATTTACAGGAACTGGAGGCTTTTTGCCAGAAAGAATGAGCAGTTTACCACCTGAGAAGATAAAGAGACTCATCCACAACTACCACAAAAGACTTCAAGCTGTCATGTTAAAGGGGCCAATACACGGTATTAAGAACTGGGGTATGTAAACTCTTGGGTCATTTGGGTAGTTTATGTCGTGATTATTATTTAAAAAGAGTAAACACAGTTGCTTTACAATAAATGGCTTCAGCCATCCACTGTGTTATCATTCATAAATTCTGCTAGGGTATGTAAACTTATGTGCAAACCTGTACTTTGCCTACGTTCTAGCCCTGGCACCACTATCTTCTTTCAGTCTCCCAGAGATCTCATGGGTGGGAACATGAACAGTATAGTCAATTTACCAACTTCCCCCTGATGGAAAAGAAGTCAGTACAAGGGTTTTCCTGTTCTGTTCTATCTATGAACAATAGAATGGCTTTTATAAAGTTGGTTGTTTGTTAACAGTTTACCTCTTGACTTTCACGTCTAACATGAACTTCAAATGCTAGTCCAAGAGCACGCCCACAGAATAGCAAAATCCCCCAGCACATGACTTTTATCCCCTAATTCAGCTCATGCTATCTTCGTCCTTTGAGCCAAAACAGCAGACATTTTTTATCTGAGAATATGTCAAATAAACATATGTATAATGGTCTGTTTCTCATTAAGGGCTGCCCTAGGATTTCTTCTCTGTGAGACATTCTTCAACTGGAAGAAGTTGGGTGGGATAAAATTACAGTCTGGGATGGGGGCTGCAATGAAATTGAGTGAACGTACAGTATTATTTAAGGAAAAAAGTAATAAAAGGGGCAAGTGGAGGTGACACTGGTAATAAGAATGAAAAGGCCAGGAGGTTGAGGCTAACTTGGAAATAAAGGATCCTGTTTGAAAATGTGAACCATACTTTATTTTTTTCTTAGCTGCAGTTTTACTTTATAAACTGAGCTATGGTATGGAATGCCATTCATTATCTGAAGAAATTGATCTAAATTATCAAGCTGGCAAAGCATGTGAAGGATGGTGTCACGAAAGGCACCCAATACCAGAACAGTTGCCAGACACCTTTATCTCGGCTCGGCTTCACCAGTTACGTGACCGCCTTTGGCCTTGGGAGGAGCCCTCGGCTTACTCAGATGCCACCTGGACTTAACGAGAGGTGTAAAGCAAAGGTTCTGGCTAGCATAGGGGCACGATCGTCTCACCAAGGAATCGGGTCGAAGAATACCACCAATCGGAGTAGGCAGGCCGGAACAGCACAAGCTGCGTAGAATAGTCAGACAGACTAGGATCAGGATTGGAGAGTGTAGAGTAGTCAGGGGACAGGCAAAAGGTCAGGATTCCAGAGGACAGAAATAATCAGACAAGCCAAAGGTCAGGGTTGGAGAGTAGCAGGATAGTCAGGCAAAGCAAGGGTCAAATACCAGTAATCAATCAGGAATAATATAGAAAACACACCCAGGAACTAACTAATTGAACCTAACAACGGGCAATGCTCTGAATACTAAGATCCCTTTAAATACAGTTTGAATTTCGCGCCAATGCGCGTGACGTCATCACGCCGGCGTGCATGCGCCTATAAAAGGCGGCGTGCACTAGGGAACCGGCACTGAAGGAGAGTGGATGCACGCGGCGAGCGTCCCCGCCAAAGGCACGGCGGGCGCTCCCGCGTGCTCGGGGGCCAGCCACTAGACTGCGCTTACAGATGGCCTTTAAAATAATAGTTTTCCATTTACCCGTCCTCAACCCCCAGCATCCAATTCGGTGCACCGGCGTCTAATTCATTAATTGCGAGCTAGACTCGATTGCCCAGTTCGGGACTGTCCACGGCCCTGTGGTTGGGGACCCCTGGTATAAAGAACAACCATACATAATATTTTCCTTCATTGAGTATCTGCCTTTGTCCATATGGAACAGTCGCTTTGCTGTCCTTCATGACATGAGAAATCAGCTAACCCTTCACCTTGTAGCCTACTACCATGCATAAATCCTCTTGTTATCTAATTAAAAGGGATTTCTGTTAGAAATGATGTAACAATGGCCTCACTATTTACTCACAATTACAACCTTAAACATTGTGAAGGATATATTTCATAGTCCAAACTCTGGAGATAGCTATTGTGTTCTTCTATTCTACACTCAAACTTTGCAATTTCCCCAACCACCACACCTTGTATAATCTCTTTGAATATACTGTATATCATTACAAAAGATGTACATACTGTATACATATAGTTGTGGTGTTTATACAAATGGCCTGCAGGTGGCATTGTGCATACATAGTACTTTCTGTACAGCTTGAAAGTGAAAGTAAGACTTTCTGCGGTTATGTAATGGTTGCATGACCTGCTAATAAAGCACTGTTATACTCTCCTCATCTTCGGCTACTAAACACAACAAAACTAATGAAGAAGAGGTTTAATGAACTTTTTTAATGTTCTACAAGAGACAGAAAATAGATGCATATAACAGACCAAAACCTAATGTATATACATCCAGTATTTTCTCACACTGGATAACCAAGATGCCCCAGGCCAAGAAGGTGTGAAGTGTTCTAATGTCAGATTGCTCTTTTGTGAAGCAATCTACCATAACACTAACAAGGAGAGGCAGGTAGCGAACATGATTTCAGCTTTGCATTTATGATTAATCCTTAGCTTCCTTCCCTGTTGCTACATGTTGCTTGATCATTGTGTGCCCTATTGCAAGAGCTGTAAACATTTTGTGTTGCTATGGAGCCCAATTGTGAACCAGATTCACACTGTAGTCAGGATCAGCCTATTGGGATGAGGGTCACTTTTGTGTGGGTGGTTTAGGATTAATTGTCTCCTGTGCTGATGAATCTTAAAAACTAGATGCACCAAAGAGGATCGAATATAAGTTCAAGGGGTTAAGAGAATACCGTTTGTTAATGTTTGCTACTGATTTGCAGGATTTTCCATTACACAATGTCATGCACCACCTTTCATTTATATGGATACGTAGTAGTAAAACCAGCAAATGACTCCTTCACTTTAGCAAGAAAATGATAGCATATAGACAATGGCATTTGTACTATAAATATCTGGTCCGGCACTGGACTTAATAGGGCTGTGGAAAGGTTCTACTGATGATGGCTCAGCACTGGGCCCTCACATGATAAGATCACTGGCCTTGGATCCAAACTGTCTTATAATTCATTTGGCACACTCCAAGTAATTTCAAGGCTTTCAAGGCAGCACCATCTGAACACCATGTTCTTGTTATTGTTATGTGTGAATAGACATTAATCTTACCATTCCTGATTTGGGCTACTACTTTGTTATAGCGGGGAGGGAGTTCTGCAAGTTCTTAATAAAAATGCAGCTTGAATTTGATTAGCTGTGAAAATTGATGACTTGGTCTCCAATTTCAAGAACAGCTGGAAGGTAAGAAGTTGGATATCAGTTAAAAAAACACCTAGGTTCTTCCCTCTTATTCAAGGGGACCAGGAATGATGGCCTTTCTAAACTTCAACAGGAACAATAAAAGGACTCTGAAAAGCTATTACTATTATTACTTTTTATCACATGGTGTGATGTTGCAAATCATGTCAACAATGGCCACCCACACTGGTGCAGAATAATGAATGACATCTTTATATTTAATAGGTTATGTCAGTTAATGTGAAAAGGGTCCTAAATCTTCTGATCACCTGATCTTCATACTCGGGAGTTTGGTATAATTTGTCAAACATCATGCTGGATTGACAAAAATGTGGCCTTGGTCCTTCATAAGAGAAATAGCTGAACATAAAAAATAAGTCTTCAGTTCAAGGTCAAACTGGGGTGGGGGGGGGGGGGGGGGGGGGGGGGGGGGGTCCCCTGACAATACTCACAGCTGTGAAAAGCCCTTAATTTACTCTTCTTCAGCTTAGTCTCCCAGTATAAGTGAAAACAAATACATTTGTCAGAGATCCATGAATCAAAAGAGATGTAGACACATGGATCTAATTTCCTGTGCATCTATATTTTCTGCTATTTAAAGAGTGTAGGTTCCCTTCAGTTTAATTAAAGGGCAACAAAAATCAAATCCCATTTGTACTTTCTTTAATGAAAAAGAAAGCTATCTCCAATATACTTTCATTAAAAATGTCTGTTTTTATACTAAACTGTATGCAGTGAAATTCCCCCTTCTATGTACTTGCTGAAACAGCTGTGGATATGAAACTTCAGACGGTCCCTAACTGCTCTGCAGGCAAATGATCATACTTTCAAATGGCAGGGGGGAGCCCCACCTTACTTCCCAGAACTCGAGCAGCTTTGTTTGTTTCCCTGAAAAGCAGTCGGCGACTGTGTAGAGATTTGTATCCACAGAACCAATGCAGTCTGTATATTCTGAATTCTTTGGTAGATATTTGATTTGTGCTATTTTTATCATTTATGACGATCCCTAAGCTAAACCGCCCAAATGAAGCCCAGACCACACTTGAAATGTGTACAATATACTCATAATACACTATCCTTAATTATGTGCTTATTGGTGGTGCTTTGTGATATCAGGAGTTATGATTGATGCTAAGGGGCAGTTAGGATTTTTTTTATGGTCAAAACTGTCAAATTCAACTAGGGAGTTATCCAAACTCAGTTTAAAATTTTAATTAGATTTTCGACTATTGGCCACCTAAAACCTGCCAAATTGCTGTTTAAGTCAGTCGGAGAGGTCTAGGGATCAATTTGGAGATGTTTGCAGCCTTCTTGACAGAGAAAAACCTTGAATCGAGTTTGATTGAATTCAAATCTAATTAGATTTGAATTTTAGGGTAATTTAAATTTGTTTGAGTATAAAAAATTCTATTTTATCAATGCATTTTGACCAGTTGAAGGCGATGTGTTTTTATATGGTCATGAAACTCCTTCACTTTCACTTGATAAACTGTGAGATTTCTCACTGAATTGAATCTGGTCCAATGCAGGATATACATAAAATGGCACAGCTTAAAGGGCAAGGAAAGGCAAAGAAATAAAATCCCATTTTTACTTTCTTTAATGAAAAACAAATCTATCTCCAATATACTTTAATTTTAAAATGTGTACCGTTTTTATAAGAGACCTGACTGTATGCAGTGAAATTCTCCCTTCATTTAGTGCTGTGGATAGGAATTGTAAGACGGTCTCTAACTTCTGGCAGGGAAACAATCATACATGTAAACAGCAGGGGAGCCCCTGCCTTACTTACCAGCAATGCAGAACTCAAGCAGCTTTGTTTT
>CM044436.1:11380800-11397534 GCA_024363595.1 Xenopus borealis | reverse complement strand
ATATTGTGTACAAGATCATTACACAACTCACCTCCCTTTTGCTCTACTTGGTAGTCTGGCATGTCCTTCTGGGCTCTGCCACATCTGAGGCTTTGTATGCTGGTTGAGACTTGCGCTGCTGTGTGCGATGCTGTGATGTGCTCTGCGCCGATTTCGGAGCAATCTGCCCCGAATTGGGTCCTTCCCTTGCTGCTTCGTTCTCCCTGCCATCCCGCGTAGTATGGCCTCTGTCTGGCGGTACATCCTCTGATAAAAAACCACGGCCACCTCGAGACTTGCTTCGTGGTTGCTCTTCGTTGGAGCTGAGCGACGTTGATGAGAGACGCCATCCAGGAAACCTCCGCCTCTGGGTCCTAGCGCTTTCTCTCGCGGCCGCCCACGTGTATACCTGATCCGCCTCGTAATCCTGGGAGTCACGCTTGTATTTCTGCAGCTTCTTTTGGAGAAGGTCAGCCCGAAATTGTGATAAACTTGCACAGGTTTCTGCACGATCAGCTTCAAATTCAATTGTTGTAAGTTTTAACTTTAACTCGCTCACAGCTGCTGCTGATTCTTGTTGTGTAGCTTGTATATCTGTTTTCAATCTTTGGATAGTTAGTAACATCAGATCAATTGAACAACGATTCAATATTGCATGCCATTTATTCATGAATTCCTTATCTTGTCTATGAAACAATGGTGTTAACGGGCATCGTAATCCCCTGGGAATTCTGGAAATCTTCACATACTCAGCCAATGTGCTTTGATGTAAAGTAAGACTAATTTCTTTCTTAGACAGCGTTTCACACTTGGTCTTTAAATCTTTAAGTGAGATTACACAGGCTTGTTGTATCTCAGTAAATGTATATTACACACACCATGTCTGGATTTTTAGTCTGCGCACTTATCATTTAGTATTTAACCAATGGATGCTCATGTAATTAATTTACAGTGAAATTTATTTATAATATATTGTGAATCACAAATATTCATTACATTTGAAATATTCCATTACAAATATGAATTTGTCTCAATAATTGACCGCATTGTCACAATGTATATTTTACAAATAAATGAATTATGTCATAGCTATCAGTCTATTTCTGCACACATCCTAATCCTTATGAATTTATTTATAGAAAGAAAGTTGAAGAATTTCTTCCATTCCTAACATCCCCCCACAAGTTCAAGTATTCTTCTCCTGAATTGCCTTGACGTTTTACCTACATAAACAATAGAAATATCACATATTTTTCAGTACAAGCAATATAACAGATTAAACCTGGGGTAAAGGGAGGGGATATTCTAACTAGATTACATAAATGTGTAGTTTATTGGATTTTTTTTACATAAAATGGGCATGGTAATTAGGGGGTGTGGCCACTAAAAAGGGTCATGGTCAGAAAATGTGCTGCTCTGCATGAGGCAAGTCTTTTTGTCCCTCTTTCCATTTCTAAAATGTTGGGAGGTATGTTTTTGGTTTAGGTTTAAGTTTTGCTTGAGCTCCTCTTGGTTTAAAACAAGTTTACAGATATAGGAAAACATTGGTGTAGAAGCCATTACAACAGTGTGCTTGAATATCAAGGACAGCAAATAGATGTTCATCCAAAATCTTACCCTAACTTTCTTACCCTCTCCTAACCTTCCTCAAACAGTATGCTTATGCTGGGCTTCCAGGTAAGTGTAGAAGAGAAAATAACCTTTCTCCTGAAAGTTTACCCAAATAGGACATTAAGCTAAGCCCTCATATACACCTAAGGGTCCCAGTCCTTCAGCTTGGGAAATGTGTGTATTCTTTTATCCATTAAAAATCCCAGAAAATTGTTACAGGGGATCTCAATTCAAATTTGGTAAGGTCTGGGACCCCTGGAATGATCAGAATATATACCAAACGGTTATTTATGATAACCAATGCGAAACACTACATTTCCATTCCCTAAGGTAGGGGAAACTCTAGCAGGGAAATGGACTATATATATATATATAGAAGTACAAGTTGCACTTGGTATTTACTCAATTATATGTGTGACCTGAAAACTGTATATTCCTTTTTGTTTTGTTGTTTTAATTGTTGGTTTTTGTTATTAATATCATTTTGTTTGTTTTCAAAATAAAAAATTTACCTCTATCCCAGAAAATTGTACTTGATAAGAAGGTGGTCATTTTCACTAAAGAAGAGGAAGAAATGTAACAATATAATATATAGTAAATAATGCATAGTATTTGTACGTGGCAGCTAAGAAACCAGCACAGTTAACATTAGAATGTAATAATCAGCCATGTAGCATCAGCTTATTTTCGGCTTGATGATTTCAGAAAACCCCTAAACTTAAGCTGGTCGTAGCCACAAACATCCGCTCATTTGGCGACATCACAGATCTTTCCCCGATATGCCACTAACACGGCAGGGCTATATCGGGGGTAATCCAATTGTTCCCCCATATGGTTGAACGATCATATTACGATGACGCCAAGGGGCTCCGACAGGTCGGAAGAAAATCAAACCTTCCCAATCGATATCGTGGCCAGATATTGATCGGGAAGACCCGTTGGAAGCCCCCATACACGGGCAGAAAAGCCATCAAATTTGTCTAAACGACCGATATCGGCAGCTTTATGTATGGCCACTTTTAGTTGTCCAACAGTCGCTCAAAGCCCACTGATCATGTGTGTTTGTCACAGACACTCCTAACAAAATCCAAAATCGGAAACTTCTGTCACAACTTTAAAGGCCTGAATCTTCTAAATAAATGCTAAAGATTTAGGCTGATTCTGGATACAAAATATGGCAATTCTAGAAATATTCGTTTTTAGGGTTTAGTTCTCCTTTAAGTCCCGTGAACAAACAAATTAAAACGGTCAAGGGTTGGGTTTAGCACTGGCCACTTGATGTTGCTTTTACACTATTTACCTAATTCATGTAACATTGTGAATATGTTTTTACTCTGCATTAACGCTCGTTTATATTTGTTTCCTTAAAAGCCCACTTTCTTAGTCATAAATGTCATTAACACCTGTTTATGCCAAAATTGGCACATACAAACTACGTGGAGGCCAAGAATTCTTGGAGAGAGCATTTGAAATCACATATTAAGAAAATGCCAAAAAGTAACTGGTAAATTTCACAATGAGTAATCTTTGGCAATGCGTATAGAATCCCTACCAATGCTCAGAGAACATATAAATAGAAGGAGTATGGAAAATGTTATATTTTTTCATGCACATTTGACAACTGCAAAGGACAGAGAATGACATGGCGGCCCCCTCACCTGCATTATCATTTCTCAAGCTCTCGAATATTATACTTCACTTCTTTTCAACAGCCAGATGTGAAAGATCTTTAAAATCCTTGAGCATTCTCAAAACTATTTATCATTTTTGGACAGAAATATCTAAGAAAGATGCAATCATATGTTGACAGTTCTGAAGTGGCTGTGCCTAAATGGGCTATTCTGCTGAGAGAAATATGCTTTGAAGTCATGAAAAATACTCCATTAACATCGAGTATCGCAGCTGTGTCCAAAGGACTTACTGAATGCAATAACTGGCAATTTCTCTCAAAGTCACATTACAGTCACATCTTTCTCTCAGTCTTCATTAATGACTTTATTTCCTTCCTGGAACTCTGGGAAAATCTTTGAAGCTGATTTATAAAGTTTATAATGGAAAATATGTAACCTCCGTTCCAGGGAAATCTGTTTACTCCCTAATCTATCTGAGATCTCCCACTTGCAAGGCAAAGATCTGGCTGCCAAGCCTTGTCATATTATGTGTCTGGTCTTGATTATGCCTGATTATTCCCCCAGCTATAGTTACATAGTAAGTTAGTTTGAAAAAAGACCCACCAGTTAGAAAAATTTGAAACCTTGGGGGGGGGAAATGTCTTCCAGAATCCCTGGAGGGTTGAGCCAGGAACTAGAAACGGCACGGCCATGACAGGGCTAGGAATGAGTAGGGTTTCCACCTATTCTTAAAAAAAATACCGGCCTTCCTATACTGTATATTTATCTTTCTTCTCCTATTAATAACATTGGGGTCAGCCATCAAAAATACCGGCCAGGTGGCAACCCTAGAAATGAGGGAACCGGTAGAGGAGATTAAGGATTATGGGGGCTGTAGTTCCTGGGTTACTTTTGGGGTGGGTGGAGACTAGGTTTGCCACTAGGGTTGCCACCTTTTCCTGTGGCTGAACCCTGGACATGGGGGCAGGCCCATAACTTTAGTGGGCGGGCCCGTGACGTCATGGGGCAGAGCTATGACGACGCGATCACCGATTGGCCGATCGCTGCGTCAATCAAGCTAATCCCGCCCAGTTTTCCTTATTTGGAAAACCGGGCAGGAAATATTGACCCGGTCAGCCCTTCAAAATACCGGGCTGTCCGTGTCAAAACCGGACAGGTGGCAACCCTAGTTGTTGATATTTATCTTTTTTTCATATTAATATGACAATCCTAGTGGAGACAAGAGGGGTCAAAAGAGGAAGGAAGTGACGGGAGCATGCTCTTTTACCTTGAACAGCTCCTGCCCTTCCCAGAATAAAGGAGTAGTTGGGTAAGGGGGAAATGGTAGAGTTAGTATAATGTCACAGTGGAAGGGACTCCCCTAAGGGGGGAGCCGGTGAGAGTGGTAAGTTTAGGTCGGGCCTAGGGTGGTAGAAATTCAGGGGCAGCATGCCCAGCCGCATTAAGGTTAGTTGCGTATGCGCATTTACACATATTTAAGATATGCAAATATACATGCACATCGCGATGGGGAGGGGAAGTGTAAGGAAGGGGAGAGAGATTCGGAGGGGGAAGCGGAAGGGGAGGGGGATACGGACAAGGAGAGGTAGGGGGAGAGAAAGACATGGGGGGAAGCGAAAGGAGAAACAGACAAGTTAAGGAAGGGGAGAGAGATGGCTTCACAAACATGTTGATTGATTGTTAAAGGCAATGTCAGTCCCAAAAATTATTTTTCCCTAATAAAATAAAATAATTCTAACTTTGCAATACACATTTTTTACATATTTTCTATTGTTTTTAGTTATGTATATATGTATTGCTATTGAAATCAGTGTCTGTCCCTCTCTTTTCTCTGCCCTGATGGATCAGACTGTTCATACAATGTAAAGCTGGCCATAGACGCAAAGATCCGATCGAGGATTTGTACGATTTTCGGACCATGCGTGGAGAGTCAACATTTTTCATCTCACGGAGATCGGTCGTTTGGACAATCGGTCGGCTGACGATAATATTTCTGTATTTATTGCTGATCTGATGATATCACTGTGAGCTTCCCATTAGAATTTGTCAGGCATCCTTTTGCATAATTGCTGTTTTGTTCTCTTTGCTGCTTTATATTAGCTGAATGGTTAATGGCAGGTCGGTAAAGGGACCCGACTGTTCGCTAGTCCGATATTCTGCTCGTCCATGGCCAGTTTAAGACAAGGCAGCTGATTAACAGACCTGTCTTTGCTTCTGGGGAACTGAGACTTTTTATTTAGTAAACCGAGACTTTTAATGAGTAAAAACCAGGAGTTAAAGGGATACTGTCAAGGGAAATTTTTTTTCTTCAAAATGCATCAGTTAATAGTGCTGTTCCAGAGGGATTCTGCATTGAAATCCATTTCTCAAAAGAGCAAACAGATTTTTTTATATTTCATTTTGAAATCTGACATGGAGCTAGACATATTGTCAATTTCCCAGCTGTCCTAAGTCATGTGTCTTGTGCTCTGATAAACTTCAATTACTCTTTACTGCTGTACTGCAAGTTGGAGTGATATCCCACCCTCCCTTTTCCCCAACCAGTAGCCTAACAACAGAACAATGGGAAGGTAACCAGATAACAGCTCCCTAAAGCTAGCCATAGACGTAACAATTACAATCTTTCTCGGAAAAGATCTTTCCAAGAAAGATCATTCATTTCAACACACACACGTGTAGAGCTGAATTGGCAAATATACAGGTAGAAACAATAGAGTTCTACTTATATCTGACGATTCAGCACTAACAATGGCCGATGTTCAGGGAGCTTTCAAAGGCATCCGATCAAAAATTTCCGTCCTGCCCGATCAACCAGCCGACCGATATCTTAATCTTCTGATGATATCGGTCGGCTCATTTCCCACCATACACACACCGAATATGGTACGAAAATTTGTTTCATACGATATTATCTGTGCGTCTATGGCCACCTTAACACAAGCTGCCTAGTAGATCTAAGAACAGCACTCAATAGTAAAAACCCATGTCCCACTATGTACTATTCAGTTACATTGAGAAGGAAAAACAACAGCCTGCCAGAAAGCAGTTCCCTCCTAAAGTGCTGGCACAAGTCACATGAGCGGGGCAGCTGAGAAATTGACAATATGTCTAGCCCCATGTCAGATTTCAAAACTGAATATAAAAAAATCTGTTTAGATTTGTTTCAAAAGTCACGGTGAAGAATCGCCACACGTGTAGAGAAATGGATTTCAGTGCAGAAGTCTACTGGCGCAGCACTATTAACTGATGCGTTTTGAAAAAAACATGTTTTCCCATGACAGTATCCCTTTAAAGAAATAATGCTTTCAATAGAAGGCAAATTAGGCGAATCTCAATTTGCAGGCCTAGAATCCACTCCTCAGCAGCTGCTTTTGTTGCTGCACCTGGAAACAAAATCCTCTGCTTCTGGCTGCACCAGAACAGAGATAGATTATTAGTTAATGTATGCAGGTATGGGACCTGTTGTCCAAAATGCTTGGGACCTGGGGTTTTCTGGAATTTGGATCTTCATACCTTAAATCTAGTAGAAAATCTTGTAGACATGAAAAAAACGCAAAAGGCTGGTTTTGCGTCCGATAAGGTTTGTTTATATATTAGCTGGGATCAAGTACAAGGTATTGTTTTATCAATACAGAGAAAATGGGAATAATTTTTAAAAAGTTGGATTACTTGATTGTAGTGGAGTCTATCGGAGAAAGCCTTTCCGTAATTCAGAGCTTTCTGAATATGAATCCCATACCTGTACTGTAAGATTCCTAGAATCAGAAATGTATATATATATATATATATATATATATATATACTGTTTGTATTTGTCTGGTCCCCTGCTTCGGACACTAACTTTATGGAATCAGTTGAAGTCTGTAAAGCAGATGTCCACCATTGTCCTTTAAGAGACACTAATAAAGTATTCCCAGAATCCTTTCTGCTTTGTCTGATACTCATTACCATGTAGTTTGTGTGCTTGGCACTAGAGAGGTTAAATAACTTCCTTAAAGGGCACCAATCATACTTAAAATGATTTACTAAGTAAATGCAATATGTGAAAGTTCAAGAAATACGATTTTTAAAACAGAATTGTTTGTATAATGTAAATGATCAGCTAACTATACCTTCTGCTAAATCTCCCCTATCTCCACTGGAGTTCTAGCTGAGGCAGACATCTTGGATTTCACTGACTCCTCCTACCTATATCTTCACAGCCAACTGTAGTTCTGAAATCTCGCACATGCTCAGTTGAAATTCCTTGCTTGCCTAATAAACCTTCTAAGCTATTTTGAAATCTGCCAAATTTCTGTTAGTGCTGCCACCTTGTGGAAGTTGCTGTGTGCCCTTCTCTTGATACATCTAGAGCAGTGATCCTCAAACTTGGCCCTCCAGCTGTTAAGGAACTACAAGTCCCACAATGCAATGAAGGAGTCTGACAGCCACAGTCAGGCAAATGCATTGTGGGACTTGTAGTTCCTTAACAGCTGGAGGGCCAAGTTTGAGGATCACTGTTCTAGAGTTTACTAAAGCTAGGCATTCTGGGTAGAATACTCAGAGAGTGCTACACTCTGAGCATGCTCGTGAACTCATTTGCATGTTGCAGTCAGTGACAAAGTATGGGATTTTTTAAAAACTGCTGTTTTTTTTTTTTTCAAAAAACTGTACAGTAGTTTGATTAAACATGTTTAGGTTGTACTGGTCACGTTGTTAATATGTGTTTGATTTTGGCTATGATTGGTGCACTTTAAGCAGTGACATAACGAATTACAGGTATTGGACCTATTATCCAGAATGCTCAGGACCTGGGGTTTGCCAGATAACTGAGCTTTCCATAATTTGGATCTTCATACCTTAAGTCTACTAGAAAATCATATAAACATTAAATAAACCCAACAGGCTGGTTTTGCTTCCAATAAGGATTAATTATATCTTAGTATAGCTACTGTTTTATTATTACAGAGAAAAAGGAAATCATTTTTAAAAATAATTTATTATTTCGATAAAATGGAGATTGTGGGAGAGGGCCCTTCTGTAATTCAGAGCTTTCTGGATAACAGGTTTCCTGATAACGTATCTCAAACCTGTACTTAACTGCAGCAATATAATTACTGGGGATATATATATATATATATATATATAATGGTGAGTGTTTGGTACACAATTTTGCACACATATTAATTAAAATCGTGTATTGTGAACGTGTATTATTTGGCAAGAGATCCTCTATTGTGCAGTCGCCTTTACTAGTACAGTAATTTTAGTAATGTTGTTCTACCCTCCTGACAGCTAAAGTCTCCCTCCAAGTTATGGGCGAATCTATCCCGTTCCGCTTTGCCGAAAAATTTGCGAATCGCCAGTGAAAAGAGTCGCCTCACGTTTTTTGACGTGCGTTTCGTTTTTTTTTTACGCCAGCGAATTTTTCGGCAGGCGAATATTCGCTGGCGTTTCACGAATTTATTCAACGGCGGCAAATTGCGGGAATTCGCTGCAAATTCGCCTGGCGAATAAATTCGCCCATCACTAGTCCCTCCAAATGTCCACTATGTGCTCATGTGGAAACAGACATATTTGTCTTTCTCCAGATATTTATTCAGTTGAACTGAATAAATCATACCAGTTTCTTCCACTGTATTGGTTAGTGAAGAAGGGGGAAAAAAACTGCATTCATTTTAATTTGCAGATATATAGATCATAGTTCAACTCTGTCATTATTTTAGCAGCTTGTTCTGAGTCAGAGCTGCACATCTGTAACTATAATGCGAAAATATTCTCCCTGACCCAATACCCTTTGGGATAGATTTTATTGAAAACAAATTGACTTTGCTGCCCTCTGCAGGATGCATATGGTCCTGTAGCCAGACGCATTCAATAAACATCTATTCATTTAAACAATTAGGTATAGAATTTCTAATAGCACAGACTGGAGCTTTGCAACGTCCCTGTTTTTGCACATAATTGCTTTATCTCTCTGGTTGATTAGTTATAGAAAGAAAACAGAATCAAGGCTTTGTGCATTCATAGTTACCTAAAGTAAAAAATGATAAGACTAAGGGGCAGATTTACTAAGGGTCGAATTTCGAAGGCCAAAGAAATTCGACCAAGGAATAGTGGGGGAATAGTGGGGAATTAAAAAAATTCAAATTAAAAATTTTTTGCGCAATTCGATCGATCGAATGATCGAATAGGGAAATTCGATCGAATCAGATTTTCGAACGATTTTTAAACAATCGATCAAATTTTTCTTATTCTATGTTAGGGAATGATCCCCATTTCGGTAGGTTTAATCTGGCGAAGTAGGTGATGGAATTTAAATTTAAAGGGGAAGTATTCAACCATCAAATTTTCGAATGTTCGAATAAAATTAAATTTGAATATTCGAATCAGTCGAATTTGGTCAAATTTGCCTAATTTGCATATTCAAAATTTGAATTCGAATCTTTTTGAAAGTTCAATCGAATATTTAAATCCGTCATGTGAATTAATGTGAATTTAGTAAATCTGCCCCGAAGTGGTCGATCATTGATCCCCAACAGTGGCCCTTGAAAAACATGACGCTCACCAACCATTTGGATGTTGCTCCCAGTGGCCTCAAAGCAGGTGACTTATTTTTGAATTGCTGCATTGGAGGCAGATTTTGGTTGCAGTCTTCCAAATAGCGCCTCATTTAGATTGTCAGTCTACATAGAGGCTGCCAAATAGTCAATCACAGGCACCCCCATAGACATTTTCATGGTTGTGTTGCTCCTGGACTCTTTTTACAATTGAATGTGGCTCACAGGTAAAAAAAAAAAGATTGGGGACCACTGTTGTAGAGCAAGAACATATGAGTAGTTTTGCTTCGCGGAATTTGTTCGTTAATTTCTCGGGGGAAAAAATAGCAAAATTGGAAATTTCACAAAAAAATCGTGAAATGTTACCGTTTTCACAAAAATTTGTGAAAATTTAACCATTTTCAAGAAAAATTTGTGAAATTCGAACTACTTCACTTTGTGAATTTTGAACTATTTCGCTAAATTTGTGAAATTCAAACATTTTCACTATAAATTTGTGAATTTTGAACGTTTTCACTATAAATTTGTGAATTTCGTACGTTTTCACTATAGATTCGTGAATTTATAACGATTTCACAAAAAATGCGTGAATTTCGAACTATTTCACGGAAAATTCGTGAAAATAGGAAATTGATGCCGGCGAATTTTCCCTTGCGAATTTTCACAGCCATTTTGAGAATTTATTTGCCGGCGGTGAATCGCTGGAATTCGCCGCAAATTCGAGTTAGGCCATCACTACATCTGAGGAGCCAAGGTAAAGAAGAACTTAGAAGCAGAGATTGAACCACTGACAACCACACTCAGTACACAATAGTCCTTTAGTCGGCACGATCCGACTCGCTGAGCAGAAATGCAGGCGTCACATCGGATGCAACGGAAATAAGGTAAGTAATAGCATTGTTGGGTGGTGTCGCAGTTTGATCTGACGTGATGTGACGCAGACGCAATCGTGTCGCATCGGATCAACGCTGCAACTTCGTCTAACATTTCCATCTCTTACCTTATTTCCATCACATCCAAAGTGACGCCTGCAGTTTTTGCGCAGCATGTCGGATCGTGCTGAAATCTACCGTGGAGTTCAGCCCAAACAACCAGGAGTTAAGAAGATGTTGCTTTCAATAGCAATTGTCTTTACACGCAACTTTAAGGCTAGCGCCACATTAGACAAATCTCGCTTTGCAGGCTGAGAATCCGCTCCTCTGCACAGCACACAATCCTTTAGTCAGTTTACTATCCACGTATTAACAACGCTACTAAAACCTTAGTTAGAAAGCAGTCGTTGTTGTGACATTGAAATAAAAGCTTTGGCAAAATTAAAATAGATCCCATTTTCCGCAACATGCTACACATCTACTGTCTGCAGGACCTGATTGGCAATCTGTAGGATCTGGGAGCAATTGCGCTCTCTGCACTAGAAGAGACAAATTTCCGGGTTGAAAACTGGAAATTCGGTTCTTAAAGTTACCAGGAGGAGCATTTTTGCTGCCCCTGGCGACCAGGGGGCACTACCGCCTGAGGCAACTGCCTCAACTTGCCCCATTGGCTGAGTGCCCTTGGGCTTATTTTGAATTGCAGTACAGACCTGTGTCCAATTCCTAATTTACCGTCTTAGTTCATCATAAAAAGTAATTCAGTTTGACATGATCTGTCCTTCATAAATCCATTCTAGATATTATTATGTCCAAAACTAGTGATGGGCGAATCTACCTAGTTTCGTTTCGCCGAATTGGCGAAAAAATTTGCGGCACTTTTTTGACGCGTTGCATCGTTTTCGATGTGCGTCACGTCATTTTTGTCGCATAAAAAACGACACGCGTCTCGTTTTTTTGGGTGAATTTTCACTGGCATTTCGCAAATTTATTCGCCAGAGGCGAATCGCGGTCATTCGACGCGAATCCGCCCCTGGCGAATAAATTCGCCCATCACTATCCAAAACATAATCGTGAATGTGATTCTTTAAAGTAAACCTTTAAAATATGTGAACGTAAAATTGATGAGGGGGCTATTCTAAGCAGTTTTGCACTGTATATTTAATATTTATTTTCTTTTAATTCCAAGTTATTAAGGGACCCATGTACTGTTAATATGAATGAATTTTTTTACAACAGCTCCACCTGCTGGTCAGTTTCCCGCCAGTCTGACGACCAAGTAGTCAAGGAAGTTGCCAGGAGAAAGAAAGAAGCGGCTGCTCTGATGTTCTTCTGAATTGGAATAAAATTAGAAACCTTTCTCACGTTTCCTAAGCAGTTGGATAACTCTGCTTTAGAGTGTTTGAATAAGTTCAGTATAAATAATATGGCATTTCTAGCCCTATTCATTTTGAGTCTTTAGTTGTCCTGTAAGTAATAATATTAGTATCATATCCTGTGTCAAATATTGACTTGATTGAGCTGAGCTTTTTATGCCCCTATCAAATGGGTCTTTATACTCTGACTCCTCGGAATGAAGCACATTTGCTGAATATTTTATGGAGCCACACTCTAAACCTGAATTCTTTCTATTTTCTTGAAAAAGAGCTTCTGTCCCCTCTGACTTGTATTTTACAAAGTCTTCTTTCCTATTAGCTTCCCTGTCATGATGACCGAATTGGATGGGACTTGTGACCCATAATTATGAGTTAAAATCTGTCTGTGGATCTCTAGATGTTGCAGGACAAGGAGTTTGTATGTTCTCCCAGTGCTTGTGTGGATTGCCCACCAAAACATAGAGCAGATGAATTGACTCCTGATTAGATGGACTATAGTGTGTGAATTTGATAGAAGCTCCACTAAAGTATACGAGAGACTGAAAAACTGCAGTAGAGAACATGCCTTGTGTGCCATAGGCCTTATAAACTACTTCCTTTGGTTGCCATCATTCCCCTTATATTCTACATGCTCCATCCATTTCAGCCTCAGGGGTGACACCATGAAAGCTGAACATTTTAAAGTATCCATTTAAAAGAATGTCAGAACTTCGTCCACAGGTTAGGGCAAGAACCAAACATCCCAATGAAGAAAGATTCCATGACCCAATCTTTTTGCTGTTAACCCCATACTTTAAGAGTGGAATGAGCACATGAGCATTAAACTGAAGCTTCCATGGGACAGAAGAGGAACAGCCACTTGCTAATTGTTAAGATTTTAAAGACAGATCTGTTTTTTTGATGGGTAGGCTCTGAGAGGGCCTTCGCTCTTGGCTTTCAGCAGTATTAGGGACCGTTTGGAGAAAAAAAACAGAGATGGAACAAAGCGCACATTACAGAGCAAAACAATTGTTAGATTTTTTTTAACATACATTTAAGGATGTAAATCCTGCTGGCTTCCAGCTGTTGTTGTACTGCAACTCCCACAATCCTGCACATATGGGTTGTTTTAATTCATAAAGCAGCAACAAATTTCAGAGCACAATACAGAGATTATATAACATTTACATCATTCCCAGTCCCAGCCTAAAATTTAAGGTATCTATCACAAGGTATCTATCACCACGTAACATACAGATTTCTTGCAGACATTGCCCGCAGCTGTAATAGAAAATTAGACCTTAACTGAAGGGGCAATACGTTGAATATTCTTGATTTTTGCAATTCCTTCCAAGTTACAGGTCTTAGCCTCAGGGGTGATCCTGAATCCATTGCCTCTCTGACTCTCCTCCTAACACCCACCTTTTGGGCACTGGAGGGGGCCCATCAAACCAAGAGCAAGGCATGTAATATTCCAGGAGGTCTCAAGGAACCTCATGCTAACTTCTAAGGAACTAAAGATCTTTGCACTGGAGGACTTCAGCGTCGACAAGTTCACCATTAGGGGAAACCCTGTTCATGGCAGGGTTACAAGAAGAAATCCACTACGACCCAAAATAAATGTTTCTGCCCATCTACAATTTACTAAAGCCCATGTGGGTAAGTTAGAAATCTATTGGTAGAATGTTTTTTGGGCAGATGAGACCAAAAATAGAACTTTTTTTAGCTTGAAGCAATATGTTTGGCAAAAGGTATACGCTCCATTCCAAGAACCTTATCCCATATGTAAAACATAATGGTGGCAGCATCATGGTTTGGGCTTCCTTTGCTTTTTCTGGATAAGGAAGGCTTGCCAGAACTGATGAATTCTGATTTTTTTCAGCAAATTCTGCAGGAAAATATCAGGGCCTCCATCCAGTGTCGGACTGGCCCACCGGGATACCAGGAAAACTCCCGGTGGGCCAAGGTGTCAGTGGGCCCTCATGCTGCTAAACTTTTGGCCTATTTTATGGCCATTCCCTATTTATATGAGAACAAAAAGGCTAAATAGATGGAATAATTGATTATAGTATGTAAAGAAAACAAACTAGGATAATAGAGGTTGATTGAGGAGATGAAGAATATTAGCACTGACAGTGGGCCCCTGGTCTAAGGTTTTATGGTGGGCCCCTGGTGTCCCAGTCCGACACTGCCTCCATCTCCAGACTGAAACTCTAAACTCGCAAACCAATTGCCATGTGCTAGGGCCCAAATACACACACAGAATGACCACAACAGGTGCCACAGCTCTATTTGCAGTATAGATTAAGAGGGAGATGAAATGAAAGAAAGCAGGGTCCGATGGAAACACTGAGAAATCGTCCATGGAGTTCAGCCCTTAGAGTGACCTCTCTCTCTGTCTAGGACAGTGATCCCTAACCAGTAGCTCGCGAGCAACATGTTGCTCTCCAACCCCTTGGATGTTGCTCCCAGTGGCCTCAAAGCAGGTGCTTATTTTTGAATTACTGGCTTAGAGGCAAGTTTTGGTTGTATAAAAAACAGATGTCCTGCCAACCATTCTCTCCTGTAGGCTGCCAGTCCATATAGGGGCTACCAAAATGCTCTTATTTGACATCCACATGGACTTTTTCATGCTTGTGTTGCTCTCCAACTCTTTTTTAAATTTAAATGTGGCTCACGAGCAAAAAAAGGTAGGGGACCCCTGGTCTAGGAAGTGGAAAAGTAGGAAGCCAGGACAAGGTTTACATACGGGCTCTATGCTGGAATTTACTAGGGATTGCTTGTACCTGCCAATAAATTCAAAACATCTGAGTGTAGTTTACAGCACTAGGAATAGACACAGGAACCTCAAAACAGGTTAAGCCTTTCTCACTATCATGCCTAAATAGGTTCAAGCAGTGACCCTCAACCAACATGTTGCTCACCAACCCCTTGTATGTTGCTTCCAGTGGCCTTAAACCAGGTTCCTATTTTTTAATTCCAGGCTTGGATGCATATTTTGGTTGCATAAAAACCAGCTATACTGACAGAGACTCTTGAAAGATGCCAGTCCATAAAGGGGCTACCAAATGGTCTATCACAGCCCTTATTTTGCACCACCCTGGAACTTTTGTCATGCTTGTGTTGCTCCTCAAACCTTTTTGTATTTGAACATGGTTCATGGGTAGAAAAAAGGTTGGATATCCCTGAGTTAGAGGTAAGGCAAAAGGCTCCCATGCAACAGGCAACTGGTTTGAACCAAGCAGAGCCAAAGACATGAGAAATCATGTACCAAGGAATAGTTAAAGCAGGATCTTAATCCTATAGAAATGTTGTGGCAGAACCTGAAGCAGGCAGGTCATTAGGCCCACTAATACACATGGAATTGAAGATAATCTGTATGGATGATCAAGGGTGACACACCAGTTTTTTATATACTTGTGCCATACAAAATGCCTCTATAAATGAATTTATTAATTCAATACCCCCAATCAGGACCGGATTGGGGTATTGAACCTCGGCCTACTATGAATAATATATGAGTGTTGTTTTCGTAGGGACATCAGTAAATCAGTTTCACTATCCAATTTTCAAAGGTCTGGAAATATCAGCAATTATACAGCAATTATACATGTGAGCCTAACACTGAATCAGTGCCCCCAAATATGTATGATCATTGATCATTTCAAATACACAGTCCTACAGTTTGGGGATATAGTATAGGTCCTGGCCTGGGGGAGGCACAATAGACTCTTGGGGACAGTAAAGTATAGGGATCATATAAAATGCCAAAAGAAAGACATAGATGAAGCACTTACATATTCTGATACCTGTCAGTAGTTGGGACCTGGGGGAAAGGGGGATCCAGAATAACAATTTCCATGGCACCCTCCATTATGCCTGTGACCATGCTGGTATGAGAGAGAGAGAAGGGTGCATTTACATAATGTGGCACAAAATTTACAAGATGGCCTAGGTAAGTGAAGTTAGTCTAGCAAAAAATGTATTGGTGGTAAGTTAATACCTGTTATCATGGTTTCAGCCTTATTGCAGAGGCTGAAAGCAGGGAAACAGATTATTAGATGTGCTTATAGCATCACTGTTTTTACTAAAATAATTGGTTTTAGCAAACAAAATGCTCCAGGTGCCTGGAATTTCACATTGTTTATAGGAGCTATTGACTGTCAAGATAGGGAGCACCTTTGATACAATACCACTGATTACCAACAGATGGCAAAGTGTAGTTCTATTTCCCCAAACTCAACAGGCTAGCTTTTTCTTGAGTGAGCAAGTAAGAATGCTACCTAAATAGAGTGTTGTGATAAATGCATTGCAAACAATTGTCCAAGCAATATGATTCCTAGAAATATCTTAAAGCTATCTAAATAGTCTTTGTACACAGCTATATTTTACTAATATTAACATAAAACCTATAGCGTCATGCCGATCACCACCTGCCAACTTGTAGCAGCGATTAAAGGGGTTGACTATCTTCCAAACAGTTCAGTTGTATTAAGATTGTTCAGAAATAAAGAATTTTTCAGTTGCTTTCCATTTTTTATTTTTGACCCTTTTTCCAAAATTGAAGTTTAAAGTCGAATGTTAGTGTCTCTGGTGTCTCAGTCTGGCAGCTCAGTGATCCAGGTTCCGATTGTGAATTTTTACAAGCTGCTGCATTAGTTTATACATTTCTCAGCAGTATCTGTGGGACATTATCAACTATTGTATCAATTCTAACAGCTGCCTGTAATGAAACTCAGAGATTCTGCTC
>CM044436.1:11348640-11375630 GCA_024363595.1 Xenopus borealis | reverse complement strand
CTGTAATTTAGATCATCATACTTGATGTCTACTAGAAAATGTTACTGGCTCTTTAAATTTTGGGGGCCGCGCCAAAGTTGCTCCAATTGGGCCCCGCAGTTGGTTAGACCGGCCCTGTAAGCGATGAGTTCCAAGGACAACATATCCATCTACTAAGGACAGTTTGTGTCTAATCCTGTAGTAAGGTTGAAGATCAGGACTGAGTTTCTTCTCAGCATTTGGCCAACGTGACAAACAATCATCAGTAAGGTTTTTCAAACCGGGTTTGTATTGCATTTTGTAGTTGAAATTCAGTAGCCTTGGTATATTGGCAACCAAAAACAATGACATAATTTTTTTATAAATGATCAAAATTTTGGGCAAAATGATACTAGGAAAATAGAAGAATTAGACTAGACTACAACATTCAGTTGTGCTATTTTTATCATTTATTGCTAGGCCCACATATTTTTCAGGATTCTTCAGGGGAAACTGGGAATAGAAGTACAATGGCACCTTGAGGGGGTCTGACCTCCCTCTGAAACTGTAGAGATTACTATATCATGTTATTATAATTGCCATACGTGCAGTGGCACACATAGATGCAAACCCCTTTGCCTTTTATACTTGCAACTGTGTGATGTGTCCTGCTGTGAACAAGCCCGTGGGTTTAAGACCAATAAACATGAATTATGTAGAAAGAAGTAAAAATAACCCTGGCATTGCTGCCAAGCCTTACTTGCCTGGCAGTCTTAGTACCACTGGCACTAAAAAATCAATTATTCAGTTGTGAGACCCCGAAGGACCTAAAGATTAAAATGACACAGAATCCTTTACTAAACAGTTTACTTGGCTGAAATATATCATTCTTTTTTTTCATCTTATAGTTTTCTATTATATAACTATTTAGTGAATACCAGGCTTATTAAAACAAATGTCTTTATCTAGTTACACACTCGAAGTATAGGAAAATATTGTGTATTTTAGATTTGTTATCAAAAATAGTTTTTCTAATTCTTAAGCATTTTTATCAATATTTATGCTTCTAATCCAGGGGTGATTCTGGGTCTGCTTCCACCAGAGGCAGGTCCAGATTTGTGGGTAAGCCAGAGCGGAAGAAAAAAGTTGTGGCGCTGGATGAGAGGGGTTGTTAGTGGCGGGGGAGATGGTGGGAAGGGGGTGTGTAATTGACAAGTAAAGGGGCTCTAAATCTAACCAGGTGGGGACAGCATCGCTTGCTGTGCTCTCTTCATTACATGCAGGGCTGGAACTAGGGGTAGGCAGAGTAGGCACAGTCATGGGGGTGGCGCATAGAAGGGAAATAATGTTTTTTTTTTAATTTCTTTAAGTTTTAACTTCGCCCCTGTCTCCAGCAGCAGCATTCTGCTCTACTTCAGTCCCCACCTCCCTCTTACTTGCCCTTTGCCTGCCACATATCTGGGGCAATATTTTTGCTGCTGCTTTGGCACAGGCTGGTGGCACAGGTACAGACTTGGGAGGCAATGGCTGGTGGCACAGCTACAGACTTGGGAGGCAATGGCTGGTGGCAGAGTTACAGACTTGGGGGGTCATGGCTGGTGGCAGAGTTACAGACTTGGGAGGCAATGGCTGATGGCACAGGTACAGATTTAGGAGGCAATGGTTGGTGGCACAGGTACAGACTTGGGAGGCAATGCTGGTGGCACAGGTACAGATTTAGGAGGCAATGGTTGGTGGCACAGGTACAGACCTAGGGGGCAATGCTGGTGGCACAGGAACAGATTGGGAGCAATATTTTGGGTGCTGCTGGCTGGCACACGTACAGTTTGATTCATTAATGTGTTAAAAGGTTTCTTTATTTAAGAAAAAGTGAATAGATGGGAAATGGTCATACATAATGGGGGTGTTGGGGCTGCTGATTGAGCCCCTTGCCTAGGGTGCCAAACTACCTTTGCCCGACCCTGTGTGCCAGGCAAAGGGCAAGTAAGAGGGAAGTGGGGACTGAAGTAGAGCAGAACGCTGCTGCTGGAAACAGGGGCGAAGCTAAAACTTAAAGAATAAAAAAAAAAACATTTCCCTTCTAAAGTGCGACCCCCTATGACTGCGCCCTAGGCGGCTGACTACTCTGCCTACCCCTAGATCAGGCCCTGATTCAGAGATAAACCAAAGAACCAGCTTTGCAGCAGGCACCTCTTTTCTTCACCTTATGTGGGCAGATTCCCAACACAGGTCTCAGTGGGCTTCTCACCACAGTGCCATGCACCACACATCCCTGCACTACCAATAGTTATTCCACTGCCCTTAGATCTGCATGTGCTCCTGGCAGAACAAATACATCAGCAGTGGAATGATGAAGCGCCAAATCACTGTGTCATGCCTAGGGAACATCTGTCTCTGTCTGCAAAAGTGTAATGAGCTGGTGCCTGCGGAAGGGAATACATCATTTTGGGTCACAGAATCCAGTTCCAGTGTAGCAGTTATTTCTTTTCTCCTGAAAGTCCATTTAAGCCCTGGGGGGTGACACCTTGATAGCTGAACTTTTAAAGTATCCGCTAGAAAGAATGCAAGGAATTCAGCTGCAGGCTGGGGCAGGAACCCCCTATCCCAGAAATACATTGGGACCCCAAGCTGTTCCCTGTTAACCCCTTATGTCCCTAAGTGTGCAACCAACAGGATAAATTAAAGCTGCCATGGAGAATTCTAGCAGGAACAGAACAGTAGTGACAGGCAAACAAACATTAATGAGCTAGAAAAACACTAGTGATTTTGTAAATAAAAGATTTTAAAGGGATACTGTCCTGGGAAAACATGTTTTTTTTCCAAAACACATCAGTTAATAGTGCTGCTCCAGCAGACTTCTGCACTGAAATCCATTTCTCAAAAGAGCAAACAGATTTTTTTATGTTCAGTTTTGAAATCTGACATGGGGCTAGACATTTTGTCAATTTCCCAGCTGCCCCTGGTCATGTGACTTGTGCCAGCACTTTAGGAGGGAACTGCTTTCTGGCAGGCTGTTGTTTTTCCTTCTCAATGTAACTGAATAGAATGCAGTGGGACATGGGTTTTACTATTGAGAGCTGTTCTTAGATCTAACAGGCAGCTGTTTTCTGTTACCTTCTCATTGTTCTGTTGTTAGGCTGCTGGGTGGGGGAAAGGGAGGGGGTGATATCACTCCAACTTGCAGTACAGCAGTAAAGAGTGAAGTTTATCAGAGCACAAGTCACATGACCACGGGCAGCTGGGAAATTGACAAAATGGGCCCACCCCCACCTAGTTGCCTTACTGTATATATATACATTCAGATTCATATAACATGGCAGCTCAGAAACCAGTTTATTCTACATCATAAAATTATGATCAGCCCTGTACCAGCGTCCAATTTACATAAATTGGGCTTTGGCCTGCATAGCTTCTCAACAGCAGCCCAGAGCGAACTGAGCATGTGCCGTGCCATTGACACAAAAAGTGGCCAAACAAGAGCCAACATGTGAAGCTCCTATAATTTTATAGGGCTGCTAAACCTCTCTACCTCCGATACAGTGTATCCTAGCGATATCACCGCCTGAGGTGGCCTTTAAAGGAAAAGTAAATGTTTTTCTTTATCTCTCTGTAAATTTGCTCTAAACAGCCCCCCAGATTAATGTACCTTAGTCCCTGCTGCAAGTCTGCTCTGGTTTCTGTGTTATCAGCAGCTTGTTTCCCCTTCTTCCTGGTGCAGAGTGAAGCCCAGCCCCTTAGTTTACTGAGCAGTGCATTTTGCTGCTGTTCCACAATAGAGAGGAAGAGGGAGCCAGTGTGTGCATTAGTAAGCTAGTTTCCCCCAGCAAAAGCTGCTAAACACACTGCTCTCTGCTATGTCACATTATGCAAATGATCTCCAAGACTAGTCTGAGAGATAAGGTCAGCTCAGAAAGCTAAGGGGCGGGGCTTCACTCTGCACCAGGAAGAAGGGGAAACAAGCTGCTGATAACACAGAAACCAGAGCAGACTTGCAGCAGGGACTAAGGTACATTAATCTGGGGAGCTGTTTAGAGCAAATTTACAGATAGAAAAAAAAAAAGGTTTACTTGTTCTTTAATATGCCGCCCCCTCCCCTTTCCGGGTTTGAAAAATTTCCGGGTTTGAAAACTCGAAATTCGGCTCTTAGTTACCAGGAGCGGCTGGTGCCTCAACTCACCTCATTGGCGGAGTGCCCCTGTACAAAACATTTCAACTGGTCTTTTTTGTATAGTTTTTGAATGATTCGCCTTCTTCTTTTCTTCTCTTTCCAGCTTTCAAATGGGGGTCACTGACTCCATCTAAAAATGAAAAGCTCCGTAAGGCTGAAAAAGTATTGTTATTTCTACTTTATATGACTCGTCTTTCTATTCATTCACCTATTCATATTCCCGTCTCTTATTCAAACCAATGAATGGTTGCTCGGGTAATTTGGACCTAAGCAACCAGGTTGCTGAAATTGCAAACTGGAGAGTTGCTGTGTATAAAGCAAAATAATAAAAAAAAAAACACAAATAAAAAATGAAAACCAAATGCAAATTGTCTCAGAATATCACTCTCTACATCCTACTAAAAGTAAATTTAAGTGTGAACAACCCCTTTAAACCCATAGTTCTAATATGTGGGATTTGGGGCATTGCCAGTTTTTAGTCATGCTTCCAGGACTTTATTGGACCAGGCTTTTTCACATTACTGTCTTGTATGACACTTTCCCCTTAAAGGGCAAGGAAAGGCAAATAAATAAAATCCCATTTTTACTTTCTTTAATGAAAAAGAAATCTATCTCCAATATACTTTAATTTTAAAATGTTTACCGTTTTTATAAGAAACCTGACTGTATGCAGTAAAATTCTCCGTTCATTTAGTGCTTCTGGCAGGGAAACAATCACTTATGAACAGCAGGGGGAGCCCCAGCCTTACTTACCAGCCATGCAGAACTCAAGCAGACCACACTGAGCATGTGCAGTGCCAGTGTCAGACAAAGATGTATAACACAGTTACAAGATGACAGCCCCCTGTGGCCAACTTTGAAAGCATAAATCATTTGTTTGATTAGGCTTGTGGTGCAGTAAGTTCATGTTTATGTTTAGTATACAAAATACAGTAATTCTAGCCTTATTCTATTTTACACTTTCCTTGTCCTTTAAACCATAAAAGAACTAATAATAACTAACACTGTGCAGTCATTCCGCTTCATCTCCCCAACAAAAGCCACAGGTGCAGCCCTTCTATTCCCAAAAGATCGGTGAGTACTAGTGATCAGAGCTGAAAGCTGATAGATCAAACATGCAGTGGATTGAAAGGGGTCGGCTCTCGCCCAGCACCAAGCGCACCTGTCACCTTCTTCATTTCTTCATATGGGTGAAGGCAGTTCATCCTTCTCACATAGGGACATCAGGGATTTTAAAGCCCTCCCTGCGCCTGATTCTAAAAAAAAGGATCAAATGGAGTCGGAACAAAAACTGGGATTATGTTGGACTCCAGCAGCAGAAATAAAGACTTCGGACCTGCCCCAGTTTTAATGTATGTGTGCAGCTTTGTATGATATGCATTATTGGCACATGGAAAAGCAGACAAATATTTCTTAAAGATCTGATAATTATGGGTGTTTTGTTGCATACAGACGGAATATACCACTTAAACTCATCAACAGCATATTTTCCAACATTGCCTTGAATTAAACCTTGGGAATACTGTAGGAAGTAAAATCCTTCGAATTCGAATATCGAATTCAAAGGATTTTACCGCAATTCGATTGGTCGAATGATCAAATAGAAAAGAAACGATCTATAAAATCGTTCAAATCGAAGGATTTTAACCATTCAATCGAATATTTTTATTCGATCAAAAATAATGAAAGAGAATTCGGTAGCTTTGATCTGGCAAACTAGGCAGTCGAATAAAAATTTAAAGGGGAAGTACTTCGACAGTCAAATAGTCGAATATTGGAATAGATTTTTATTGGAATCATTCGATTCGATCGAATTTTCAAAATTCACTGGTCGAAGTGTCTTCAAAAACATTTGATAATTCTAATCTTTTTGAAAATTCGATCGAACTTCGAATCCTTCATGTGAATTTACTAAACCTGCCCCTTAGTGCTCAGCAACAACTGGAGGTTGGTTCGGAGATCCCTGTCATGGGAAAACATGTTTTTTTTTTTTTTTAAATGCATCAGTTAATAGTGCTGCTCCAGTAGACTTCTGCACTGAAATCCATTTCTCAAAAGAACAAACAGATTTTTTTATATTCAGTTTTGAAATCTGACATGGGGCTAGCCATTTTGTCAATTTCCCAGCTGCCCCAGTCATGTGACTTGTGCCAGCACTTTAGGAGGGAACTGCTTTCTGGCAGGCTGTTGTTTTTCTTTCTCAATGTAACTGAATAGTACGCAGTGGGACATGGGTTTTACTATTGAGTGCTGTTCTTAGATCTACCAGGCAGCTGTTATCTTGTGTTAGGGAGCTGTTATCTGGTTACCTTCCCATTGTTCTGTTGTTAGGCTGCTGGGTGGGGGAAAGGGAGGGGGTGATATCACTCCAACTTGCAGTACATCAGTAAAGAGTGATTGAAGTTTATCAGAGCACAAATCACATGACTTGGGGCAGCTGGGAAATTGACAATATGTCTAGCCCCATGTCAGATTTCAAAATGAAATATAAAAAAATCTGTTTGCTCTTTTGAGATTGCAGAATTCTTCTGGAACAGTACTATTAACTGATACATTTTGAAATTTTTTTTTTCCCATGGCTGGATGCCTTTAAAGTAATTGTCTTTCCCCTCAGACTGAAGCAGCAGCCTTTCCCAGGACCAACTGTTCTATTAAATTCCCCATATATGATAGTTTGTTGAGTTATTGTGCATAAGAAGCTGAGGGGGCCTTTTTTATGAGAATATGGGTTACATAAAAAACTATAAAGTACTGTAATGCTGTAGGTCTAAACAACAAAACAGATGTCAATAAGTCCGACTTTGCCTTTACAATGTCTTTCTGTTTGTGGGTTTCTGAGCACTAATCAAATTATGCAAAGGTTTGTGCAGTCCAAGAGACAATTCTGGGCTGAATGGGGCGGCGGCACATGGGTCTCATGGGGAGGTAGAGGGAACTAGAAATAATCCATAGAACTGAGAATGTGTTGATGCAAAGTAGTGATTTTCAGCTGGAACAATGGGGGGTTAGAAGAGGGAATTACAATTTCTGAGAGGAGTGGCAGGCAGGAGGAGGGAGAGCATTACACTCATTGAGGAAACAGGGAGTGAGAGAGATATTAGGGGATTCACAAAAATTTAGGAAAGGAAATGGAAGTTTAATAAAAACAACAACAGTTAGCTACATAGCAGACCATGGTGAGTCACCCCAACCACAGACCTTGTTACGCCATATTTAAAGGGATAATATAACCTACTTAAAAGTATGGTCTTCTGTCAAGGGATCTTAACTATTTGCATAATTGTATTTATTCATATGCATGGGAACTACCATACTTTTCTTTTCCAATCTTTTCCACAAAGTGCACTGAAACAGAACACCTTTCAGATGTAGGGATAGGTGTTGTTTTCCTGAGAAACTATGTAGGGGTTTTCTTGCCCTTTAACTATACTTGTCCAATTACGTTCAGGAATTGGAACCAGGACAGACAAATGTGTGTGTCACAATACCCAAAAGTGTCTCCGTGGTATAGGCTAAGTTAGAAATTATGCCCTCTATTGCCCTATAAAGGTACGGGTATTTTTATCCAGAATGCTTGGGACCTGGGGATTTATTTTCATCTCCGCAACTTACTAAACCATTTCAGCATTAATTAAACCCAATAGGATTGTTTTTCCTCCAATAAGGATAAATTATATGATAAGTTGGGATCAAGTACAATGTAATGGTTTATTATTACAGAGAAAAAAGGAATAATTTTTAAAAAATGTAGTTATTGTGGAGTCCATGACAGATGGTATTTCCATAGTTTGGAGCTTTCTGTATAAAGGGTTTCTGGATAATGGATCCCATACCTGTATAGCCTGCTGATTTTAAAGAAATGAATGGAAACTGGCCAAAAGTGCTGGGAGTCCTTCACCTTGAGAAGGGTCGGACTGGGCCAGCGGGACACCGGGAAAAAACCCAGTGGGCCCCGGCTCTAGTGGACCCCCCGGCACAGATCTGGAACCTGGATTGCCTCAGGGCCCCCCTGAGGAATTCTGCATCAGGGCTCCCCTTCTGGACCCTGAAGGCTACTGTATGCAAGACGGCGGGTTACCAGACGGGAATCCCTGAGGCAGCAATTATTATTACATTGTAGTAACAGTTAGGTTCAGGCTAACACATTATTACATGTAGGTGGCAGGCCTAACTCTAGCCAGGGCCCTCCCGGCTGCTGAGACCACTACCCCAGCCAGGTCCCCAGTTTTACTCCCCCAGACAGTGGCAGAACTAGATATTACTGGGCCCCAGAGAAAATTATTTTTCAGGCCCCCAAAATGTCTCGACTTTGATCTGTTCTCCCAATATTTATTGAAATTGAATATGAATTAAGGCCTCATGGGTCCCCTATAACTCCTGACCCCCCCCCCCCGTTAGCAGCAGGGTCTGTGTCCTCTGTAGTTACACCCCTGCTCCCAGAGATGTTAGAGCAGGGGTGTCCAACCTTCGGCCCGAGGGCCGCATGCAGCCCAGGATGGATATGAATGTGGCCCAGCTTGAAATGCTTGGTTCTTGAGGAAATGTCTTTTTGCAAAGAGTATAGGAGTAGGCAGAAGGGGGGACTCTGCCCATTGCCCAGTTCGTAGCAATAATAATATAATATCCAGGTGTCCCATATTCCAGTGTATAGCTCCATCTGGTTATCCAACTAGTATCTGCAGTTCTTGTGCATTTTCTTTACTTCTACAAATCAAAAGTGTTTGTGTATTTCATGTGCGGCCCCAGACAATGTGGCCCAGGGAAGCCAAAAGGTTGGACACCCCTGTGTTAGAGGTTAGCCGGCTGGGTGCAGGTTTCTAAATCATAATGGCGTGGCAAGTCAGAACAGGGCTGGGGGAGGACAATGTAGGGACGGACATTGTTTTAGGGTTGAACATGAATCACTACCAGGAAGGTAATGTAAAGCCTGCTTCAAAACTATTCACCAAGGAGCAGTTATGGTTGCTATTGATATATATGGAAGACAGGTGGCAAACTTCATCAGTTTTAGTATGTTAGCCCCAAAGTCATAATGAAGTGGCCACTAGCAGTCGGAGCATTTTGACAAATGACAATAGCCACTGTCAACATACAACTTGTGCCATACAGGTCTAATAATATTTTCCTTTAGTCTTTTTTTTCGACTAACCTTGCCCCCAATGACATGGGAACTTGTCCCTGTTCCACCACCACATGCCCCTTGTGATGGGATTATTATAAATATAATACTTCAGGAAGACTTCAGAAGGTGATAAAGATTTATGGCCTGACAGTTATACACAATGAAGTATTATTCAAGGTTGAAAAATAAGAACAGTCCGTATCACCTTCACAGAACTTAGGAAAAGCTGGAGGGAAATAATACAGTCAAGCCTTATTTTTTAATAATATTTATTGCCAGGCGACTAATCTCTCTGAATCTGACTGCATGTCTCTGCCCTACAGTGGCACTGTAATTCAGGGAATAAAAGCTGTATTGGGGTAAAAAAAATTGTGATTTCTGTACAATTTTGCAATTAAGCCCTATGATATTTTGTTATGATGAATTCTTGGGCTAAACATTCTTTGCAGCAGGGGTCTAATGTGACTTGCCTGCTACTAAAGGCAGACTATTTCCCTACTATAGCTGCTATCCCACAGCCACAGTTCCTTCCCAGAGACTATTATCCCACTGTTACTATAGGCACCATCACTCCCTACTATACCTGCTATCCCACAGTCACACTCCCTTCCCAGATACTATTATCCACTGTTACTATAGGCACCGTCACTCCCTACTATACCTACTATCCCACAGTCACACTCCCTTCCCAGAGACTATTATCCACTGTTACTATAGGCACCATCTCTCCCTACTATACCTGCTATCCCACAGTCACACTCCCTTCCCAGAGACTATTATCCCACTGCCACTATAAGAAACATCTCTCCTGAGTTGTTGCTCAAAGCAGGAACAAAATCCTTAATATTGCCCCATGTGCCACATCCATTTTTCATTGTACTTATGAGATGCCCACAGTGCCCTTGGCCCCTATGCCCTTATGTGCAAACTCCCTGTTTCATATCTGTAGAAATGTGGTTGATGAGACGCACTGTCTATTTCAAACAAAAAGCCTTTAATCCTTGCCTTGTTACACAGCAATTATTGGGCAGCATCTTTCTCTCAAGTTGCATCATTGTTATGCAAATCCCTTACAGTGAATGTTTATACAGCAATACTCTCACAAAAGCCCTTATGTTAATGGTGCATTAAGATGGTTACCCATGTGGCAATGATTTTATAGCCTTTGGTCTTTTCTTATAACAGCTGCCTGTAAGGGTGTACAAGCAGATGCCCTGGGACTCACAGAACAGCAGTTGTAGGCAGGGCAGGTAGAGAAACTCTATTACCTTTCATCATCCACGCAGAGCTTAAGGCTACTAATCAATAACCAACTGAAGATGAGAGTATATTTGAGTTATATTGTATCTCGTGCGACTGACTCAGGTAAGATTCTCACTGTGTAAGACAGGAAGCCATCAGCAGTGATTCACTAAAGCCTGAATTGAAAGTGAGTAGGAGAGACTCTAAATACCGAATATAAAATTAACTCCCCCTTTAATTAGATAGAAATTGACGCAGTAAGGAAATCTACATGCAGTCAACACTTGAAAGACCAGCTGAATCCAGAGATATGCTATTTTTGTTGCAGCAAATGCTGAAGGACTACATCTTTCTACTTGGAGGGAGTTGTAGTTCTGCAGTCTCTGGACTGCTTAAAGGGCAAGGAAAGGCAAAGAAATAAAATCCCATTTTTACTTTCTTTAATGAAAAAGAAATCTATCTCCAATATACTTTAATTAAAAAATGTGTACCATTTAGAAAACCTGACTGTATGCAGTGAAATTCTCCCTTCATTTAGTGCTGTGGATAGGAATTGTCAGATGGTCCCTAACTTCTGGCAGGGAAACAATCATACTTATGAACAGCAGGGGGAGCCCCTGACTTACTTACCAGCCGTGCAGAACTCAAGCAGCTTCGTTTTTTGATAATTTATGACGATTCCTAAGCAGCACAGACCACACTGAGCATGTGCGCAGTCTTGGTCTTGCAAAGATGTTTAACAAAGTTACAAGATGACAGCCCCCTGTGCCCAGCTTTGAAAGCATAAATCATTTGTTTGATGAGGGTTTTTGATGCAGTAAGTTCATGTTTATGTTTATTATACAAAATACACCATTTCTAGCCTTATTCTATTTTACACTTTACTTGCCCTTTAAGGTTGCCTTTTCCTGTTCTCAGCAATTCCCTGCTAAATGTGTTCATCAGTTAGGGCTCTTACACACGAGCGTTCCGGTTTTATGCATTCAGCCGTAGGGGAGCGCAGGAGCAGATGCATTCAATGGGGCTGTACTCACACAGCCACCGAACGCAGGTTGAGACGCAACTTGTTGAATTTTTAATGCGTTTGGCTCCTACATGCGCCTGTGTGAGTAAAGCCCCGTTGAAAAAAAATTGAAAGCGTCTGCTCCTGCACTCCCCTGAACGGCTGAACGCATAAAACCGGAATGCAGACGCTGGCGAGTAAGTGCCCTTAAAGGGATGATAGGATTACTAAGCAGTCAGGGCTCATGAGGATACTACAAGGATACTACCTCATGAGCATTTTGCCAAAAGCTGGAGAAACAGGCTTTGGAGATGAGCAGACTTTTCCATGCATATGAACAAGTACAGGCCAGCGCTATACAATAAAAGAGCAAGTAAAGCAATACATATTTTAAGGACGCCAACCCAAAAAATGACTTTTTGCCTAATAAAAGAAAACACAATTATAAGCAACTTTCCAAAATTAATGATTTAAAAATTGTTGGTGCTTGAAAAGTTATTTGTAAATGTAATTGCTATCGAAAGCAGCATTTGCATAATTCCTGGTTGTTACATTTCAAACAATGTTGCAAAAGCCAGTCTCCTCCAGAAAGACAGGTCTGTTAATCGGTTGGTTTATGTTACATTGTTTCAAACGCCACATCCACCAGTACAGAGACTAGAAAGGGACAGACACTGCTTTCAACAGCAATAAATAACTTAAAAACCATAGAAAATGTGTGAAAATGAATGTATATTGCAAAGTTGCTTAGAATCATGTTTTCTTTTATTAGGCAAAAAATTATTTTTGGGGTTGGCATGTCCTTTAATACCCAAATAGTGGATCAAATAGGGCTGATACAATTGTGACCCTCTGAGACATTGATTAGTGTGCACGGGGGGAGTGGTCTAATCAGATCCATTAGGGCCCGTACACACGGGCGTTTTGGACCTGCGCTCCCCTGCTTTGCGTTTGGCTGCGCTCAGCCGCAGGGGAGCGCAGGTCTAGACACACCTCATTTTGTTCAATGAGGTTGTACCCACGAGACGCGTGTAAGCGCCGAACGCAGATTCAGACGCAACATGCTGCATTTTTCCTGCGTTTGGCGCCTACATGCGTTCGTGTGAGTACAGACCCATTGAAAATAATTGAGTGCGTCTATACCTGCGCTCCCCTGCGGCTGAACGCAGCAAAACAGAACGCAGGGGAGCGCAGGTAAAAACGCCCGTGTGTAAGGGCCCTTAGGGTGAAGACACATGAAGCTTCTACTAGTCACGGCTACAAAAATAGGCATTGCTGTATAGGGCTTCCACCTGGCCGGTATCTTACCGGGATTTTTGATGGTTGATCCCAATGTTATTAATAGGGAATAAAGATAAATATAGGAAGGCTGGTAATTTTTTCCAGAAAAGGTGGCAACCCTAAATGTTGATAATTTACTGATAATTGTCTTTAACTCTGTTAGCGGCGGCAATTCTCAGTTTTTTCTATGGCAGGGTATTTTTTTGGCATTTTGTAGCCGTGACAAGTAGCTGCTACTATTAACTCCATGTGTCTTCACCTTAAGGGCTAGACCACACAGGAAAATTTAGGGAGATTAATCACCTGGCGTCTAATCTCCGCTTCTTCTCCCTGAATTGCTTTCCAGTGTCTCGCGCCCACTAATTGTAAAGTCACCTGCGCCTTTTATACGCGGCACTGAATTTTTCTAAGTCGCTCGAAATTGCCTAACGAGGGATTAGGGCACAGGGCAAGATTCAGGGAGATTTAGTCGCCTGGCGACTAATCGCCACTTCATCTAGCTGGCAATCTCCATGAACTGCCTTCCCGTGCCATACCGCCGCCTTGAATGTAAAATCCCTAGTGTTATGGCACTTGCGGTGTGTTTTCCTAAAGTTGCATGTCGCTTCCTTGTGAGGCAACTTCGGTCGACTTAGGTAAACGAAACACAGCGAGTTCCATACCTCCCATAACTATTCTATATTCAAGCCGGCAGTATGGCATGGGAAGGCAGTTCAGGGAGATTGTCTCCCAGACAAAGAGGCGATTAGTCGCCAGGTGACTAAATCTCCCCGAATCTCGCCATGTGACCTTACCCTAAGGGTTGGGGCAGACGAGCAGATTCAGGGAGATTTTGTCACCTGGCGACTAATCGCCTCTTCTGCGGGGCAACAATCTCCCCGAACTGCCTTCCACCTTCTTGAATGAAGAATCACCTGTGCTCATGCGGCGCTTCGATTTCTGAAGTCTCCCAAAGACTATGTAATGTAGTAGCTCAGTGTGTCTACACCCAAAAGTTGCCTGTTGTCCTGCGGGTATCGCCAGTTGACAGACAAAATCATACTGGTTCCAGGTGGAGATACAATATTGAGCTGTCAGAGGGGCATTAATATAGAGGGAGCAGGCCATGCAAATGATTGGGGGGGTTGAAGGGGTACAGAGGGCCCAACAAGCACTTACATACAAAAAAAAGTCTTATACACAGATTTTACTGGGTCACAAAATTACTTTGCTATGGGTCCCTGTATTCAATAGTGACACTGCGAACCTTACTGGTCAATATGTGATTGGGGAGGCTGGAATTTCATGGATTTCACCTTCTAGAAGTGCCACAAGGCCCATTAAGTGATCTGATCTTTGGCCCATGTATAGGGGGGTCCCTTTTTTCCAGAAAAAAAAACATACATTCCTAAAATAGTTTTTTACTTCCCCTTTAACTAATCATTTAATCAAGTATAATATTTAATGGCCATTAATAGGTGACCCAAGGAAAGCAGCAGCAGTAGCCTTAACCTCTTATTAATACAATTATCTTGTTGCTTCATTTGCCCTTTAATATGTCCGCACTAAATAATAAGCCGCACTAAATTAGCTTCATATTAAATTTCAGACCATGTGTGAATCGATTCTGACATTTTTCGTACCATGGTGGTCAGTTAGAAGTTTTCTGTTGGCTAACGATAATTTCTCTGAATCCGACAATAGATTAGAAGATTTCTGTTGGCTAACGATAATTTCTCTGAATCTGACAATATCAGTGGGTGACTGTCGCTACTATTTGTCAGACATAGCTTTCATACGATTGCTGTCACGGCCAGAACGTCATCCAATTTGTTCTTTTACTTTTTTTTTTTATATTTCATTTTGAAATCTGACTAGACATATTGTCAGTTTCCCAGCTGCCCCCAGTCATGTGACTTGTGCTCTGGTAAATTTGTGATATCACCCTCCCCCCTCCCTCCAGCAGCCTAACAACAGAACAATAGGAAGGTAACCAGATAGCAGCTCCCTAACACAAGATAACAGCTGACTGGTAGATCTAAGAACAGCACTCAATAGTAAAAATCCAGGTCCCACTGAGACACATTCAGTTACATTGAGTGCTTTCTTTCTGAAATCACATGACCAGGCAGAATTACCTGAGACGGCTGCCTACACACCAATATTACAACAAATAAAATATATAATTGTTGAATTGTAATTGAATAAAATGTTATATTGTAGAGTGAATTATCTGCAGTGTAACACTCCAGTGTCAAATCTTCTCTACTGCGGGCAACTAATCTCCCCAAATGCCTTCCCGAGGCTCAAAAGCAAACTTCAGGCTACTTCGGAAATCCAAAGTGATTCATATGCCACCCCTGCCGACGTTTCCTATTCTTGCCGGAGGGAAGGTGCCACCAAGCTCAAGGTAGAACTTTAGAAGTGTTTTTCATCGGATCGATCACTGCCTTCGAATCGCACGCGAAAAATTGGATGGAGGCACAGACGTCAAAATTTCTAATTGGACTGAATGAAAAGTCGCCGGTAAAAACTACATTACATCTGATGCAAAACGACTGTCAGATGTGGACGCAGTAAGCAGCGTCTTCATCCGACAGTCGGACCATGTAGTTTTTACCTGCGATTCTTCATTCAGTCCAATCATATTTTGACGCATGCAACTCCATCCGATTTATCGCGTGCGTTTTGTCGGCGGGCGTCGATCTGATGAAAAACGCTGGTGGAGTTCAACCCTTAGGGTGAAGAGTAGACACACAGAGCTACTAGTAGCAGCTACTTGTTGTGGCTACAAAATGTAAAAAAAATACCCTGCTATAGACTATTTGGAGAATTGTCACTACTAAAACATAGACACGTAGTGTCTTACCAAAGCCAATTATTACTATTGTCTAATTTGTAGCCATGACAAGTTGCTGCTACTAGTAGCGCTGTGTGTCTTCACCCTTTACCTGTTCATTTGTACTGAGGGGAAAGTCCTGTGAGGCAGTGAATTAGTTAATGGGCATTAGCACTGCCTTTGTGAAGGATTTACCATCCTGCCCCCTTCACTCCTCCCCCTCAGTCCCCTCCCCCCTCCCTCTCTCTTTCTGTCTGTGCTGCAGGCTCTGGGTTCTCCTTGCAGGCTCTGGGCTCCCCTTGCAGCCTGTGTGAGCTTCTCTGTTCCCAGCACAGTGATTGCCGTGGCAGGGACAGGGAGCACGGGGAGACTGAGGACTTGGCCCAGCTGGAGGGGGAACAGCCATGAACACAACAGGTAAGCGGTGGTGGTTTTTTTATGTCGTTCCTTTAAGAGCGGGCACCTATGAAATACACATGTTGCATGGCAGCTTCACAATGAGCCAGGGCAGAAAATGACTGCGAGAGAGATAAATAGCTGGCTGAATGCAGAGACAGAGGGATACACTGCCCACATTTGTGTTGTGGGGAATGTATCACAGTGTAGGGGCTAGCCTTCCCTGTACATCTGGCTATTGTTGTACTACAACTCCCAGCAACCTTTGATCACCCTTAGGTGACCGAAAACTAAGGCAAAGCATTGCAGGCCACAGTGCAAAATTAGCACCAGGGCTCCCTCTTTGCACTACGCTGCCCCCGTCCTTCTTACAACATCTTAGAATACATCTCAAAGAGGCATTTAGACACAGGGCCACCGCAGTGCTGCCCTAGTGCAGTTGCACCCCATGACCATTCACTGTGACAGAGGGTGCAGTTCAACAACATTTGAAAGGCTACAGGTTGTGTAGCCCTAGGGTAAAGGGAATTTCTATAAACGCACACCCATATGCAGTCATGCCGTCTGCAGCAAGAACGTCACGAGACTGCATTGAGTCTCTATTTGGGTGTCTGGATGTATCATTATGTCTGTGAGTCCGTCCCATGGAGAGGCACAGGGTACAGTAGTGTAAGGGGAAGCCTGACGTGTTCTAGCAGCTGAATGTGGGATCAATAAGACCCTAGGCCAGATCCTGGGGGTAGATTTTTAGCAGCGGCTGTGGCAGGTTCATGGAACGAGCCTTGGAGGGATACATGGGAAGACTTGCACTGGAGAATATAATTTATGGAGGCAATTAAGGGAGGGCTGTGCTGTCAGCTTGACTGAATTAAAATTTGCCCGGATGTATTTTTTGTGTTTTCCCCTATTACTGTGTGTCTGAGTCAGTATATTTTAGTTATTTATATATGTATATAAATCTATAAATCGATACGTAATAAAATTGTGATGCATGTTTACTAACCTGAAACACATCTTAGCTGTGATACCATTCTGAAGTCTCCTGGTGAGATTATCATGCTATGACACGATGGGGGAAGGATTTCTTCTTTGCGCTCCTTACTTCCTGTTGGCAAGTGTAAATGCACAGTGTTTCCCTCAGCCTGATTATGAATTGTATACCGGAATGTGTTTTTAGCAAACAATAAAACTGAGTTGTATTTGATTTATAAGAAGGCTTAAGGGACACGGGGTTGGGGAGTTGTTTTACTGCCACTGTTTTGCGGCACCTGTCTTCAGTTCAGAGGCTTATGAATGATAGAGAGGGCTGTCTTGTTTGCCATTTCTCTCTAGCCAAAGGCAACAGTGGGCAAAAAGGCCAACCCGTCCTTTAGACCAATGCGGCAGTTTATCAGCCCATGTACAGTATGACTAATTTGACCAATATCTGGGCAAAAATAGGCATCAGCTAATTGATTCGGTCCTCGTCCCTTCTGTGCCCGATGTGATCCTTCTATGACCAAAATTAGCCAGATATTCAGGGTCGTACTGGGCCTGCGGGACACCAGGAAAAAATCCGGTGGGCCCAGAACTGCTCCCTGCACTTCCTCTCCTTACTTCCTCGCCCCCAGACTCTGCGGAAAACGATGCGCACACGCTCCAGGCATGTTTACGAGCAGGACTTTGCAGCTGGGGGGCCCGGGGATAGTTTGGGCCCCAGTCTGACACTGCCAATATTGCCCTGCTGTTGGTGGGCATATTGGGAGAAAGATCCTCTCATTTAGCGACCTCGCCAAACGAAATGATCTTATAGTGCGGCTACCTTAACCCTGCTTATTTGTAACTGTAAGATTATGTCTCTCTCTTTTGCTAGTTGAATCGTCTGTAAAAATAATTGTTGAACTACATGTTCCAGAATCCTTCCGGTAACCTGTCAAGGATAACTAAAGTACTAGTTAGTAAGTGGAAGGCATACCATAGGGTAATTATTGCCAGAGGAGTTTAACTCTGTCACAGGTCAGTAAAGAGAATAGAACTCACAGCAATACATTGGCCTGCAGGCAGGGCATGCTGGGTAATGCTAGTGTTGTTCTTTCCCCCCCTGCATATTTTTCTGTGTATTATATACATATATAAGTACTTATCTGGTTAGCATGGCAGGCTGCAGCCGTAAGACATGGATACAGGTGTGCAATGGAAAATTCCTTCCCTAAAGTTGTTGAAAAGCTACATGTTCCGTATTGTGTCCTGTGCCCTTGACTATTTTTTTTTATTGCCCGTTATGGGAAATACCAGAGTGGAGATACTAATACATCACATGGGGTGATTCTGGCATTTTGTAGCTGTGCAAATGGTCTGAACTGCCTCTTTAAAATGGAACGGAGATCAGTCATGTCCTTGTAATACAGCATTCTCCACCTATAGACTAACACTAGTTCTTCTGCTATAAACTGGGTAAAACAAAGGTTGGATTTTGGAAACACTTAAATGTTGATAGATTTTCCCTTGCTTGTAGCAATTTCAGAGTCCTGCAGCGGGTCGGGTACCCGCGGGTTACCCGCAAAATCCCGTGGTACCCTGTGGGTTGCATGTAGAAGTTCTGGGTGCGGGTACAGAAGCGGGTAGGTGATTTTGCAGGTCGAGTTGCAGATCTTCGCCATAGCGATTTTTACTCCTTTTATCTGAGCATGTCTACTACCGATGATGTCACTTCCAGTTTATAATGGCAACACTTCCTGTTTTACTCCTTTTTTTCTGATCATGGCTACTTCCGCTGATGTCACTTCCAGTTTACAATGACAGCACTTCCTTATTCTTGATGGTTGCGAGTTGCTGGTCCAAGCTGGTAAGAATGCGGGTCGCGGGTCCGGGTCGGGTACAGGTCCCAAAAAATGGACCCGAGCAGGACTCTAATTTCAGGTATAAGAGTTGTAGTTAAAATTAATAGAGCTTGGCTAGAGGTGAAGTAAACTTTTAGCAAGTTAGACATAACATTTCATCTGATTTTGAGCTTTCCTGTTCTGTTGTTCTTGGCTTCAAACTGAAAGTTCTTCCTGGTTGTCAGGGTCACTGACCCAGAGTAACCAAAACATAGGCAGACTAGCAGGCTTCAGATTTATTGCTGTTCTTCTTTTTAACTGCTTATCTTTGGGTTGAGTCCTTCTCCTATTCCTCTTCCAATCTTCTGATTTGTTTGGTTGGTAATTAGGACTTAATAACCTTATGGCTGTTAAAATTCCAGGCTTGACAGCTGCACAAAGAGACTGGTAAACGCATTGACACCTATGATATGAGAGCGACTGCTCCATTGGTGTTCCCAAGCAGTCTTTTATGAAATGGCAGCTCTGAAATAAATGTTGCCTCTGAGAATGAATGGGGGTAGGTGTTGTGTTTTTTTTTTCCAGTACAGGGAATGGCCACCAAAAAACATTTTGGATATTTAAAGTAATTATAGTGTGTTATACCAGGGGTCCCGAACCATTTTTGGTTCCAGGACCGGTGTCGAGGCATAAAATTTTTCAAGGACCGGGGGGAGGGGGTCAGGAGGGGAGTGGTCTGTGTCAAATTCGGCGCACCGGCGTCCAATCCTGGTGCGCATAGGGTTGCCACCTTTTCTGTAAAAAAAAATTCCGGCCTATGTTTGTATGCTCTTTCCCTATCAATAACATTAGCATCAAGCAGCCCTAGTTGCTCACAGCCTACTCCCGGACTGCCCCTGGCCTGGTGGTTGTGGACCCCTGTGCTATACACACTCATAATTTCCAACATGCTTTCATTAAAAGTGGACTCATTTTTAAGTGTTTTAAATGTTGAGTATTTGTTTATCACTTTCATTTCTCTGGTTCTTAAAACAATGTAGCAACTTTGTTCTTCTACAGGCCTATCAATCCATTGGCTTTTGCTACATTGTTTCAGGAGTCATCCAGCCAAAGACACTCTTTAAAGGAGCAGTTACACCAATAAGAGAGAGTGTGTGTTAAAATAATTAAAATATAATGTTCTGTTGCCCCTGAAGTTGTTGTATGAAGTTTGGACAGTGACGCTGTATTTACCAAAATGTATGGGGGAAACTGGTTACCCAAAAAAAAAAGTTTTAGGACTTTTGCAGCCTCACTGTGAAAAAAGGAAAAGACGCCAGCGTTTTTTGAATTTCGATGCTTTTTCAACTCAGAATATCATGTAATTAACTGAAGATTGAGGTTCTATGCACTCCATTGCACTTCACCTGGTCTGAGCTGGCAAAGTCTGGCAAAAGCGGTAACGTTCAGAAAAATCAGCATTTTAGTGAATTTGTTACTTGTTAGTAAATCGTCGAAGTCCCTGCGAGCACTAATATTGGAAAATCGTCCCCAGCGTTGGTCACTTTCACCCTTTGGTAAATCTGCCCTTTGGAATCCGCCTGGTCAGGTTTTGGGGCAGAAAGCAGCGGATCTTCATTTTCTCTGCCAGGGTACAAAACTAAAGCAGAAAACTTGCTGTGCAACACTCGGTCTAAGTGGCACAAGGTCTGGGGCCAAAGGGTTCCACACACTGGCATCTGCTGTCATTTTTAGGGCCACAGCAGATCAGGAGATTTGTTGGCTGTGGTAAATCTGTGTCAATGTCGGAGGGGTGGGGTCCAGGCTAGAGTCTTGCGTGGGTTCATTGTTTGAGACCCGTACCCGACCCATACCTTGCTGGTCCAGATCCTGAAAGGGAGAAAATGGCACCACCTGCCTGGCCTGATCACTGGTAGAAAGAGAGAAAGTGATTCATAGCTTCGTGATGCACGCCTTAGTGCTACTTATAGTAGCGGCTTGCGGCAGGTAGGAAACAAGCCAAGCGCAGCCAGGAAAATAAAAAAGGTACAAACACTCCCAATCTTCCACTTGAACCAGACCTAATATAGGGGCCGCCAAGCACAGGGGGATGTCACCCAAAAACTGTCCCGCATTTTTTGAGGGCACGAATTTCCACCCACAACCCTGCCGGATATTGAGTATTCCGTGGGTACCCGACCTGATGCAGGACTCTAGTCCAGGGCTGCCACATCAAGGGCCCTCAAGCACCTGCTTCAGTCCCCGACCCACCCCTCCAACTTCATGCGCACCAGACACCCCCTTAGCCAACATCGGGGCCACCCTAAACCCTCATCCATCCGCCTCCTTCCCCGACCAACGGCCTGCAATTTTCTTCTACCATCAGGGAGGGGGAGATCAGGGAGTGCCAGACAGGTGGGAGCATATTTGGGCCAGTTTTTTCCCAGTCTGACCCTAATCTGTTCTACCGCAGTCAACAAATCACCTGAAAATATTACCACATCATCACTTTCTGCATGATTTTTATGTGCTTGATTAAATATGCTTTTGGTCATCTGCACAAAAATGATCTTTGGCTGTTGCAATGCACCAATGAGACGGGTGGAAACACTCGCCTCAGGCAGCAGAACTGAGCAAGTTGCTTTGGGTGGCAAAAATGAGTGAAATTATGTGGTATTTACATACACCACAATTTGTAGTGAACTTAAAGGGAATTTTGCTTATGTGCGCTGCTGACCAGTGTATCCAAGAATCATAAAAAGGTTTGATCCTTTTAGTTAACGACAGGCCTGTCAAAGCACCAGAGAATCTCCAGTTGGGCCCCAGCCAAGCTGAATTCCTATCAGACCTTTTTTATTTCCAGCATAGGGCTATATGACACCTATAACATTTATTTATATAACATGGGCCCTCCATGCCGGGTTTTCTGGTGGACATGGTGGAGGCTAAATTTCCCCCCTGGTAGCTGTCCACGTATAATATTTTGCAAAGAGTAAAGAAGAACGCAACTTTTTTAGTTGAATATCTGCTCTTTTGAATATGAAGACAGTCGGCACATATTGTTCAAGTTCATTGTTCTGTTGAGTGTTTGTTGGCTTCCAAAAATACCCAACCCAGTTTTTCAATCTAAATAGAGAAAATATATTGTGGCCGTGGCCCAGTTTTTAATGACATGTGCATAAAGCAGACGTAAAGGAAGTGTGTTTAGAATTACATTGCATGAAACCTAAAACTTTGCATCCCAAAGGCAATCATGGAATTTTAATCCTTTCACTGGCAAAGCTTTTTGCTGGTCCAGCAGTAATGTGACCATTCAGCTGCATGTGCATGCCGTTGGCACTGGCTATTATGAAGAATAATAGACAGCAAGGCAGCGTTCCCTTTGGGAGTATGAGCTATAGATGTATAGATGATGCAGATATCACAGAGACCAGATGGAAAATCAAGGTGAGTCAATAACAGCCGTAGTGGTCAGCTGGGAGGGAACAGTACCACAACTGCTGGGTGCCGTCGGCAGATCTATTTTAATTATAGAACATGTAGGAAAAAGAATACACTAGATAATATAGTGCATCTGAACCCTTAAGAATGATACGGAAGTGGAAATATGCTCATTCTTTATAAAAGGGCTTGACTTTATTAATGGAAAAATATCCTGTGGGTGCTTGTCTTTCTTATTTGGAACTATTTTCTTTCTCTGCGGAGGCCCTTAGGCACAACTCTCCCATTATTTATCTAATCTACTGAGTTTTGCTGGTAATCTCTGTTGTGCTAGTGAAACTCTAATGTGAAAACACAAGTTCCTTTTATTTTTACTGTATGTTTTTGTTAATGTTGGCTTTATTTGTATAAAACTTTATATACCATGGAAAAAGTAAAGATGCCCTAGATAATAAGCTGGGAAGTTCCTGGCCCTCACCAGCTCCAACCTTTCTATTCTCAACCCAGCCCAAGATTGGGACGAGACTTGGGAAGGGACTTGACAACCTGATTTCAACCCACCCTTGGGGTTGCCTCCTTCGCCGGAAAAAGATATTGCCAGCATTTCTATATTTTTATTATGCTTTCATATTCATACATTGACATTAAGCATAATCTTTAGGTGCCAGGCATTGTACCTACAATACCGAACTTGAGGCAACGCTATTCACTCCCCGATTCCACCAACAATGCAGTGAGGGACTGGTGCCCAGCCTCCGTACAAAATTTATAACAGGTGCTGTGGGGGGGCTATGCTGACCTATACCTGATCCAGGTGTGGGTGCCCATTTTCAGCCCAAGTTCCTTTGGGTTTTAGTGCACTCCCCACATCAGTTGGCGATTACTGAATACTACAATAGATAATCATGGTGTAACCAGCTTGTGAGCAGGGATATAATCATCCTGTAGTTAACCAGCATTAGGATGTCATAGGCTGCAAGTGTTCTTCAGCCAGTCAAAGAATCATTACAACAGTCACACGTTTTGAGCCAGATAAACATTATGCTATATTAGGTCCTTGGCCAGGACTGCCATGGGGTTACAAGGGAAGGGGTCACATGACAGAAAGGGTGCTTTCACATGAGCAGATAGGACATGGAGGAGAGATTAAGGGCTTCACCACGTTTTTCCAGTCTACTGTTCTACTAGTTGGAATTTGGTAGGGCCTACAACACATGGGTCCAGGCTGTGGGGGACAGGGCCCTCCTTACAGTAGTATGGAGCCCAATGATTACTGATGATAATCCTATAAATGGCTTGGGGTCCATCCTGACAATGGTATGGCCATGCCAATGTGGGAGAATTAGTAACTGTTCTTATATCAATTTTAAAGAAAACTCAATAATTTGGGCCCAAGAGATTCTTGGGCACATGGACCCCTAAACCCCTTATAATTTTTGTTGTGCTGTGAGCTGTTTGCCATTTAAGACAAAAGGCGCCAGTTGGGGGTGCAAAATGATCCATGTGCCATCAAGTCATACTTAAAGCTTTGTTTGCAAAGTACCAACCAAATTTCAGCAAAAAAATAAGATGCTCCTTTAGCAGCAAATAAATGTATAGGAGAATGTGGCATTGCTCACTGCATGCAGTATATGTCTAGTACCTAGGGTTGCCACCTGGCCAGTATTTTACCGGCCTGGCCGGTATTTTTGATGGTTGATCCCAATGTTATTAATAGGAAAAAAAGATAAATATATAGAAAGGCTGGTATTTTTTTTTAAGAAAAGGTGGCAACCCTAAAAGTACTCTAAAGTTGTCCATACATGTACCAGCACATAGAAATTCAGACAGGTAATCCTAACCAACATTGGTCTACCATGAACAATGGTCAATTCATTGAGTGAAGAATGGGTCAGTCTATTGTTTTCCTTTGCAGTGGCCATTAGCGTTATAAGGTTACTGGGCAACTAGGAAAGGCTGCATTAGCCCCAGGTTTGATTTTTCTAATCTTAATCTAAGATTGATCGATTTCACGATGATTTTTGACCTGATATTGATCTGGGAGACCTGTCTGAAGTCCCCATACGTGGGCATATAAACTGCCAAATCGGTCTAAAGGACTGATATGGGCAGCTTAAGATATAATTAATCCTTATTGGAAGTAAAAACAAGATTATTGGATTTATTTAAAGGGATACTGACGTGGGAAAACATTTTTTTTTCTTCAAAACGCATAGTAGTGCTGTTCCAGTGTACTAATGCATTTTTTTATATTCAATTTTTTTTATATTCAATTTTGAAATCTGACATGAGGTAGACATTTTTTAATTTACCAGCTGCCCCGGTCATGTGACTTATTGTTGTTTTTCCTTCTCAATGTAACTGAATAGAACGCAGTGGGAAATGGGTTTTCCTATTGAGTGTTGTTCTTAGATCTACCAGGCAGCTGTTATCTTGTATGAAAGTTGAGAAGTGTAGGACAAAATGGAAGATAAGGCAGTTTAACTGCTAAAGTGCATATTTATTTGAACCACACTACATGTTTCGGACACCAAGAGTCCTTTATCAAGTGTGTAGACACACTTGATAAAGGACTCTTGGTGTCCGAAACATGTAGTGTGGTTCAAATAAATATGCACTTTAGCAGTTAAACTGCCTTATCTTCCATTTTGTCCTACACTTCTCAACTTTCATATATGTGTTGGGTGTTTGGACGGAGCACCCGTGGGACAATTGGACAGCTTGCTCCACTCCCTGTGAATTGGTCACTATTACAGCTGTTATCTTGTGTCAAGGAGCTGTTATCTGGTTACCTTCCCATTGTTCTGTTGTTAGGCTGCTGGGGGGGAAAGGGAGGGGGTGATATCACTCCAACTTGCAGTACAGCAGTAAAGAGTGAGTGAAGTTTATCAGACTTGGGCAGCTGGGAAATTGACAATATGTCTAGCCCCATATCCGATTTCAAAATGAAATATAAAAAATCTGTTTGCTCTTTTGGGAAATGGATTTCAATGCAGCACCATTAACTGATGCATTTTGAAAAAAAAACATGCTTTCCCATGACAGTATCCCTTTAATTTTTACATGTTTCTTTAGTAGACTTATGGTATGAAGATCCAAATTAAGGAGAGACACCTTCTCCAGAAAACCCCAGGTCCCAAGCATGAATAACCGGTCCCATACCTGCATTACATACATTCATACATACATGAGTACTATCCAGCTATTCCCATACAGTGGGCTGGTAAGCCACAATAGCATATGTTTAAGGCTGTCTGGGGGACAAAAATATCTGTTGCAGGGCGACATCTGCTCAGCAATACTCCAGTTATCCAGCCCTGACATACATATTTTTCCATTATAAGGGAAGAACTCAAATTATATTTAATCTGTTGCAAAGCATTAACAGATGCTTAAACATGCATTTCATAATTGATCACATTCAGCTCTTTGGGGCTATAGCCATGAGAGTGGACACAAAGAAAAAAAAAAAAAAAACCTTTTTTTGTTCAGCAATTGACTGCAACCCTACAGTGCCGTAGGAAATCCGTAAAGTGCTGTTGGTGTGCCGTGGGAAAAGAAAACACACTTAAAGGGGTTCACCTTTGAGTTAACTTTTAGTATAATGTAGAGAGTGATATTCTCAGACAATTTGCAATTGGTTTTCATTTTTTATTGTTTGTGGTTTTTTAAATATTTAGCTTTTTATTCAGCAGCTCTCTAGTCAGCAATTTGGTTTCTAGGGTACAAATTACCCTAGCAACCCTGCATTGATTTGAATAAGAGACTGGAATATGAATAGGAGATGGACTGAATATAATGATTATTAATAAAAAGTGTCAATATCAATACATTTGTTGCCTTACAGAGCATCTGTTTTTAGATGGTGTCAGTGACCCCCATTTGAAAGCTGCAAAGAAACAGAAGAAAATTGCCAATCATTAAAAAACTATGAAAAATAACTAATGAAGACCAATTGAAAAGTTTCTTAGAATTGGCCCTTAACTTGAAGGTGAACCACCCCTTTAAATAAATATTGGGGATACATGCATTGTTTTGAAGTTGTTGGCTACAAAGACAACAAGATTTAATCACAGAATGTTGGTGCAGTGATTGCACAATGTTCTCCCAACCTTGGTCACTATCCAAAAAATATGCCCCCATTTGAGCATGCGTTCACTTTAGTCCCAGTGTGTATGTAGCCTAAGCATTTAGTTTTTCTGCAGTTTTAATGCTCTGCAGCACTAGGATTGAGACTCTCAGTAGGGTATTATTTTGGCTATTTCCCAATAGAGTCTGAGGTTTCTTTCAGACGCCTCTTGGGAGAACAGCTTTCGCTGAATCATGGGATGCAAGCTAATGCTGGTAAACCGTAGATTATGGCTCCTCCTGAATTGTACTGCTATAGCTACATTATCAGCATTTAATACCGAGCTTTAAACTGTTTTGGGAAATATGGGAAACAAACTCTATATCTTCTGTAACGTGGTTTCTTAGCCACCCACATATTGTGCCAAATCTGGCTGATACAATTTTTTGACTCATAGACATATGATCATATCATAACACAAGTCTATGCAGGCTTGCCACAAGATGACTCTTCTGTTTAGGCCTGTTGATGCATATAGTTTAATGGGATTTTAAAATGTGCCTAATGGGATTTTAAAAGGGATTTCTGGCCATCAGCTTGCCAATTTTGACATTCCAATAAGCGTCCAACTGATAACTTGGCCTGCATATTGCCAACTTTAAAGGGGTTGTTCACCTTTGAGTTAACTTTTAGTATATTGTAGAGAGTGATATTC
>CM044436.1:11335173-11346438 GCA_024363595.1 Xenopus borealis | reverse complement strand
TTTCTGGCAGGCTGTTGTTTTTCCTTTTCAATGTAACTGATTAGTACGCAGTGGGACATGAGTTTTACTCATGTACTTTTACAGTACTTTTAACTGATGCGTTTTTTAAAAAAAAACATGTTTTCCCATGACAGTTTCCCTTTAAATTCTAGGCTTACTGGGAAACTTTAGGTTTCATTATAACTTAAGATAGATACTCCTGTAGGCTGCCAGTTGAAATAGCCAATTGCAGCACTTGTATAACACCTCCAGGAATTTTTTATGCACTTGTGATCAAGAGGAGCTTTTTTTGTTTTTTTAAAGGAACCATGCACCTCTCCTGTAAAAGTGAACAGACTAATGTAAAATGAACCTCTGGTAAACTGTTGTGAGTTCTATTCTCACCCTTTCATAAATATGTGCCTGTGATTCAGCCTTAAGTTTGGTATAAATTGTGAGATACTCAGGAGAAACCAAAGTAGTCTGTTCCAACCACATCCATTAAGGTTGGAGCTTGGGATATACATTTTACTTTTATCCAAGAGGAGCGGATTTTGAGAATCGACTCCTCCACCATTTGATGTGCCTGTGTCTGGATAAATTACCTCCGGCCGGGTGCAGGCAGACATGATGGACTCACAGAAATGCAAACTTAACTCTGCATCCAGGTTAGGGTTGCCACCTGGCCGGTATTTTACTGGCCTGGCCGGTATTTTTGATGGTTGATCCCAATGTTATTAATTGGAAAAAAAGACAAATATATTGGAAGGCCGGTATTTTTTTCAAGAAAAGGTGGCAACCCTAATCCAGGTTGAGGTAATATATCCGATGGGTATATCAGTCAGTGGAGGAGCAGCAGATTCTCAGCCTGAGTTGCTCCCCAAGCTGAGGCCTACTACATCTGGCCTAAAGCATTTGTGATTTGTTAACATTTCTTTCCCAGGACAAAATTTTGTATGGATTATCAGGAGATTAGCCTCAACAGTCTTCATGTTGTTGAACTTGGCTCACTACAATAAGCATCTGAGCTCTCCAGGTTTGCTACCTCTGTGTTCTACATGCCGACGCAGACATTGAAAGACTTGGCTTCCTTTTTGGTGGACTGCATTGAGAGGAAAGCGTTAACAGTCCCCTTCAGTAAACAAGAAAAAAAACCTTCGAATTTAGGTTTCTTTTATACTTCATAGAGCTGTGTGGGAGAGAAGAAATAATGGAATAATGGTGGTCGCATTTTTCCCTCCTTGGATTATTGACGGCATGAAGCACATTCTTTGTTTTTTTTTTTTTAGGCGCATTTTTCCCTCCATGTACAACGCTGCGCGCCACAGGCAAGTTCACAAAGAGTTCACACTTCTGATGGGTTTTACCACTTTATTTGCAGTGTATAGGATAATACTGTATCTTAAAGGTCTTGAGATTCTCGCTGTTGAAACAGCATTTTTTTATTTCCAGGCTTTGCAGACGCCCATGATAAAGTTGGGGGGGGGAGAAATCATTTTGTGGATCCCTGCCGCGCGATAACAAAATTCATCAGCCCAAGGCATTGTTGCTTCAATCTCCTCCATGTGATAAAAGCCCAGAACTAATTGCCAGAGCACGCTTTTCTGCATCAGGTTTTGTGTGTTCTAGAATGTTTTTAACCCCTTTAGCATCTGCCGAACCCATAATTGGAGCTCAATGAAGTGATTAAAATGCATGAATTCGAACCTCCGCTGTGCAGATCTGCGTTGCCGCTTTCCAGGCTGCATTATAGGAAGAGAACACACAATGGCGGGCATTGTCGAAGGTTCCTTCACATATTACTTAACATAAATCTCTGAAAGTCATGACTAGGGGACAGTTTTCACAGTGCAGTGTGAAGAAGATAGAAGAAAGTGCAAAAAAAAAAAAAAAGCAGGTTGTGATAATCCTGTGCAGGGTGTTGTGGAACTGGAAGAATGTACACAAAGATGCCAGACTGCAGGGTATTAAGGTGGCCATACACGGGCAGATAAAAGCTGCCGACAGACTGTGTCGGCAGCTTATCTGCCCGTGTGGAGGGCCCTCCGACGGGCTTTCCCGATCGATATCTGGCCGAAAGTCGGCCAGATGTCGATCGGGCAGGATTAAAAATCCCGTCGGATCGCGGCCGCATCTGTTCGTTGATGCGGTCCCGCGATCCGACCGCCCATACTGATCCGAACGTTGGGCCCTAGGGCCCACGATCGGATCAGCCCGATATCGCCCACCTCAAGGTGGGCATATCGGGGAGAGATCCGCTCGTTTGGCAACATCGCCAAACGAGCGGATCTCTTCGTGTATGGCCACCTTAAGTCAGCTTTATTCCTGGCTGCTCTCTCCACTCTGTTTACTCCTCCCTCCTTACTTCCTCTTCCTGTGTCCATAACCTTTCTCATTTCTCCACCCAGTGCTAAGCTGCTATTGCTAATGCATATTAAAATGAACATTTAACCTCACATTAATCTATGGAACAACATTACACAGGTCTAAGGGGTGCATTAAGTGACAAGTGAAAGCCTGTCGTCTGCTCCTCGGAGTAAATACAGCCTGCTGAATCCATAAGAGGATCATGTGTTTACCTGCTGACATGGACTTTGCAAGCAAACTCCCAGCTCCGAGCTGTGTAAACCCTGACCTTCCCTAAGTGTGACTCTCTAAGATAAGCGGAAAGCCGTTCCTATAGATAAATATTATTTAACACTTATGGATCCGCTACCTTTTTACACCTTCGCAGAACTGTGGATGTGTGAAAATATGTTGCGTATCCAGTTTCTGACCAATATTGACTTGACTTCTGAATATTTTTCTATTTATATTGTAAGTATTGTGTGGGTGGTGCAATTGTATATGCCGTTATCAGCTGGCCTTGAGCCATGAAGCAAAGATTGCTTTCAAAAACGGCAGTCGGTAAATGGTGCCTTGTGGTTGGTTGCTATGGGTTACTAGACCTGGAGCTGTGGCAGACCTGCGGGTTGCCCGCAAAAACCTGCGATACCCTGCGGGTTGCGGGCAGAAGTTCCAGGTGCGGGTACAGACGCGGGTCGGCGGTTCTGCGGGTTGCAGGTTGGGCCGCGGATCTTCTCAATAGCGGGTTTTTTTTTTTATCACGCCAACTTCCGATGATGCCATTTCTAGTTACAATGACAGCACTTCCTGATCCTTGATTGGCAGCATGACGGCACTTCCTGATTCTTGATGGTCAGTGGGTCACAGGTCCAGGTTGTGGATAAGGTACTTGGGGGTTGTATAGCGGGTCCAGGCGCGTAAATGCGTGTCGCAGGTCTGGATTGCGGGTACGGGGCAGGTACGGTTTGGGTCGCAAAAAATTGACCCGCGCAGGACTCTACTTTACACTGTTTATATCATTACATTATTATATCACAATGATATCATTCAGTGGAGTTTACAATCTAAGGTCTTTATAGCACACTATGGGTGGTTTCCTCAGGAGTGTGTCAGTAAACTGGAGCACCTGGAAGAAATCCTGGGGAGAACATACAAACCTCTTGCAGACAGTGGTGCCCTAGTTGGGGTCAAAACCAAGGAGCCCACATAAAAAAACTGAGGAATTTTGTTCTGAGAATTTTATTTTTACTTTATTTTTTGCTATTGGACCCACCAACCTCCTCTCCATGCACAACTTTTTTTTTTTTTTTCAACTACATGCAAAAGATTCTTTTTTCCAACACCCTATCCAATAGAAATGAAAGGGAATGTTGCATAGGGATTCCTCTAGGTTAGACATATTGTTATGGATTTAGGCTTAGGCCAGACGGGGAGATTCGGGGGCGATCCATCACCTGGCGACTTCTCGCCGCGACGGATCGCCCCGAATCTCTCCAAATACACCCCAACGCACCGGCGATACTTAAAGTCGCCTGCGCTTGTTCACACGGAGCGGCGCGATTTTTAAAGTCGTTCAAAATTGCCTGGTGAGGCGAAGTGTCGCCAGGCGACGGATCGCCCCCGAATCTCCCCGTCTGGCCTAAGCCTTAATAGCATTACTGGCCTGGCCTGGCTTCTGTGATGGCTTATAACTCGGCATTCATTTACTGCATTTTCATTGTCTCTCACTACTAACTTCAAACTCTGCCAATTACAGTGTTCCTCTGAGCTGATTGTTTGACCTACAGCCATAAGGGAACCTTACTGGGCATTTTAGGAAACTTTGGTCACTTACTGATGAGGTGCCATGACCTTCTCAAGACAATGCAGCACTATGCAACTTGCGTTGTTATAGTTCTGCTGCAATAACTCAATTGTTAGCAACCGTGCAATCGATAGCATCTAGTATAACATTTTGTTTCAGCAAATGCAGCAAGATCAATCGCCCCAGCTGCCTTACTCTGAGATTTATTACTTTTATCTCTCCTGATTTGAGAGCTTATGGCACTGAACGAGGCAAAGCTGTCATCCTCACACTGAAGTTTGCACGGTTGATTTCCAGACCTTAATTGGAATGTATATACGCACAGAAGTACCATACTATACTGGAGTTTGTGTGTCCTACTCCAATAAGAATTTTTATTTACAAATAAAGAATACAATTTGTTGCATGTGCTTGTTTTTGCTTTAGAATCTGGAAAGATGCAAAACATCTATTAAGTTAGTATAAATGCAGCGGCTGGCTTTTACATTGGGCTCCTTGTGTTTCGCGTTAATGCAGCTGTGTCTCACGTAAAAACCGCCATAGTTCTGAGTGTTTGGTATTTCTATTGTTTACACCACTGCAGGCTGCAGAAGAGGCAGAAGAACAATTACAGAGAACACTTAAATGCGCCGTTGATCATTAGGAAACATGTCATGGCCCTCTCCTGTGATCACTTCTCCTGCCTGTCTCTGTCTAGTTGACCTAAGAAGGCTGCATTAGTTAGGACTGTTCTTGGTTACAAAATTATTGTGTAGGCCTGTCTTAGCTGGCAAACACTTTGGCAGTTGCTAAGTGCCAGTGCTTACGTCTCACATTGGCTATCCTATATATGCAACGGCACTGTAGTACAGTATTTTTACATTGCTCTTCCTTGCCTTCCAAGTATCCCAATATCCACATATTCTGTACCTCCTGCTGACATAGATGTGCTAGGTTTAGCTACCCAGCTACCGACAGAGAGGGTGGGTGACTTGAAGGAAGGAAAATGTAATTGAATGTGTTGGATAATGTAGATGGCTGCAGCAAATAAGGTAGGGCAGACCCAGTAGGATACCAGGAGATCTCCTAGTAAGGCTGAGACTTCAGTTTATTTTATCCAGTAAATTCTGATTTTTATATCCGTACCATGACCATCCTTCTTTACCCTAAACCAGGGGTGTCCAACCTGAGGCCCAGCATGGACATGGATGAGGCCCAGCTTGAAAGGCTTGGTTCCCGAGGTAACATCAGGTTGCAAAGGATATAGGAGTAGGCAGGAGGGGGGGACTCAGCCCATTGCCCTGTTAGTAGTAATAATAATATAATAATAAGTCTATTTAATATACAGGTGTCCCATATTCCAGTGTATAGCTCCATCTGATTATTCAATGGATATTGTAGTTCTTTTCTGTGCATTTTCTTTACTTTTACAGGTAGACAAAGCACTTGTGACTTACAGTAGAATAATTGACTTTTTGCAGCAGGGGTCCATTGCGCTTCCAACCGTTATTGGAACTGGAAATCAACCTGGCAACCCACAGACTGGTTTAGGTTCAGATTCTTTTTATTACTATTATCTATAGTAGGAACTTGTTTTTTTTTTTCTAACTGTGTCATAAAGGATAATGCGGGTTGGGTTCCAACCCACAGGTTTAGAAACTCTCTTCTTAGTTGATTTTTTCTTGAGGGTGCTAAGCAGATGTGTTTTTTTATATGTCACTGAAGAGCATAGAGCAGGGGTCCCCAACCTTTTTGACCCGTGAGCCACATTCAAATGTAAAAAGAGTTGGAGAGCAACACAAGCATGAAATCGTCCCTGGGGTTGCCAAATAAGGGCTGTGATTGGCTATTTGGTAGCCCCTTTGGGACTTGCAGCCTACAGGAGGCTCTGCTTGGTACTAGATTTTGTCTTTATGCAATTAAAACTTGCTTCCTAGCCTGGAATTCAAAAATAAGCACCTGCTATGAGGACAATGAGAGCAACATCCAAGGGGTTGGAGAGCAACATGTTGCTCATGAGCTACTGGTTGGGGATCACTGGCATAGAGTGTAAAATAAAGCAAACAACAGAACAAAGTTAAAATGCATATATAACATTACATATAAAACTCAAGTGGGAATTTTTTTTTAAAAAGGAAATAACATAAATGAAGTTCATACAGATGGTTGAATATTGTCACAGCAATTTACCAAACTTAGATGAAAACAACCGTGCAATATTAATTAAGTGGACCAGGTTCTTTTAAAGACTTGAGCTGGTGAGAAAACAGCCTATACTGTTGTGACCTGGTTCTGTCTAAATTGTAAATTGGGTTATATGCCAAGCTCTGCTTCTCTCGCTGCGAAAGGAAAAGTTGCCCCAGGAGGCCAATTAGTGGTGTCACCTCTCCTGTCTCTACTGTGTCTGCAGGAAAGGCTTCTCATGTGAATAGGAAGAAGCATTTGTTTGTGTCTGACAAATAAATATGGGGATTATAAATACCCAGTACTGGGAAATGGCAAAGATGGACTGATGGGTTTGTGTCATTTTAATTTTATATAGTTCTACAAAGTGTCATTAAGTGAAATGGCAATAGTATCCATGGTTTCTCCACCCAGTGGAATAGATTGATGTGCATGAGCAGTTCTGTGTGTTGGGATTTCATAATGATAGATAGGGACTAAAGGGCAGGATTAGGGTGCAGCCCATAGCTATGGTTGTGGAATAAAAATAGTAACAAGGAGAGCTGCAGGCCAGCATTAAGGATGCTCTGGCAGTGGATGTTATTGATGAATCTCCGATGTATAAAGGACCAGTTTTAGAAATGCTTTTGGGGTGGCCTGGAGTCAGTTTGCCTTGAATAGCTGGGGAGCACCTGTCTAGGTTCAAGCCATGTAGAAGGATTTGGCTGCTCTCCAGTGGAAATGTGACCTAGTTTGGAGTATTCTCCCCACTTGTCATCAGGCAGGTTTGATTCATGCAGAGAATAAGCACTGGGAAACGTAACACAAGGAGGATTGTTGTGAGAGTCAGAATGCAAATAAGGTTGCATTAACCAGGGTTTAGTAATGTGAGCAAGGCTTTGTGTGCCCTATTTAAATACTATCCTGGGCAGGGGGGTGGGAATCTGTACTAATTGGCTACATAAGCTTTCACCCGGTGTCCTTAACATAACCAAAGAGTCTTCATTAGGAAATTTCTTATATTCACCATCTTGCTGCGGCTGTACTTGGCACAGTATGTGAGAGAGATGTGAACTTGCCTTGTCTGCTTGACATTGAAGCATATGGATGAGAAAGTATGCAAGCTGCTGTCCTTTCTGCACATGCCCTATGCCTCTAAGAAGATCTACGTATGTGGTTCCCTGCAGAATCATTTGATTATTTAATTGAAAGACTGCTCTGCATTCATCATTTTGCCTGGTATTCTTGTTATTTGTATCACTAAAAGCTTGTTGGTGTTTCTTTTGCAGCTTGTAATGTTCAGAAGACGCATCACTCAACATCACAATCCTGATCAGAAAAAGCATGCTTCACAGCCATTCAGATCTAAGGCTTCCCCCTCCAGTGGCTTTGATATCTCCTCGTGCCGGCAAGCATCTTCATCAGCCGGCTCCTTGCTCCTGTTTCACTCTAGAATTGGACTTTGGATGGACGTGCCATGGTGACATGAACAGGCTGAGTCAGGGGAACTTGTAATATAAGCAAAGTGTTTGTGAGCTTGTGCCATTCCTTCTGGGACGGTAGCAAGACCATGAGCTTGCCCCTGAAGACACGCAGGTTTGGGAGGCCTGTAAGACCACAACTGGTGCTTTTGCTTCTGTTTGCCCTCTGCCTTTTAAGTGTCTTCATCTCTGCCTATTACCTGTATGGCTGGAAAAGAGGATTGGAGCCCTCAGGTAGTGAGGCCCAATCTCCAGACTGCGATGAACCCAACATAAGCCCATCCCGTTTGCTTCCAATGAAGCCTTTGAAGCCAGTGGACTCCTCTCGCACAGATCCTTTAGTACTTGTCTTTGTGGAGAGCCTGTACTCCCAACTTGGGCAGGAAATAGTTGCCATCTTGGAGTCAAGTCGATTTAAATATCGTACTGAAATTGCTCCGGGTAAAGGGGACATGCCTACCCTCACCGACAAAGACCGGGGACGTTTTGCTCTAATCGTATATGAAAACATCTTGAAGTATGTAAATCTGGACGCTTGGAACCGTGAATTGCTTGACAAGTACTGTGTAGAGTATGGAGTTGGGATCATTGGCTTTTTCAAGGTAAGATTTAAAGTTAGATAAAAGTAGACTTAATATCTTGTATTGATTCCATCCACATTCTAAGCACCGTCGCACATAGGTCAATGCAGGACTGGACTGAGAATCAAAATAGGCCCTGGCATTTCAGGTACACAGAGGCCCAATCAGCCCACATAGAGGCCCAATCAGCCCACACCAGCCCACTGAATACTGACTTTCTATGGCACTTTATAGCAGCTCCTCTGGCATTTGCCCTAACCCACAGATTGCCAGTCCGGGCCTGGGTCAATGTTTTTACTGTTATTCAGGGTATTACATAGCACTTTTATGTTTCTGCCCATGCCCCAGTTGATTGTATAGTGGATTTTGTAAATGTACCTTAATAAAAAAATATACCCCATGCAAACATGGTTTGCACATTGTACCCTGGGTGGAATCAAACCCAGGACCCAAGTATGCAAGGCAGCAATGCTAATCACTGCATTACCCATAGTTATTGCACAGTTAGTCTAGTCACATATTCATCCACCATTATTGAACTGTGCATGGCCACCATACGATGTTCTATGTAATGTTGAAGGTCTTCTTAAAAGGGGTTGTTCACCTTCCAAACAAGTTTTAATTTTGAGTTAAGTTGGCCATTGTTTTGCTCCATTGATTTGGATCTCTGATCTCTGCTTCAGCTCCTCTATGTGTGACCCCACACAGGCTGATCTGTTTTAAAACAATGGAGCAGGGGCACTGAGCAAATCTACTTCTCTCAGCCTTAATAAATACGTAGTCTGACAACATCAGCTGAGGGTTGGGGCAGACGGGCAGATTCGGGGAGATTTAGTGCCTGGCGACGAATCGCCTCTTCTGCGGGACGACAATCTCCCTGAACTGCCTTCCCTTCTGTTTGAATGAAGAATCGCCTGCGCTAACGCACTCGTGGCACTTCGATTTCCGAAGTCGCCCGAAGTTGCCTCACAAGGAAACTTCGGGTAACTTCGGAAATCGAAGCACCACAAGTGCATTAGCGCAGGTGACTCTTCATTCAAGAAGACATGGAAGACAGGAAGAAGGTTACCTTCCCATTATTCTGTTGTTAGGCTGCTGGGGGGGAAGGGGGGTGATATCACTCCAACTTGCAGTAAAGAGTGACTGAAGTTTATCAGAACACAAGTCACATGACTTGGGGCATCTGTGAAATTGACAATATGTCTAGCCCTATGTCAGATTTCAAAATTAAATCTAAAAAAAATCTGTTTGCTCTTTTGAGAAATGGATTTCAATGCAGAATTCTGCTGGAACAGCACTATTAACTGATACATTTTGGAAAAAAACATGTTTTCCCATGACAGAATCCCTTGAATATGAGATCGAGGTGTTCTGTTAGCCTCAGACTTCAGTGAAGCAGATCTCCCAGTGGACAAATTAGCAAGAGAAATGGCAGCTTCTTTGAGTTTGCTAAGCCATCACCCTATGAATGAGACAGTACTCTGACAACAGAATAGCCTTGTTTTTGTACAGTGAGACAATCCTCTAATCAGCCAGTACAGTGTCCCTTTAGTGAACACGTAGGAACCTGAAAGCAGAGGTTGAAGAAATAGTGGAAAGTCGTTGCATAGGATGTAGCAGCAGGGATGCAAATTGAAAACTCTTAAAGGCCAGACAAAAGACGTTCTCAAGCGGCACCAGTCTGGAGAGCAAGATTTATTAGGTTTCCCCAATCTTTCTGGTCTCTGCTGTGACACCAGGACACAAAAGTGTCAACGTGCCAATTGAGTGGCATTAATCCTCTCACAAAGTTGTAAACGGGCCATTGTTCTCAGAACAGGGGACTGACTGGAGAGCCCATTCAGCTGACGTATCTCCATTCAGTACATTCCATCTTCTCTTCCCTAATCCACCCAGCAGTTTGGGAGAAGTCCCTGCATTGCACTGAATTATGCTGCTCAAGCCCAAATTTTCTATTTCAATTTAAAATGCAATATGCTGAAAACCACAAATTATATATATCTTCCCATCAACTCCTTATAGGCTCCTCTTCAAAACATACATTTGCCCATGTCCCCGATAATTCTGGGTTTGCAGCAAATGAATTTTATGTAGCGGCTGTTAGTTTTACTTAATTCTGAAATTTGAGATGGATTTTCTCTTATGTTTGATGCCGTGGCTATTTTACCGTTTGGATGGATGTCCATCACCAAAATATTTGTATGAAACATGTAAGCTGGCCTATATTGATGTGACTGGACCTTGTGGAGTTCAGATGAGTGCTTAGATGCCTTTCTGGTACTGGGTTACTGGCATTTTACTAGCAACAAGTTAGCACAGCAGGACATTTGCTGGCAGCCACATTTATAAGTTATTGTTTCAATTTACTCTCCATCTCTCTCACCCCACAGGGGGCAAGTGATCCCAGTTTAATATCCGTGGGAAAGTTGCCTGTTTGACCCAAGCTTAAAGGTCTCTTCTGACTATAGCACTGCAAACAATGGAAACTGTAAGGACATTTATTGTAGAGACACAAAAGATAAAATGTGTTTTCATCCCCAGTTGTAGCACGATAAATAGATAGATAGATATAGCTGGCTAAAGAGATAAATAGATAGATAGATATAGCTGGCTAAAGAGAGAGAGAGATAGATAGATATAGCTGGCAAAGAGAGAGAGATAGATAGATATAGCTGGCGAGAGAGAGAGAGAGATAGATAGATATAGCTGGCGAAAGAGAGAGAGATAGATATAGTTGGCTAAAGAGAGAGAGAGATAGATATAGCTGGCGAGAGAGAGAGAGATAGATATAGCTGGCTAAAAGAGAGAGAGAGAGAGAGATAGATATAGCTGGCGAAAGAGAGAGAGAGAGAGATAGATAGATATAGCTGGCTAAAAGAGAGAGAGAGAGATAGATATAGCTGGCGAAAGAGAGAGATAGATAGATATAGCT
>CM044436.1:11302393-11331007 GCA_024363595.1 Xenopus borealis | reverse complement strand
TAGATATTACTGGGCCCCACAGCAAATTATTTTTCAGGCCCCCAAAATGTCTTGAGGTTGTCCTGTTTTACCAATATTTATTGAAATTATGGATTAGGGCTTCATGGGGCCCCTATATTTCCTGGGCCCCTCTGCAGCCGCAGGGTCTGCTTCCTTTGTGGTTAGGCCCCTGCCTGCAACATTTATTAAAATTGACTGAAAGCAGCAGATAATTATAGCCTTGAGGGCAAGGCCACCCTTGGGCCGGTAGGAGATGACATATGGTCTAGCCCACTGTGCTGCCCCCTTCTTTCTATTACTAGCAATGCAGTTGCCCCTGAAATTTGGTGGCCTTACCACAAATTTAGGCCTGTCGGCCATCTGCCCGGTCCCCAGGCACATCATCACTCAAGAAGCCACTCTCCTGCAGGTTGTGCATGGAATCAACACCGCTTAGTAAGCAGGGGACTGGTGAGAAGCAGCAAATAGCCATGCCAGGGGTTTATTTAGGCATAGGGATCCCTGTGAACATGTCGCTATCCCTTTTAAAGGGAAACTGTCATGGGAAAACATTTTTTTTTCAAAATGCATCAGTTAATAGTGCTGTTCCAGAACAATTCTGCACTGAAATCCATTTCTCAAAAGAGACATGTTGCTAGACATATTGTCAATTTCCCAGCTGCCCCATGTCATGTGACTTGTGCTCTCATAAACTTCAATCACTTTTTACTGCTGTACTGCAAGTTGGAGTGATATCACCCCCTCCTTTTCCCCCACCCAGCAGCCTAATAAAAGAACAATGGGATGGTAACCAGATAACAGCTCCCTTAGGCTGGGGACAGACAGGGAGTTTCGGGGAGATTCTGTCGCCTGAAGTTACTTCGTGAGGAAATTTCGGGCGATTCCAGGAAATCGCCGCGCCGCGTGTGCACAGCGCTGGCACTTTGTCATTTAAACTAGCGACGGACAGGCAGAAGGAAGTTCGGGGAGATTGTCGCCTGCTATTAAACGCCAGGCGACAGAATCTCCCCGAATCTCCCTGTCTGTCCCCAGCCTAACACAAGATAGCAGCTGACTGGTAGTTCTAAGAACAGCGCTCAATAGTAAAACCCATGTCTCACTGCGTACTATTCAGTTACATTGAGAAGGAAAAACAACAGCCTGCCAGAAAGCAGTTCCCTCCTGAAGTGCTGGCACAAGTCACATGACTGGGGCAGCTGGGAAATTGACAAAATGGCTAGCCTCATGTCAGATTTCAAAACTGAATATAAAAAAAAAATCTGTTTGCTCTTTTGAGAAATGGATCTCAATGCAGAAGGCTACTGGAGCAGCACTATTAACTGATGCATTTAAAAAAAAAAAAACATGTTTTCCCATGACAGTTTCCCTTTAAAATTTTGATACGGTACAAATACAAACAAACCCACAATCCTCATTTGTAAAAAAGTTTGAAACTGATTTGTGCCTGGAACGTGTGCTGCCTGTCTGTGTAACTCTATACATGCAGCTAATTTTCCAAAATACATGGACATGATGTTCTATAGCTGCCCTGTGCCCCCTCCATTGATTATTTCCACCTGACGCAAATTAGCCCCCCCTCCCAGATAGGAGGGGCATTCGTGGCATAGTCAGGGCTCGTTTGCTGTCATCAAGTCCGACTGCTCCTGGCCAGTCACATCGATGTAAAGGCCCCCCATATACGGGCTGATAAAAGCTGCCGACAGATGTCGATTGGGCAGGGTAGAAAATCCCATTGGATCGCGGCCGCATCAGTTTGTTGATGGTCCTGTGATCCGTCTGTCCATATTGCCTCCATTCTGATCCAATCTTTGGGCCCTAGAGCTTAGGATCGGATCAGCCCGATGTCGCCTCAATGTGGGCATATCGGGGAGAGAACCGCTTGTTTGGCGTGTATGGTCACCTTTACTGTGGTCCCTTTAAAACCACGCAAGGTATAATTTGGCAAAAAAGCTGAGGGTCCCTGAGGGTCTGCAAACTCCAGATGAACATGGAGGCTTGCTCTTGCTTTGATAGTGATTTCCACAAGACCAGGATGTGGTTTCTGTTTACAGATTTCTTTCCTGTGCTTGACAAACATATACAGAACATGGCTGATTTCATGCAGTGATTACTAATGCGCACATATGGCCCTGGCTTTCTGTTGTTGTTGCAGAGGCTGCCAAGCAGGGCTTCGTGCTCATTATACTTAGCAGAAAATATAAAATACATATGGAGAAATGTAATAAAAGGCTCAATGTTTGCCCCCCAGTACAGTAACCCATAGCAAACCATAAGCGTTTCATCAGATGACCTGTAAATACTACCCCGGATTGGTTACTATAGGAAACAAGACCTTTAGCTAACTGTGCACCTCTTATTACATAATCCTCTTGGAATACAATATCTGTAGTCTTAAAAGGTTTTAAAGGGATAATGTCATGGGAAAAAAATGTTTTTTTTTTTTTTTTTCAAAATGCATCAGTTAATAGTGCTGCTCCAGCAAAATTCTGCATTGAAATCCATTTCTCAAAAGAGCAAACAGATTTTTTTATATTTCATTTTGAAAGGTGCTGCTCCAGCAAAATTCTGCATTGAAATCCATTTCTCAAAAGAGCAAACAGATTTTTTTTTATATTTCATTTTGAAATCTTGACATGGGGCTGGACATATTGTCAATTTCCCAGCTGCCCCAAGTCATGTTACTTGTGCTCTGATAAACTTCAATCACGCTTTACTGCTGTACTGCAAGTTGGAGTGATATGACCCCCTCCCTTTACCCCACCCAGCAGCCTAACAACAGAACAATGAGAAGGTAACCAGATTACAGCTCCCTAACACAAGATAACAGCTGCCTGGTAGATCTAAGAACAGCACTCAATAGTAAAACCCATGTCCCACTGCGTACTATTCAGTTACATTGAGAAGGAAAAACAACAGCCTGCCAGAAAGCAGTTCCCTCCTTAAGTGCTGGCACAAGTCACATGACCAGGGGCAGCTGGGAAACTGACAAAATGGCTAGCCCCATTTCAGATTTCAAAACTGAATATAAAAAATTCTGTTTGCTTTTTTGAGAAATGGATTTCAGTGCTGAAGTCTACTGGAGCAGCACTATTAACTGATGCATTTTAAAGAAAAAAACATGTTTTCCCATGACAGATTCCCTTTAAGGCTCTAGTCAATGAGAGGTTTTAATATTTTCAATTTCAATCTTGGTAGAATAGGTCAGTGTTTTAGGCCCTAAATTGAATTTGCTGTGGGGCCCATTAAACGTCCAGTTATGCCACTGTTTGTACGAATAGCTTAACGCGTAGCAAAGTACAAAAACATATACTTTTTGAAAACGGTGATTGATTGGGGTGTGTGGACCTGTTTTGTCAATCATATACAATTGTTGATTATACAAAGTATTTTGACACCTCTTAAAAGGCACATCAGCCTAAGGGCAACTGTGTTCATGCCATTTTTGGTAGATCAGGTTGTGGTCTGGCTGGAAAAAGGCAGAGTTAAAATAGTCTGATTTTTCACTTGGGAATATCAAAAAAGTATTTACCCCCTTTTCGTAAACACTGTATGTTTGTAACCATGTTATACACTAAAGGGGGGGGGGGGTCCCTGACTAAAGACTGTGACTTTCAAGGGGAGCTTGAGAGGAAGTCTGACAGTCAATGCCAAAAAGCTTCTGTGACCCCTGTACCACTGCCCTTGAATGAGAGTCATTGTGTCTGTTTCCAGCAAAAATCCTATAGCAGACCAACATGTAATAAACTGCCACAAAATACAGACGTGCAGAAACTGCATTTTTCAGACTAGTCCTCCAGAGACATCCTTAAAGGGGTTGTTCACCTTTGAGTTAAAGGGGAAAAACATTTTTTCAAAACACATCAGTTAATAGTGCTGCTTCAGAAGAATTCTGCACTGAAATCCATTTCTCAAAAGAGCAAACTGATTTTTTTATATTTCATTTTGAAATCTGACATGGGGCTAGACCTTTTGTCAATTTCCCAGCTGCCCCTGGTCATGTGACTTGTGCTCTGATAAACTTCAGTCATTCTTTACTGCTGTACTGCAAGTTGGAGTGATATCACCCCCTCCCTTTCCCCCACCCAGCAGCCTAACAACAGAACAATGGGAAGGTAACCAGATAACAGCTCCCTAACACAAGATAACAGCTGCCTGGTAGATCTAAGAACAACACTCAATAGTAAAACCCATGTCCCACTGAGTACTATTCAGTTACATTGAGAAGGAAAAACAACAGCCTGCCAGAAAGCAGTTTCCTCCTAAAGTGCTGGCACAAGTCACATGACTTGGGGCAGCTGGGAAATTGACAAAATGGCTAGCCCCATGTCAGATTTCAAAACTGAATATAAAAAAATCTGTGTGCTCTTTTGAGAAATGGATTTCAGTGCAGAAGTCTACTGGAGCAGCACTATTAACTGATGTGTTTTTAAAAAAAAAAACATGTTTTCCCATGACAGTTTCCCTTTTACTTTTAGTATAAAGTAGAGAGTGATATTCTGAGACAATTTGCAATTGGTTTTCATTTTTTATTGTTTGTGGTTTTATAGTTATTTAGCTTTTTATTCAGCAGCTTTCTAGTTTGCAGTGTCAGCAATTTGGTTTCTAGGGTACAAATTACCCTAGCAACCCTGCATTGAATTGAATAAGAGACTGGAATATGAATAGGAGATGGACTGAATAGAAGGATCAGCAATAAAAAGTAGCAATAACAATACATTTGTAGCCTTACAGAGCATTTGTTTTTTTAGAAGGGGATGGCGACGCCCATTTGAAAGATGCAAAGAGTCAGACGAAAAGACAAATAACTATAAAACCACAAACAATACAAAATGAAAACCAATTGCAAATTGTCTCAGAATATCACTCTCTACATTATACTAAAAGTTAACTCAAAGGTGAACAACCCCTTTAAATTTCCTTCTTAACCCACTGAAATCTGATAAAGACAGAGTCTCTCCCATCTGTTTTTGCTGGAGAGATTTTCTCCCCAGATGATGGAGGTGAGGATCTCTATGTCCAGTCCTCTCCTAGTGGGAAAGAATCCGGTTTCAAGGAAAGTCTGAATCCTTAGACGAATACTCTGGGTGAGGACAGATGAAAATGTGCATGTGGCGGAAATAGAAATCCTTGTTGGGCAACAAAATAATAGGAATCGTCTGAAGCGGCTCACATTTTTGTTGCTCATAAAGGTGTAGCCTGCTGTAGTGGGTCCAGGAGTTTGTCACTGAAATGAATGAGGGTCAGTGTCAAGAATTTTGTTTAGAACATTTAACCACTCCAGCCGTTTCTTTGAAATCCCTTCTTATCCGTTTTGGTGCTTTCGATAGTAAGAAAGTACTGGCCACAATAAAAAGCACAAGACAAAACTGAAGAATAGGCCGCACCTCTGGTAAAAGGTTAAAAATCCAAATTTATTTACGACTTAAGGGCCCGAGACAGATGTGAAGATTCATCTCCCCGAAAAGCCCTTGAGCGGCAACTTCGGGCGACTAAAGAAAATGAATCACTCCGAGTTCCATCCCGTCGGTGATTTAGATTCTAGCCGGCGGGATGGCATTAAGAGTGCTTTGTTTTCTGAAGTCGCCAAAGTTGCCTCACCAGGAACAAGAGGCGATTAGTCGTCGGGCGACTAAATCTCCCCGAATCTTCACGTCTGTCTCTGCCCTATGCCTTAAATAATTTCGGATTTTTTTCTTGCGGGGGTCCAACCTATTCTTCAATTTGTCTCAAGCATTTTGTCACTGGAAAGTGCTCAGGCAACCAAACTTATGTATGTAGCACTGTACAGCAGAACAGTAATATTAATGTCAATATTAAAATAGAGGACATTACAAAATAAATACAAAATGCAGTTGCATTAAAGATTAAGCGTTATGTGTCTAAAGCTGCCGATATCGGTCGTTTAGACAAATTTATCTGCCCGTGTATGGGGGCTTCCAACGGGTCTTTCTGATCAATATCTGGCCACGATATCGATTGGGAAGGTTTTATTTTTCTCCTGACTGGCCTGTCTGAGCCCATTGCCCACATCCTAATCCAACTATTCGGCCATAGTGCTGAACGTTCTTATTTCCCCCGATGTAGCCCTGTCATTAGTGGCATATTGGGGAAATATCCGTTCATTTGGCAATGTCGCCAAACGAGTGGATCTTCTAGTCTATGGCCAGCTTTAGGCTATGGACTCACAGACTGTGCATTTTTTTGCAGGCTGGAGAGAAGCAGATCTGCTCCATTGATTTGAATCAGATCAGCCTGTGTGTGGTCACACTGATTCAGCTTCAGCTCCACTATATGCGATTGTACACAGGCTGATAGAATCAGGGCCGGTCGTACTAAGTGCGGGGCCCAATTGGAACCATTTTGGCGGGGCCCCCTAGAAGGAACCCCTCTGTCCAAGTGATGGGTGCCAGTTGGGGGTGGGAGCAGGCTGAGCAACTGGGAGAAAATGTTCCCTCACTTTTTTTAATCTATGTGCGCTAAAAAAAAGTGCACATTTTGGTTACCACTATAAACTGTGTTTGTGCAGTACGATGGATTATATATACAACATAAATGCATTTCACTTGTTATTTGGGCCAATTGGGTTTGGGGCAGGCTGGTTGAATTGGATTTGGGGGGTGGGCTGGGCCAATCAGGTTCAGCTGTGGCCTGGGCCAATCAGGTCTGAGTGGGCTGGGTCAATCTGGATTAGGGGTAGTCTGGGCTACTGGGGGATTAAGAGAATAGGAATCAGAGCTCGGACTGGAGCGGGGCCCCCATAAGAGCGGGGCCCAATTGGGCCAAATTGGTCCAATGTGCTTAAGACCGGCACTGGATAGAATTCCAATCAATCTCAGCCTGCAAAAATACACAGGCTAACCACAGCCACTGAAAACAGCCTGTGTATCCAAAGCTTTAGAGACAAGGAAGGCGACCCCTGCCCTACAGAGCTTACAGTTTAAGCTTGCCAGTGCTTTCAAGTATATTGGTTCACCAGATTTCCTCTATGAATAGACCAACTGTCCCATGGAATCAAAGGATTCTCTAGGTCAGGGATCCCCACCATTACCCTTTTTTTTTTTTTGCCATTACCCTTTTTTTTTTCACAGGGGCGCTCCGCCAATGAGGTGAGCTGAAACGCTTGCCTCAGGCGGCAGCACCAGATAAGTTTCCAGGGGTGGCAAAAAGCAGTTCCTGGTACTTCTAAGAGCCAAATTTGCACTCTCCACACTAGTGTTCCTGCCTCGGATGCCTCCTCTCCCCATTGGTAATCAGGCGAGGCGGCATCTTCATTAGAATCGGCGCTCAACATTCATATGTAAACAGAGTTGGGGAGCAACACAAGCATGAAAAATGTTCCTGGGGGTGTGGGAAACAAATAAGGAATGTGAGTGGCCATTTGGTAGCCCCTTTGCAAATGGTAGCCTAGAGGAAGCACTTTTTGGCAGTACACAAAACTTGTCTCTATTCCAGGAATTAAAATAAGCACATGGTTATTGTTTCCACTGCGAGTAACATCCAAGGTGTTGGTGAGCAACATGTTTCTTGTGTATGGCACAGCAATTCATTCCACTATTTTTATCAACATTCTGGCAACAAAGTGCCTCCAAAGCTCATAACAAGGTAGCAGATGGTACAACTACCAAAGGGGTGCAGGCCCGGACTGGCAATCTGTGGGTTCTGGCAAATGCCAGAGGGGCTGCTATAAGGTGCCATAGAAATTCAGTATTTAGTGGGCTGGTGGGGGTTGTTTGGGTCTCAGTGTAGGCTGATTGGGCCTCTGTGTACCTGAATAGTGATGGGCGAATTTATTTGCCAGGGGTGAATTCCCGCGATTTGCCACTGGTGAATAAATTCTCGAAATTCGCCGAAAAAAATGTCGTGCGTCGTTTTTGACGCGACGCAACGAAAACTACGCAATGCGCATCAAAAACGTGCCGCAACTCGTTTCGCTAATTTTTCCGCCAATTCGCGAATTTTGCTAATTTTCCAGCAAAACTGGGTAGATTCGCCCATCACTATACCTGAAATGCCAGGGCCTATTTTGATTCTCAGTCCAGACCTGGAGGGGTAGATGGTGTAACTGCAGGAGGAGGATAGAAAACTGAAAGGTATAAGTATGTGCACATGAGCATGCATTGAGCTGGTGGTAGAGGCCACGAGGGGGGCCTGTGAGCAAAATCTGCACCCAGTCCCATGTGAGTCTAGTTACAATGGCTGAGAAATGCCAGCAAAGAATACCACCTCCCCCCCCTGTCTCATGAGCCCTGTGCTTACAGGTGGTAAAATAACTCATTTAGCACAGATGTAAACACCATTGCTTAAGACCATTATGTTAATGAGTCATAATCCACCTCCCCCTTCTCTTGAATAAAAGATTAATCCCTTGTTTCTAAAACCAAAAGTCTTAAGGCACCTGTAATTGTACATCTGTGCAATCTGATTATCCCATGGTGATTATTTTGTGAGTAGGCTTTTTATTCTAGACTGGGAAATCATTCAAATTCAAGGTAATTAAAAAAAAAAAAAATCTATTAAAAGGCATTTTACTATGCGGTACAGTGATTTCAGACATTAATAAACATTAATTGGTTTGTGGTTTTGTTGTAAACAGTTGATGCCGTCTCACATTTAAAGGACCATTATCATTAAATTACCTTAAAATGAATGCAGTGTGTATTAAGGTCAACTGTGCACATAACATTTCTCGGCCATTGTATTTCAGCTGCGAGAGATGCTTCATACCCCTCTGAGTTGCCTGTCAATTAGATGCACGAAAACTTGAGAAAATGAGAATTTTATGAAGACCACCTGTTGTAGCCATAGCTCCCTCTTCATTTAGACCAGTGATCCCCAACCAGTAGCTCGTGAGCAACATATTGCTCTCCAACCCCTTGGATGTTGCTCCCAGTGGCCTCAAAGCAGGAGCTTATTTTTGAATTACTGGCTTAGAGGCAAGTTTTGGTTGTATAAAAACCAGATGTCCTGCCAAACATTCTCTCCTGTAGGCTGCCAGTCCATATAGGGGTTACCAAAAAGCCAATCAGAGCTCTTATTTGACATCCCCATGGACTTTTTCATGCTTGTGTTGCTCTCCAACTCTTTTTTAAATTTAAATGTGGCTCACGAGCAAAAAAGGTTGGGGACCCCTGATTTAGACTATATATTATCCGAATAATAGCGACCATGACCTGTATAGTCCCTCACATTGGTTGGATACCTACAAGGAGTAGTCCATGAATGGCCACTTTTTGCTTTGATGTGTAGAGGCCCAAAGGCTTAGTGCAGACACAGGGCTGGACGGGCTAATGGAACCGGGGGGGGGGGGAACCTGGTGGGCACCGCTGATCCAAACCTGTTCCCAGACAAAAATGAATGTTGCAGATCACGACCTTAAGAGAAAGCTATAGGGTACATGATGAACCCCCACCATCAGTGTCCAACCTCACTAATACTCTTGTGATACAGCCACAATCTAGTAGAAAGCCTTCTGAGAAGAAGCAACACAAGGGCAACCAACTTTATATGAATAGCCTTCATCTGGGAGTGAGATTTTGGACAGGCAGATACAGGTGTGGGACCAGTTATCTAGAACATTTGGGATTTCTGGACAAGGGAACTTCCATAATTTCCATAATTCATACTTCCAAGTCTATTGAAGAATCATTTAAATATCAGTTAAACCCGACAGGAACGCTTCACCTCCAATAAGGATTAATTATATCGTAGTTGGGATAAAGTACAAGCTTCTGTTTTATTACAGACAAAAAGGAAATCAATAGTGGAGTCTATAGGAGATGGCCTTCCCGTATTTCAGAACTTTGTGGATAATGGGTTTCTGGGTAGCAGGTTTTATACCTTTTTTTTTATTTTTGCCATATAGTTTGTTAGTTATGTTTTTCCATAGCAAACATTTCCTTTAGCTTCTCATTGGATTTGCTGTCGTATTTAATGCTGCGTTGTGGCAATTAAGACTTCAGCGTGACGCTACAGTCTCTTTTATGGAAATGTTTGAGCAAAAAAGGAGGAAAATGCTTTTATTACAGAAAATAAGTCCTTGTGATTGCCCTGTAATTTGCACCAGTGGGGTGTTTCGGGAACCTAATTTTCTCACCGGTAGCTTGAGAATTAAAATAATTATTCTTTTGTTACAGGCTCTATACTTTTTGTGTAATAAAGAACTGTTATTTTGGTTTTCTTCTACTGCTGGCAATTTAAATGGAAAAATGTCCAGAATGTATAATTACTGTTTAGCTTTCATGTATTTTTCCGTTAAATAGATGGCACAGAATGTTGGCATAATCGGATCAAGGCTTCTCTGGATAGGTGTATTTATGTACAAATATAATGGCTGCCATATTGGTTGCCTCCGCTGAGCTCTGTATTCTGCACTGACAAGTCACCCTCTAGTGAGTGGACTTTAAAGTGGATTTTCGTTCTACGGTGGCAGTTCCTACTTGCAGCTATAATTGCATCTACAGAGGAGCAGTTTTGTTTTTTTTTTGCCTCGTATAGTAACCAAATCAACTCACAATCTGTTTTAAACAAATGTCGACATTTCTTGCAATGAAATTATGGCAAACAATGACAAAAAAATCTTGATGAGAAAAATGTTAAACGTTCAATGAACTTAAAAACTGAATATTTAGCCTTTAAAGGGATTCTGTCATAGTAACATTGTAAGTTAGTTTGAAAAAAGACACACGTCCATCAAGTTCAACCTTTTAAAGAGGTTGTCCACCTTCAAACAACTAGTTGTTTTCAGATAGATCACCAGACTTTTCCCAATTACTGTCTATTTTCTAGTTGTAACCGTTTTTCTAATATTGAAGTGTAAAGTGTCATTTTTCACCTTCTAAAGCAGCTCTCGGGGAGGGGGGGGGGTCGCTGACTGTTCTAAACTGACCCATTTAATAGATACATTTCTTATCTTTGTCCCTGCTGAGCAGAATCCCTGGGTTTCATTACAGGCAGCTGTTAGTATTGATACAATAGTTGCTAATACTCCAGAGATGTTGCTGTGAAATGTATCAACTAAATGTTGCAAAATTGTTTAGAGTCTGCACCTGAATTACTGAGCTGCCAGACTCAAACACCAGAGACACCAACATTCAACTTTACACTTAGATTTTGGAAAAACAGTAATCACCCCTTAAGCGCCTTTTCTCCATGTGAACATCCCCAATTTGGCCAGTCTTTCCTCATAGCTAAGATTTTCCATACCTTTTACCAGCTTAGTTGCCCTTCTCTGTATCCTCTCTAATACAATAATGTCCTGTTTGAGTGATGGAGACCAAAACTGTACGGCATATTCTAGATTGGGACCCCCTTCTGCCATGAATCAATGCTCCAGTAATGGGAAAACATTTTTCAAAATGCATCAGTTAATAGTGCTGCTCCAGTAGACTTCTGCACTGAAATCAGTTTTTCAAAAGAGCAAACAGATTTTTTTTTTTTAATTTTTAAATCTGACATGGGGCTAGACATGTCAGTTTCCCAGGTGCCCACAGTTATGTGACTTGTGCTCTGATAAACTTCAGTCATTCTTTACTGCTGCACTGCAAATTAGAGCGATATCACCTCCCCTCCCCCAGTAACTTAAGGTCTAGGCCACATGGGAAGATTCAGGAAGAATTAGTCGCCAGGGGCTTCTTTGGGGCGATTAATCTAATGAATTGCTTGCCCGTGTCTCGCACCTGCTAAACTGTAAATCGCCTACGCCTATTTCACACGCGACGCTGTGTATTACCTCATGAGGCAATTTTCAGCGACTTGGCGCCGTGTGTGAAATAGGCACAGGCGACTTACAGTTTAGCGGGCGCGAGACACGGCCAAGAAGATTCTCCCTGAAATCTTCCCGTGTGGTCTAACACTTATAATAGAAAAATGGGAAAGTAGAAAATAACAGCTCCCTGACACAAAATAACCGCTCCCTGGTAGATATAAGAACAGCACTCAATGTTAAAAATCCAAGTCCCACTGTGACTCCTCCAGTTACATTAAGTAGGAGGAACAATAGCTTATCTGAAAGCAGTTCCATCCTTTTTGTCACAAAACAAGGAATTAAAAAATGTTTTCCCCTTCCCACCCCTAATTTGCATATGCAGATTAGGGTTCGGATTCGATATTCGGACGAATCTTTCACAAAGGATTCGGGGGTTTGGCCAAATCAAAAATAGTGGATTCGGTACATCCATAAATTATAATAGGCCATCCATAGGAGCTGCTGAGCAAAACATTTATGGCTGCCCCTTTTCAACAATATTATCCCGTTTTAAAGATATTTTCCCCCAAAACCGGGTTTAAGGATATTCTATTCAATCCCATGATTTCTAAAGCAAACCCTGTTTCCAACATCTGTGTTAGTTTTATTGTAGCACACAGTGTCTGACTGTCCTGGCGGCCAGACCCCGCTCTACCCTTCCTAATTTCAAATAAAAAACTCGACGACACGTGGCGCCCGTGCGCAGTGATGCACGGCACCGTGTAGTGACGTCCGTGCCTGGCGGCACCATTTTTATAGGTGAGGGGGGCCCTGAACGCAGTCCCGGCGGGCCCCCCAGTCCAACACTGTTAGCACACAGGCCTATAGTTGTCTGCTCCAGGCTTATATACTAACTCCAACACTGCATCTTCAGAACTGAATGTTGGCCAGTAAACTGGGTATTGTTACACCCGGAAGAAGGTGGGGCCTACATAATAACTTCGTAAGTTAGGTTGAAAAAAGACGCACGTCCATCTGTTTTAACCTGCCGAACTGCTAGTTGGTATATCGTCCTCACATTTATTAGAAACCTACATAAGGTCTGTTATGCCCTTTAATATGTAAACATTTGTTTCATTTTTATACTTTTGCTTCCAAGAGATTAGATTTTGTTTAAAGTTGCCACCATATGAAGTACACAAGTTCAGCAACCAGGGCTTGTGCGGAAGCAGATGATTATTAATTAAGCAGGTGGAAGGCGGGGGGAAGCAGTTCGGGGAGATTTGTCGCCAGGTGATTAGTTGTCATCTTCCTGTCTGGCCTTACCCTAAGAAGGACTTTGTTTATACAGATCTCATTGTCTCTGTTTAAACAAACTATCCTCATTGCAGGGGGTTAATACAGATTTAAAAACAGTATTTTAAAATGAATAAGAATGCATTTTCAATTAAAATCCTCTGTATTGTGCTCCCATCGAACAATGTGGGTGTATGCTGCCCCGATAATGCAGATTCAGATTTATTTGATTTTTTTTAAATATTCGCACAAATGAAAACATTTAGTAGCATTATCATCTATTTCTTTAAGTCAGAACTGGTCAGCGCGTCCATTGGTTTGTGTCATAAGGGAAATCTGAGAAAAGGTGTAACGTTCTCCATTTAAGCATTTTAAAAGTAAATATTTGTACTGTAGAGTAAGCATTTAGTCATGTTCTTTGGATCATTTTTGCCAAAAAACTGCATTTGTCTTGACCACAGGCCAACGAGAACAGTCTGCTGAGCGCCCAGCTTAAAGGCTTCCCCCTGTTCCTTCACTCAAATCTTGGTCTGAAAGATTGCAGCATCAATCCTAAATCCCCTCTCCTTTACATAACCCGACCCAACCAGGTGGAAAAGGGGGACCTTCCAGGAGAAGACTGGACTGTCTTCCAATCCAATCATTCCACCTATGAACCTGTTCTTTTAGCTAAAACCAAGTCGGCGGAGAGTATACCTCACCTGAGCGTCGACGCAGCCCTCCACACCACCGTGGTCCAGGACCTGGGACTACATGACGGTATCCAGAGGGTCCTGTTTGGCAACAATCTTAACTTCTGGCTACACAAACTAGTGTTTGTTGATGCTGTGTCATTCCTTACGGGAAAAAGATTGTCCCTATCCCTTAACCGCTATGTGCTAGTAGACATTGATGATATCTTCGTTGGGAAAGAAGGAACTCGCATGAAGGTGGAAGATGTGAAGGTAAGAAGGGTCTTTATTCATTTTCCAGGATTATGAATTGGGTGTGTCTCTAAGACCTCATAGAACAGAATGGCATTTTACTGCTCAAAGTAGCATTAAGTAATACATAGGGATGCACCGAATCCAGGATTCGGTTCGGGATTCGGCCTTTATCAGCAGGATTCGGATTCGGCCGAATCCTTCTGCCTGGCCGAATGAATCAGAATCCTAATTTGCATATGCAAATTAGGGTCAGGGAGCTAAATCACGTGACTTTTTGGCACAAAACAAGGAAGTAAAAAATGTTTTCCCCTTCCCACCCATAATTTGCATATGCAAATTAGGGTTCGGATTCGGTTCGGTATTCGGCCAAATCTTTCGGGAAGGATTCGGGGGTTCGGCCGAATCCAAAATAGTGGATTCGGTGCATCCCTAGTAATACAGTAACACTGACATAAATTCGACATGCTGGAATTCCCTTTTTGCATTCAAGTAAATGTGCCCCATATCTGCTCCTAAAAGAAGCCTGTGTGTTAGATGATGAGAAAACAGAGTCGTTCTTTGATGGCTAAAATATATGTTTGATATGTTAATACAGGCGCTGTATGACACACAGATGGAGTTACGGACACACATCCCCAACTTTACCTTCAATCTTGGCTTCTCTGGCAAGTTTTTCCATACAGGTGAGCAACAGCAGTAAATAAACATTCAATCATTCATTTAAAGGGATACTGTCATTTTTCAAAATGCATCAGTTAATAGTGCTACTCCAGCAGAATTCTGCATTGAAATCAATTTCTCAAAAGAGCAAACAGATTTTTTTATATTTCATTTTGAAATCTGACATGGGGCTAGACATATTGTCGATTGCCCAGCTGCCCCAAGTCATGTGACTTCTGCTCTGATGAACTTCAATCATTCTTAACTGCTGTACTGCAAGTTGGAGTGATATCACCCCCTCCTCCCCCCCCAGCAGCCTAACAACAGAACAATGGGAAGGTAACCAGATAACAGCTCCCTAACACAAGATAACATCTGCCTGGTAGATCTAAGAACAACACTCAATAGTAAAAACCCATGTCTCACTGCGTTCTATTCAGTTACATTGAGAAGGAAAAACAACAGCCTGCCAGAAAGTAGTTCCCTCTTAAAATGCTGGTACAAGTCACATGACCACATGGGGCAGCTGGAAAATTGACAAAATGGTAGCCCCATGTCCGATTACAAAATTGAATATAATAAAAAAATCTGTTTTCTCTTTTGAGAAATGGATTTCATTGCAGAAGTCTACCGGAACAGCACTATGAACTGATGTGTTTTGAAAAAAACATGTTTTCCCATGACAGTATCCCTTTAAAGGGATACTGCCATGCGGAATTTTTTTTTTTCAAAATGCATCAGTGAAAAGGGCTGCTCAGCAGAATTCTGCACTGAAATTCATTTCTTAATTAGAGCAAACAGTTTTTTTTATATTTAATTTTGAAATCTGACATGGAGCTAGACATATTGTCAGTTTCCCAGCTGCCCCAAGTCATGTGACTTGTGCTCTGACAAACTTCAGTCACTCTTTACTGTCCATTCCCACCCCCCCACCCCCCCAGCAGCCTAACAACAGAAAAATGGGAAGGTAACCAGATAACGCCTCCCTATCTCAAGATAACAGCTGCCTGGTAGATCTAAAGGTGGCCCGTGTGTGGGGCCCGAAAATCGGCCAGATGTCGAACGGACGGGACTAAAAATCCCGTTGGATCGCAGCTGCATCTGTTTGTTTGAGATCTGCTTGTTTGGTGACTTCGCCAAACGAGCTGATCTCTCCCCGATATGCCCACATTGAAGTGGGCAATATCGGGCTGATCCGATCGTGGGCCCTAGGGCCCAAAGATCGGATCAAAATGCATCTGAAACGGGCGGTCTAATCACAGAACCGCATACACGCACAGATGCGGCTGTGCGTCTGATGGCCCCACACACAGGCCAATAAGCTGCCGACTCGATCTATCAGAAGCTTTTATTGGCCCGTGTATGGGAGCCTTAAGAACAGCACTCAATAGTAAAAACCCAGGTCCCGCTGAAACACATTCAGTTACATTGAGAAGGAAAAAACAGCCTGGCAGAAAGCAGTTCCATCCTATAGTGCTGGCACAAGTCACATGACCAGGGGCAGCTGGGAAATTGACAATATGTCTAGCCCCATGTCAGATTTCAAAATTGAATATAAAGAAATCTGTTTGCTCTTTTGAGAAATGGATTTCAGTGCACTATTAACTTATGTGTTTTGAAAAAAAAAAACCCGTTTTCCCATGACCTTATCCCTTAGAGTAAGGCACATTTCTATCATCGGTTCAGGTACGGATGCTGAGGATGAAGGGGATGACTTGCTGCTCTCCTACGTGAAACAGTTCTGGTGGTTTCCCCACATGTGGAGTCACATGCAACCCCATCTCTTCCACAACCAGTCGGTGCTGGCCGAGCAAATGGCCTTAAACTGGAAATTCGCTGTGGTAGGTGATCTTTTTATGAAACAAAATGTTGTTGCAAGCTGCAGCTCGTGCAGACCATGACTAGTTTTGCTAATTTATCTGCTTTAGGTTAACAAAAATTGTGCTCTGTGTCCTTGCCTATCCATTTAGGATCATGGCATACCTACAGATATGGGTTATGCTGTGGCCCCTCATCATTCTGGTGTGTATCCAGTTCATGTCCAGTTGTATGAAGCTTGGAAACAGATATGGGGGATCAAGGTTACAAGCACGGAAGAATACCCTCATCTGAAACCAGCTCGGTACCGCAGGGGCTTTGTGCACAATGGAATTATGGTGAGGTTTCCATATTGGCATATACAAAAGAAGGTTTGCGGTTGGTGCGGAGGGGGGGGGGGATTAAAAACTTTACAATCTAGTTTTTGATAGTGATGTTGACTTTCCACGTATAAATTGGTAAATATGCATATTCTTAAAGGAATTCCGAAGCTTGCTAAAAACTACAGATGTGATGCACATGGATCAGACTATAATGAAGTATTTGGCATATACACAGCCGCTGACTTTTTTTTTCTTTTTTCAGGACTGAAATGAATAGAGTACTGTTTGCACCATATGCGTCGTACGTTTGCACAGTATGTTCCACCCCAATAGGGAGAACCTGATTTTTCTAGATTAAAAGGGAACTGATGATATTGTAAATAATTACTAAATGGTTTATTAGAGGACTTACGTCACCTAATACGGCTTTCCTACTGCAAAAAAAAAAAAAAAAACTAATGGATCCATTTTGTTAGTGGTGCATTGCAAATTTTTAGAGCCTGCTGGAAACAGCCAATAGGAGAATCTTCCAACTTGTATATCAATAGATATATATATATATATATATATATATATATATATATACACTTTTGAAAAAAGTTTAAAAGCTATAATGACCATGGATGCCTATATAGAAAAAAAAGTTGTTTTTTTTTGTAACCCCCAGCCTGATGTTGGACATAAAGACAAAATCTAGCAACACAACCGAGGGGAAAGGCAACCCCTCTTCTAACATTGGCGCGTGCTGAGCGGGCAGCTGAAAAGCCCTGCCCTACCTAGGGCAGTTTATACAAAATAGTTGAATTCCTTTTACTGTTATACAGTTCACCTATAGAGAGAAATATTATATATTTTCCCTTTGTCTCCGCTGTCAGCCACCTGTCTTGCCCAAGGTTTCCTTTCTGTAGCAGTGCTATTGTTCAGAGTAACTCTACATGCAGGCTGGAGGGGGTTAAGCTCTGCCCAGGCATGTGAGCTGTTCCATATGCTTGCTAGTGTTATGAATACGGGTTCACATAGGATTCGCTTGTACTAAGGCTTTGATAAAGGGTCTCGCTCTGGCAGCAATCTTTCATTTCGTTTATTTGTACTGCAGTTCTATCATGAGTAAATGCCTGCTGAATGAGGCACTGCTACTGCAGCGGCACTCTACACCCATGTTTAACATGTGAAAATTCTCATTTTATTTTAATTGCAAAAATTAGATCCATTTTGTATTCTTTTAACACAATGGACCGAGCTTCAGCCTCCTCTTTCTCCCAGTTAAAGGGATGCTGTCACAGGAAACCATGTTTTTTCAAAACGCATCAGTTAATAGTGCTGCTCCAGTAGACTTCTGCACTGAAATCCATTTCTCAAAAGAGCAGACAGATTTTTTTTTATTGCATTTTTTTCATGTCTACAAGATTTTCTACTAGATTTAAGGTATGAAGATCCAAATTACAGAAAACCCCAGGTCCCAAGTATTTTGGACAACAGGTCCCATACCTGCATACATTAACTAATAATCTATCTCTGTTCTGGTGCAGCCAGAAGCAGAGGATTTTGTTTCCAGGTGCAGCAACAAAAGCAGCTGCTGAGGAGTGGATTCTAGGCCTGCAAAGTGAGATTTGCCTAATTTGGCTGCTATTGAAAGCGTTATTTCTTTAAAGGGATAATGTCATGGGAAAACATGTTTTTTTCAAAACACATCAGTTAATAGTGCTGCTCCAGCAGAATTCTGCACTGAAATCCATTTCTCAAAAGAGCAAACAGATTTTTTTATATTCAGTTTTGAAATCTGACATGGGGCTAGACATATTGTCAATTTCCCAGCTGCCCCATGTCATGTGACTTGTGCCAGCACTTTAGGAGGGAACTGCTTTCTGGCAGGCTGTTGTTTTTCCTTCTCAATGTAACTGAATAGTACACAGTGGGACATGGGTTTTTACTATTGAGTGCTGCTCTTAGATCTACCAGGCAGCTGTTATCTTGTGTTAGGGAGCTGTTATCTGGTTACCTTCCCATTGTTCTGTTGTTAGGCTGCTGGGGGGGAAGAGAGGGGGTGATATCACTCCAACTTGCAGTACAGCAGTAACGAGTGATTGAAGTTTGTCAGAGCACAAGTCGCATGACTTGGGCAGCTGGGAAATTGACAATATGTCTAGCCCCATGTCAGATTTCAAAATAAAATATAAAAAAATCTGTTCTTTTGAGAAATGGATTTCAATGCAGAATTCTTCTGGAACAGCACTATTAACTGATGCAATTTGTAAAAAAAAAAAAAATTCCCATTACAGTATCCCTTTAAGTGTGAATTGTCATTGAAGAGACTGTCGGCTCTGTAATAATGACCTGTGCCCTGCACCCTTTACTAAATGGGGTGTGGGGAGATGAAATGATGGAGTTTAACACCCCCCCAAGTCACTAAAAATAAAATAAAATCTCCCCTATTTAGTTCAATGCAATAAAATCAAGTTAATTGTCCCTATGGGTAAACTAGGCATATCTTATATACCGGGGCATTTATATTTTGCTGCAAATCTGTGCAGTGCGATGTGAAACACCCAATGAAGAGCTGCTGTACATCACTTATTCCTGCATAACATTTCCATTTACATGTTTTTTTCAGGCTCCTTCACTAATTCTAAAGGTGGCAATAGACTGTGCAATTATGATCTTTCTTGGAAAAGGTCTTTCCAAGAAAGATCGTTCGTTAACATAGACGCAACGATCTTTCTCTGCCGAACGACCGATCTTAGGGAAGTCCGACCAATCGGTCAAATTATCGTGCAGTTAGTGGGATACAAACGATCGTACATCTTATGATTTTTCGTCCGACATTGGTCTGATGATTGATCGTCCAGGTTAGAAAATCTTTATCGGTCCCCATGCAATCTATCTATGTTTGCAGGGCCAAGCAGGCAGCGACCCTTCAGTTTTGCTGTAATATCGCCTGAAATGGTCTTTTTAGTTCATGGGCACATTGGACATTTAAACAATCGTTTTGAGACGATTGTGGTCTCACGATAACCATTGGATCTTTAAAAAATCTTTACGTCTATGGCCAGCTTTACAATACAGTGAATCGTCAGATATACAGATTTCCATCCAGCCCAATTGATAAGCCAACCAATATCCAAGTCTTCCGCCGATATTGATCGGCTTGTTTCCCACCATACACACACCATCGTACCAAAATGTTTTCGACAATATTATCTGTGCGTCTGTGGCCACCTTTAGGCTTCTTTCCCAATAGCAATGAAATGCAGAGAAAGTAATAAAACAAATTATAACCTTTTGTTCCCTAAGACACAGAAATGTACTTTTACTTGGCACCCCTAAAATTGTTGTTATATTTGTTATTTCCTTCGATTTACAGGTCCTTCCCCGGCAAACATGTGGCCTCTTCACGCACACCATATTTTATAACGAATATCCCGGGGGGCCTGTGGAACTGGACAAGATCATTAATGGAGGGGAACTTTTCCTGACTGTCTTGCTCAACCCTGTAAGTGTGGCTTTATGGGAAGGGGCAGGAACAAATGACAATGTAAAAGGGCCAGGGAGCCCTAAATGAAAGTTAAAATACAGTATACTATGTGTAGCAGGGGCTTTCAACCTGTTACCTGTGCAGCCTGAGAAAGCGATTGGTGGCCATACACAGGCAGATTTAAGATACAGATTCGGGTCCTTTAGCCCAGCTTATCTCCCCCGGTGTGCCGGCCCTCCGACAGACCTCCACAATATGGTCAAATTTTGGCCAGATCTTGATTTTTCTGTTAGCTCCTTCCTGCGACTTTCCATATCCCCCTCATTGTAATGTGATCGTTTGGCCCTAGGCCAAATAATTGCATTACCACAATATTGCCCACGCAAGGGGGGCCTGTTGGAGGAAATTTTTGTTGGTTTGGCAACTTCGCCAAACAAATTAATCTTACAGTGTATGGCGACAAAAGTCATCCATATGTTGACCGGCCAGGGTTAAAAATCCCGTTGGATTGCAGACCGCAATGATTCATTGATGTGGTCCTATGATCTGACCTCAAATATTCTTTAAATTATGATCCAATCAGCCCGATATCACCCACCTCAATGTGTGCATATTGAGGAGAGATCCGCTCGTTTGGTGACCTCAACAAACAAGCGGACCTCTGTGGATGGCCATCTTAAGACCACCTTTTAGGACTGCAACTTTGGGAAACACTGTGTAATAAAGAATGTTGTGCATGCTGGAAACATTCAGTTGGGATTAGGTGAATTCTTCCATGTAAAAAGTGGCCATACGATGTTGCCAAACGAGCGGATCTCTCCCCGATATGCCCACCTTGAGGTGGGCGATATCGGGCTGATCCGATCGTGGGCCCTAGGGCCCAACGTTCGGATCAGTACGGGTGGTCGGATCGCGGGACCGCATCAATGAACAGATGCGGCCGCGATCCGACGGGATTTTTAATCCTGCCCGACCGACATCTGGCCGACTTTCGGCCAGATATCGATCGTCAAAGCCGGTCGGAGGGCCCCCCACACGGGTAGATAAGCTGCCGACACAGTCTGTCGGCAGCTTTTATCTGCCCGTGTATGGCCACCTTTAGTCTGATTCTGCAGCTTCTCTGCCCGTGTATAAGGGGCCCTCTGACAGGCCTTCCCAATCAATATCTGTCCAAAACTCAGGCAGATCTCGATCAAGCAGGCTTATGGTGGCCATACACTGGCAGATAAAGCTGCTGATATTTGTCCTTTAGACCTATTCGGCAGCTTATTTTCCCATGTATGGGTCTTCCCGATCAATATCTGGCCACGATATTAATCAGGAAGGTTTAATTTTTCCAGCGACCGACCCATCTGAGCCCATTGGTCTTCATTGTAATCTGATCATTCAACCCTAGGGCTGGCGAAATGACAAACGAGCGGATCATTCCCCGATATGCCCATGCCCCTTATAGTGTATGGCCAAGCTTTAGCTATTGTGTAGAGTGAGGCAGGATTGTTTTAGCTGGAGGGCTGTAACTAGTGTGCATAGTTAAATGATATATAGTCACGGCCTGTAATTTTGGCATTTAGCGTATTTCAGGAGTCCCCTGATCATGATCCACATTCAGTTGCCTGGAAGCAACATACAAGGGTTTGGTGGGCAGCATGTTGCTTGCAAATATTTGTTGGGGATCACTGGTGTATATCTCTACTGGGGAAGAGACTCTTTCTGATATAATATTCAAGCAAGACAAGATGGGTGGTGTCTGGGGAAAGGGCTGTAACTGAAGGTGCTTCATGTGGAAACATAAGATAATATAGTACATATATTGGAACAATATACTTGATGGATAAGGGGGCCCACATGTCATAAAGCCCTTGGGAGCTGGCTGCCATATGTTGTGTTTTCTGCCGTCTCTACTGAGATTTGTGTTTCTGACCCATCCAGAAATCACTCTGCACTGTTTATCATTCAACCCTAGACATTTATTTGGAATCCAGAAAGTGAGCCAGAGCTCAAGTATTTCCTGAAACGCTGCTTAAAAGCCATATACAGTAATATATGAGGCTACTGGATGCCGGTTATGAAACTCAGGTGCATATCTCAGGCAGTTACAGTCAATCAATTCAGTAAACTGCTGGCACGCTGAGAACAATAAAAGAGCCATTAAATGTTGTATCAATATTTAATTAAGGTCTAATTAGTGCTTGAAGGCTTTCAGTGCTGAATGTGTCCGGGGAACAAGGAACTGCGGTGTTGCACGAAAGTGCTCAAATGGGGTCCCATTGATTAATCTTCCCATAATGTGTTCCTTTGCCCTTCCTGAGAGTTTCTCCTGGAAGGTGTTGGTCATGGCATTTATTTGTATACATCAGTAGTGTTACATATACCTCACTGTTACTGCTGTTTCCATGGGGCAAAATGCACTAGCGACAGCTTCGCCGGCGTTCGGCGCACTTCACCAGGCGAATTTTTTCCAGCGCTATGCAAATTCACTAAGATGCGAATTTGCATTCAGGGCGGTGAACGGTAGCGAAGTAGCACTAGTGTTACTTTGCCAGGCGAAGCGCATTTACGCTAGCGATGCCAGAAAAAGGTTCATCTCGGTGAATTAGCAACTTCGCCTGGCGTAAGGGTGCGAAGTTGCGCAAGTCTATCTACTTCGCTAGCGAATTTTCGGCAGGGACACTGTTAGTGAATCGGCGAAGTTGCGAATTAACGTTGCGCTGGTGAATTGGCATTCGACGCTTCGCGCTTTAGTGAATTTGCCCCCATGACTTTTCACTCGGTGTCTCAGAAACAGTTATAAAGAGTTGGTTCAACTTAAAATAATTTTTTTCATTCAAATAGAGGTACTTAAAGGGCAAGGAAAGGCAAATAAATAAAATCCCATTTTTACTTTCTTTAATGAAAAACAAATCTATCTCCAATATACTTTAATTAAAAAAACGTTTTTTTTTCATAAGAAACCTGACTGTATGCAGTGAAATTCTCCCTTCATTTAGTGCTGTGGATAGGAATTGTCAGACGGTCCCTAACTTCTGGCAGGGAAACAATCATACTTTTGAACAGCAGGGGGAGCCCCCGCCTTACTTCCCAGCCATGCAGAACTCAAGCAGCTTTGTTTGTTTCCCTATTTTGATTATTTATGACGATCCCTAAGCTTAGCCCAGATCACACTGAGCATGTGCACAGTCTTGGTCTTGCAAAGATGTATAACAAAGTTACAAGATGACAGCCCCCTGTGGCCAACTTTGAAAGCATAAATCATTTGTTTGATTAGGCTTGTGGTGCAGTAAGTTCATGTTTATGTTTAGTATACAAAATACACCATTTCTACCCTTATTCTATTTTACACTTTCCTTGCCCTTTAAAGGCAAGTAAAGGAACCGATTTTTTTTTTTTTGACAACCTAGAATATTTCCCTATATTGCATACTGGTACCAAAGTAGATGCATGACAAAAAGATCAAGCATGGTGGCAGGATAAAGTGGTGGCTCTAGAATAAAATTATAGCAGATGTACACCAGCCTTGGGGGGGTATTTATTGGCACATTTCTACATTTCTCCCTTATATAATGCAGTGGTGTTTGCCTTACTGACTTGCACTGTATTGCTAAGTCTATCGACTTCACAGGTTTTCCACCTCTGCTTTAAGATTTCCCTTGATGGTAAACATTGCCCCATAATGAATGTGAACTCTTATTTGCTGCTGTTGCTCTGTAGGAGAAGGTCTTCTCTATTTAAGTTTGTGGGTTTACTAACTGTGATGTGTTGCTTCAGATCAGCATTTTCATGACCCACTTGTCTAACTACGGCAACGACCGACTGGGACTTTACACCTTCAAGCGTCTGGTGCAGTTTCTGAACGCCTGGACAAATCTGAAGCTGGAGACTCTGCCTCCTGTGCAGCTCGCACATAAATATTTCCAGATCTTCCCCGAGGAGAAGGACCCTTTGTGGCAGGTTCTGATCTCACATTTATTTATCCTTTGGCAGGTTTGAGAAAGTCTTGTTTTCTTGTACCTCTACATAGAAAAGTGAGTTTCATAACATAACGGGTTAATTTTTTTTTTGTCATCTTCTCTTCCCACTATTGCTTTGAAGAAGCAGGAAGTTGCTAAATGACAGTACTTTCAGTTTCACTTTTGGACATAACAAGAGTTAAAGGGAAACTGTCATGGGAAAACATTTTTTTTTTTTTTAATGCATCAGTTAATAGTGCTGCTCCAGAAGAATTCTGCACTGAAATCCATTTCTCAAAAGAGCAAACAGATTTTTTTATATTTCATTTTTTAAATCTGAAATGGGGCTAGCCATTTTGTCAATTTCCCAGCTGCCTCGGTCATGTGACTTGTACCAGCACTTTAGGAGGGAACTGCTTTCTGGCAGCCTGTTGTTTTTCCTTCTCAATGTAACTGAATAGACGAAGTGGGACATGGCTTTTACTATTGAGTGCCGTTCTTAGATCTACCAGGCAGCTGTTATCTTGAGTTAGGGAGCTGTTATCTGGTTACCTTCCCATTGTTCTGTTGTTAGGCTGCTGGGTGGGGGAAAGGGAGGGGGTGATATCACTCCAACTTGCAGTTCAGCAGTAAAGAGTGATTGAAATTTATCAGAGCACAAGTCACATGACTTGGGGCAGCTGGGAAATTGACAAAATGTCTAGCCCCATGTCGGGTTTCAAAATGAAATATAAAAAAATTCTGTTTGCTCTTTTGAGAAATGGATTTCAATGCAGAATTCTTCCGGAACAGCACTATTAACTGATGCATTTTGAAAAAAAAAAAATCCAGGATCCCTTTAAAGCTAAATTTAAAAAATATGAAACACGATCATTCTCGACAACCATTAATCTGCAGTGATTTCTCTGAAGCCTTACTACAGTTTGTTACTTTAGCTTCTCTGAACCCCAGCAGATACACTTTGCCTTTCTCAACCACCCAAAAAAGATCAGTCTATAAATGGTATAATTATCCCACCAGCCACTGCTTTTCTCCGTACAACTGTGTCCCACCCCAGAAATTGAATGTCTATCTCTGGTGACCTTTTCACATGTGTTCCATGGCTTAATCATCTATAGAAATAGGCTGAATAAGTAGTTGTAACAACACTTACCACCATATTCATGGGATGGCCAACTGTGTTCAGCTCAATGGTTCCCGTACTTCTTTCCTGCAGCGACTGCATGTGTAGAATTTATTCCATCTCTCCAGTCATTTGCTTGTAGTGAAAACTTCTGTGGTTGGTCTTGGAGTTTGGGAAAAAAAAAAAAAAGGTTAAAAAATGTTGCATATTTATTTTTGCAGGATCCGTGTGAGGATAAAAGACACAAAGACATATGGTCAAAAGAAAAGACTTGTGATCGTTTCCCTAAACTTCTCATCATTGGACCTCAAAAAACTGGTACGTATCCTTTCTTGAGTTACATTGGAACAGAAGAAACACTTGCCTTAAGCACATAGCACACCCGGCATTTACTTTGCTGCGAGATTGCGGCAAAACACTACATGAAATGCAGCTGAACCGAAAGGTTTTAATTGCACCACCTGTTACTGTCAAAAGGTACCAACTATAAAAATGCAGACTTGCACAGTATGGTTGGCCGAGGCCATCTCCTGTAAAATTGCCCACAATAAGCATTGGCATGAGCAGTAGTGATGGGCGAATTTATTCGCCAGGGGCGAATTCCAGCGATTCGCAAAACGCCAGCGAAATTTCGCCTGGCGAAAATTTGCCGAAAAAAACGAGTCGCGAAAACGACGCAACACACCGCCAAAAACTTTGAAAATGGCACGACGCGTCGAAGTTGTGGCGACGCGCGTCAAAAGCGTGCCGTGACTCGTTTCACAAATTTTTCACCAATTCGCAAATTTCTCTGGAAATCCGCAAATTTTTCGGCGAAGCGAAACTGGGGAGATTCACCCATCACTAATGAGCAGTTGAAGACAATCTGGACATAACTTCAACTGCACATGTTCCACCTGGAAAAAATCTGAAATGGCATGGCATGGTGCTAGGGTTGCCATCTTTTCCTAAAAAAATACCGGCCTTCCTATATATTTACCTTTTTTCCGTATTCATAACATTGGGATCAACTACCGGCCAGGTGGCAACCCTAGATGGTGCCCGCTCTGTATTACAAAGATAGGGACACTTTTGCCAGTAATGGGGGGGTTGGTGGAAAGCGCGTCAGTAATTCTCTTTAAGTCTATAGTAGCACATATAAGAGGAGAATAATAGTAGCACATATAGGAGGAGAATAATAGTAGCACATATAGGAGGAGAATAATAAAAATTTTGGGAGGCTTAACCTCCAAAAAAAGATACAAAATGCTGTATATTCTAGAGATGCAATGAATGCAAGATTTGGCCAAGTAGTCCTAGTGCATTTAAAATAAAATGTAAGATTAGACAGTTTAGTTTATCTGAATTGAAACCAAACTCGCAAACATTTTAATTCTAGGCAACGTAATGTAAAGGTTTATTGCTTACAATTAATTGCATTGCCTTTATTTTCCTCAAATCTGAATATGCAAATCAGGAGCTGGATTCATTTACACAAACTTATCCTAACTGTTATCCTAAATGCTCTGGAATCTCTTAAGTCTACTAGAAAATCATGTAATCATTGAATAAACCCAACACGCACACGATTCGTAGCGGACTTTAGTGCGGACGACAGTTGGTGCGGGTCAAACCAGGAAACAAAAGTTACTTTCCATTAAAGGGATCCTGTCATGGGAAAACTTTTTTTTTTCCCCAAAATGTATCAGTTAATAGTGCTGCTCCAGCAGAAATCTGTACTGAAATCCATTTTTCAAAAGAGCAAACAGATTTAATATTTATTTAATATTCAATTTTTAAATATGACATGGGGCTAGATATATTGTCAGTTTCTCAGTTGCCCCCAGTCATGTGACTTGTGCTCTGATAAACTGCTGTACTGCAAGTTGGAGTGATATCACCCCCTCCCTTTCCCCCACCCAGCAGCCTAACAACAGAACAATGGGAAGGTAACCAGATAACAGCTCCCTAACACAAGATAACAGCTGCCTGGTAGATCTAAGAACAACACTCAATAGTAAAAGCCAAGTCCCACACGGAGGTGGGATTATTGGTGTGAGCAGAAGAAATGACTGTGTGTGAATAGAAGGGAAAGTCAGGTTAGTAGAGGATGTGGTACACACACAGGGGGAATTAGGATTAGTACAGGATGTTATGCGGGTGGCGGTATATATATACTGTATATGAATATGTGAGAATTGCAAAAACAGTGGTAATGATACTGGGTATTCATAAGGGAGGCTGAAATCTCTACCAGATGTGCAGAAGAAAGCAGCGAGGTGCATGTTGCTGTCTCTAATGGCCAGCACTTCGCTGTCAGCTTTCTTTCTTCTAACGTTTCGTGCTGGGAACGGCATCTGCAATTTCTGCCTGATACTCTCAGTGTTAGGAAATGTGAGATTCTTACAGAAACGCTGTTCTACTTGTGACTGAGACAGCACAATACAGGCCTTGCATGCTTTCAGCTGTAAACCGATTTAAAGGGAAATATGCCAAGATTGATTAACTAAAAAAAAAAAAAATTCTGACATCATTCTTTCCATTTAGTACTAGCGTTTTTTTTCTTTAACACGGGCATCGTAAGTGCCATCGTTTTCTTATTAATATTTTATACTCGCAGTAATCTTGCTCGGCTGTTTCTGAGAGAGGCTAGGCAACATCATCTTGTACGGATAACATCACCGTATATTAACAATGTATATTCCCAGGATCTGTGTGTAGTGATGGGCGAATTTATTCGCCAGGCGCAAATTCACGGCGAGCTCCCTCGATTCGCCGCCGGTGAATAAATTATTCGGCTGAAAATTCACCTGCCGAAAATTTGCTGACGTCAAAAAAAAAAAAAGACGTGCGTCAAAAAAAATGCACTGCGCGCCGAAAATGATGCACCAAAAACGATGCAACGGGAGTAGAAAACGTGATGCGACTCGTTTCGCGAATTTTTTTTGCCAATTTTCAGGCGAAACGGTATCGATTCTCCCATCACTATCTGTGTGTGATAGTTTTGTGTTTATTATTAGTTGTGCGCTCTATGCACTTGTGTTACTCTATACTGCTCAGCGATGCACACACAGCTCTGTGTAAGTGTCTGGAGACAAGTCAAAGAGTTTCAGAGCCAAGGAAGATTGTATAAGTCAGCTCTGACCCATTCCAGCTCCGTCTCAGAACAACAACTGGCTTAACCATGACGGTCCCAGCCAGCAGGAGAATGCTGTGGAATTACTGTTTGGCCTCTTTTTATCCTTCTTTGCAAGGTTAATGGGAAAACTACATTACAAGAAAGAATTGGTCTTGACATATTAAACCATATAATTTTCGGCTTCTGTAACAGCTGCCAAAAGATGCCCCAAGTAGATCTTCTGGTTTTCATTTCCACCCCCCCCCCCC